>OW052221.1:129958346-130285662 GCA_932526605.1 Nephrotoma flavescens | reverse complement strand
AGAGAGCGAGAGAGAACAGCAATGCGCATCGAGCGTGCACCCGCTGTGCGGCGCTCGATTACAAAATTTAAAAATTTAATAAAATATAAAAATATATATAAAAATGTAAAAAAAAAATCGAAAAAATTTAAATGGAAAAAAAAATAAAAAAAATTGTACCTTAATTTATATAAATTGTTGCGGCCTTGCGCGGCCGTCATGCCTCAGGTGGCCTTGCCCCACCCGGACCGTTGCGGTGCCTTTCACCGATACCAAAAAAATCGAATAGCCGGTTGGCGATCCGTATGTTGCGGGCCTCTCCCCGATATCAATACAATTACCGAACAATAGCCGGTTGGCTACCGTTAGTTGCGGGCCTCTCCCCGATATCAATATAATTACCGAACAATAGCCGGTTGGCTACCGTTAGTTGCGGGCCTCTCCCCGATATCAATATAATTACCGAACAATAGCCGGTTGGCTACCGTTAGTTGCGGGCCTCTCCCCGATATCAATATAATTACCGAACAATAGCCGGTTGGCTACCGTTAGTTGCGGGCCTCTCCCCGATATCAATATAATTACCAAACAATAGCCGGTTGGCTACCGTTAGTTGCGGGCCTCTCCCCGATATCAATATAATTACCAACTGGGCTCGTGGTGGGCAATCCGTAGCGTTGAGGTATTCTACACCGATAAATCAACACAATCACAGCTGGCCTCGTGGTTGGCCACCCGTACAATGAGGTCGTATCACACACTCGTACACGTGTTGTTATCTGCTGAGATTTACCAATAATGAACGCCGTTATCCATGGAAATAAATTATTCAACTTTGTTCTTATTTTGATGATCGTAGAAATAATTAATTCACTGACGCAGGACTGCCGCTCGTATATGCCAGGCGTCTCTTGCAACTTCGTAGCAATTAAACCTCTTAAAATTAAGCCGTATAAATCAGACGAGACACACAAAAAAAAATCCTCCGAAATCCAATGATTAATTTCATATACCAGAAACAATTTTCAAAACTGGAATACGCCCGAAAAACAAAATCACTTGAGAAATTAAACGCGTTCAGTTCAATTTTCTATAATTCTTGTCTTTTTATTTTATAAATTTACGAAATTTATTCTATACATAACCTTTCTTGTTAAATCATATAATTTTTTTTTTAAATCAAATATTTGAGCGTTTCCGCACTCGTTCATAAATTAAAAAAATTCACTATACTTTGTTTTAATCGTTTAAAAAAACTCAACTTTATCTCATCAAAATCACTACTCGAATGACAAACAAAAAAAAATTCTCCCACCGCACAAACGACGCGCAAAACATTCCAGAAGAATTGTCTTTCTTCTCTGTTTCTCATTTATATCAATTCGCATTGATATAAACGAGAGGCATATAAGAAAAACATTCTTATGGAATGTTTTGCTTTACGCACACACTCGATTCGCACTGTTCTCTCTCTCTCCCATTTTTGTTTTACTACCAACCAAACGAACAAAAACATACGAGAATCCCTCCACACGAAACGCGTTCAGACACCAACAACACAGAGGCAAGAAACCAAGAGTAAAAACATAAAATCTAACAAAATATGGGGATGTCACGCGTAAACGAATATTATGTCTTGTTACAGACAACACAGTCGTAACAAACGTGGGAACGTCCCACACCCTGAGATGTCTCATAAGCCGGGCCTAAAACAAACAATGGGATCGAGATAACAAACGATGTAAACAAACGAGGTGGGCGATATGATTAGGCACGAATGTCTTTAAGGTGGTAAGTACCTAGGTTTTTGCCACTCAGATCTTCGACTGCGTACGCCACTTGTCCTACTTTACCGGAAATTACCGCGGGTTTGAATTTGCTAGCCAATTTGGCGGAAAATTTATTCACCGCATCGCTCAAAACAAAAGATCGTACAAAGACGGGTTGGCCAACTCGAAAAGAACGCTTATTACTACGCAGGTTGTAGTGTTGAGACCCCTTTTCGTGTGCTACGCGTAAGTAGTGAGTTATACGATCTTTTAGGAGGTTTACTCGATCTGGCTTAGCCCATACCTGGACTTCGCTGGGATCATGTTCATCGAGTAATCGTCGCAGTGAGTAATCCGAACCATGCATCGACATATGTTGACCGAACACGACATAATGAGGGGAATAATGTATCGTATCATGTACAGCATTTCGTAACGCGGCTGCAATTTCTTGCAAATTCTTGTCCCACAAATTATGATCGTGATCGCTCAAATATGATCGAATGCTAGCAATTAAAGTTCTATTGACACGCTCGGAGGCGTTGCTTTGAGGCGAATACAAAGGCGTTCGAATGTGCGTTACGCCGTACTTAGCCAACAAGTCTTTAAATAGATTCGAGGTGAACTGCTTCCCATTGTCGGACGTGATTATTTCGGGAACCGAGAACAACAGAAATATTTCGTTTTCTAAGAATCGACACAGCAAAAGAGCAGACGCTTCCCGTAGAGGTTTTACAACGACAAATTTCGAGTAATGATCCAAGATGATAACGATGAAGGTATTACCGAGTTTCGAACGTGGATACGGACCCAAAAAATCAACATACAATTTTTGGAACGGGCGAGTTGACGTAACCTGTGCTCCCATGGCTGGTTGTGTTGAGTAATTAACAGCCTTGTTCATTTTACATTTAGTGCAGCTAGCAACGTATTGTTTGACTTGTTTCGCCATCTGAGGCCAAAAAAATTGACGCTGAAGGCGCTCGAGGGTTTTGCTGCCGCCTAAATGTGCTGAAGTGGGAGGTACGTGAGCCTGTTCAATAAGCGTTGAAGTTAAGGAATTAGGAATAACAAGTTTCCAATTCGAAAGGTCGGTATCCGTATATTTAAAACCGAAGGAAGGGGATATTAATAGTTTATCATCCTGGATCTTGTAGTTGTGCGAACAATCTTTTAGTGAACGAATTTTCGCGATCTGATCGACGTAATCTGGATCTTGGAACGCAACCGAATTTTGATCAACATGCAGAATGGGAACTGAAGAAGGTATTAACGCATTCACGGAAGGGTCGATATTTTTACTCGACAAGACTGGATCTCCAAATTGAACACCAGGATCAGGCGTGCTCTTACTTTCGGAATCATCCTCACAAGGAGCGGATTCATCCGGAAAAGCTCGAGACAACGCATCAGGTACAACGTTAACTGAACCTTTTCGGTATCCAATCTGAAAATCCAGCGCTTGGAGTTTAAGACTCCATCTCGCCAAACGTCCGGAGAGGTCTTTTTGACTCATTAACCAGCGTAAACTGGAATGGTCAGTGTAAATGACGAACGGATAGCCTTCCACGTAGGGACGGAATTTTCGCACGCTGAGGACGGCAGCGTAGCATTCCAGCTCGGTCACCGAGTAGTTTCGCTGCGCCGCATTGAGCTTATGGGAATAAAACTCAATGGGCCGCTCCACCCCCTCGGTGTCCACCTGAAATAAGACACTACCGACCCCAACGGCACTGGCATCACACTGAATAAAAAAAGGTTTTGTATAATCAGGATGCGTCAAAACTGGGGCAGTTGACAAGGCGGTTTTGAGAGCGTTAAAGGAAGAATCAGCAGCTGCAGACCAACATACTTTAGTGTTTTTACCAGTAAGATCGGTGAGAGAAGAAGCTAAGGAGGCGAAATTCGGAATGAAGCGACGGTACCATCCGCACATTCCCAGAAAACGTCTAATCTGTTTCGTCGTTTTCGGAATAGGGTACTCCAGAATAGCTTTACATTTGTCTGGGTTTGTACGGAGGCAACCATCACCCACAATATAACCTAAATAGTCTACTTCTTTCAACACAAACTTGCTTTTGGTCAAATTAATTGTTAAACCAGCATCCGACAGATATCCAGCAACCTGTTGAAGCAAATCGAAATGTTCGGCCAGAGTGGAGGATGTGACCAGAAGGTCATCGAGGTACACAAAGACCTTATCGTGTAGCTGGTACGGGATCACGCGGTGCATTAAGCGACAAAGCGTCTGTGGGGCGTTGCATAAGCCAAACGGCATCACCTTGAACTGATACAAGGGCCGTCCAGGAACCGTAAACGCTGTCTTATCGCGGGATGCTGGGTCGAGTGGGATCTGCCAAAAGGCATCCTTCAAATCAATCGCCGAAATGAATCGGGTGTGTCCCAAACGACCCAACAATCCGTTGATTATGGGCAGCGGATACGCATCCTTGACGGTTGCCTTGTTCAGTTCTCTAGCATCCAAGCACAGACGAACTTTGCCATTGGCCTTACGCACCAACGTGACCGGTGAACACCAGGAACTTTGTGACTCCTCGATGACCCCCAAAGACAACATCCTATCCAACTCGGCATATATGAGTTTCTGGATAGCTGGGGATACGGAATAAAAACGTTGTTTGACTGGCTTTGCGGAACCGACATCGATCATATGAGTGATGAGGGATGTGCGGCCCAAACCTAAAATATCGCTGCTCGGGAAACATTCGCGGATTAGATCCAACTTACGACGATCATCAGATGTTAAAATATGAAATTTGGGTGTGTTGGTAGTTTCACCTAAGTCGTTCGAACGATTTAGCGCGGAGATTTTTGGGGAAATCCCAAAACGATTCCAAAAATCGATACCCAAATAAAGCGGTTGTTCTAATGAAGGAACAACATAAAAATTCATGGTTTGAGTAATTCCATTAAACTCGACGTTAGCTCGTATGTAACCAAATACTCGTTGGACTTGACCACTCGCGGTAGTTATCGTGGATGGAAAATTATGAAACTCTACGAATGGATTCGACAGGATTTTCTCCGCTCCATTCCCGAGAACACTGACACTCGCCCCGCTGTCGAGAAGACCCTTAAAAGGGATCTTATTTATAAAGACCTGGGCGTAAGGCCGAGTGTCACTACCCTCGGAGAACAAAACGGAGGAAATCACGTCGTTTCTCATTGTAGCGCGGTGGTTCCAATATTTCTTGGAACGTTTTAAACGATCTAACTTGGCTAACGACGGAGAATTATAGAAAAACTTTAGAGCGACAGGAAGGGAAGGGGAATTTGGTAGGGAAGAAGGATCGGGAAAGGAATCATTACTGGCAGACGAGTTTACTTCTTCATCGGATTCGACGGGGAGCGGAGTTCCGCGTTTGTGTTGCTCGCTGCTTTCTTCTGGATCAGTTTGAGTGGCTCTATCCTCTGTACTATCAGCAGTCTGGGTGGAGGTAGATTTGATCTCGGTACACTCCGTCTGAGTGGCCGTTGTGGTGACGACATTTTTACCGTAATTCGAAGGCTGTATATAATCTGATCTCGAGTTGTCTGTTGAGATTTGTCCTCCAGGACGTCTCGCCGCTGCCGATGGAAACCTGCTCCCCGTGTGAATTGCGGATACTGAGTTATCAGGTAGAACATCAGTAAAGGGATAATACTCATGAAAGTCATATGCTCCAACATCATCATACGGACTGCCTGATGACTCATTGATCACGCGTCGTGGATGGATTGCAGGGTCCGCCGTAGCTTTGATCCGCCTGAAAGACTCCTCCCAAGCAGAGCAACTTTTGATCAGCTCATTTATGGTGCTAAACCGACGATCGGTGAGATGAAACTGTAGTTCTGGCTTCATGTTCGCCATTAAAATTTCGATGAGCTCCTCGTCCGAGTACGGGGTACGACATTGTAACGATAAACTCCACACTTGGTCGTAGAAATTCGTAAAACTTTCGTCGGGTCGTTGTTTGCGTGCCTCGACGGTTCGCCGGATTTCGTAATTGGTGCGACGGTCTTTAAAACGCTCGATGATACCGCTTCGTAGATCTGTCCAGGTAGCGTTCGGATTATGTTTGCGGAATGTCCAATACCACTGCAAGGCGATATCTTTCAGGATGGTATGTAGCTCACATAGCAATGTTTGGTCGGACAATCCGCGAGACGAAGCGATGGTGTCTACCTGAAACAGGAACATGTCGATGGAGATGTCCGAAGGAGATCCAGTGTAATTGAGGCCGCTCTCAGACAATAATGGCTGGTCGGTAAAGTTTTGCTCCAACTCATCTTGATCTAGTAAGGTGATATCCATTTTGGATGATGACAGGATAGAAGGATAAACTCGCTCGATTTAATTCAGCAAGAAACAATGACGTAGTCTTTATTAAGTTATTAAATATACAAAAGTTTGAATTCAAAATGACTTTAGAGGAGACTGAAGGTCCCAAATAAAGTAAAATGGAATAATTCCACACACACTATAATTAAATAACAACAAAAAAAAATATAAATGATAAAAATAATTGCAATAATAATAAAGGGATGGTTACCTTGTAATTGAGATACCATCGAAAATGGCATGTTTCGACGAGGACCTATTTTGGAGGGTCTCGTTGAAAACCATTTTAATACGCGAAAAATAATAAAAAATATTAATAATAATCCCGAAAAGTAAACTACCAACACACCCAATGGTACGCCGATAGTGAAATTGTACAACTAAATAGTAAAGCAAAACGCAAAAAAATCAAATAATAAGAAAAGAAAAGAAGGAATGGTTACCTTGTAGTGGTTTGTGGGGCCCGTATTCCCACGATTGGTTTACCTACGGATAGGACGAGATACCCTCCAAAGTGGCGCTTTTCAATGAGAACCTAATTTGGAGGGGCTCGTTAAAATTCAATTACATCAACAAAAAAAATAAAAAATATAAAAAGTCCAAAACTACCAACACACCCAGTGGTATGCAGGCAGAATAAAATAAATTCAAAAAAAGGAAAATGATAGGAGAAAAAATGAAGTACTAATTAAGCCGTGGGTTCAATACAACCCAAAATCAGAAAATCAAATCAAAATACCGAAATATCAAAATCAAATCAAATCAAAAATCAAAATATCATAAGTATCGAAATATCAAAAAAAATTAAATCAAATAAAATCAAAATATCAAAAAAAATCAATTAAACATATCAAAAATAAATTTAAATTAATACAACGAAACGGATGGTATGATGAGGAGAGGGAGATCCCACTCCGTGTCGGCTAAATAATAAAAAAAATAAAAAAAATAATAATAATAATAAAATGTTCTGTTCCTCAAATTTCGGCCAAGAAATTTCGGGGACAAGACAAAATGAAGCTACACTAAACTCCAGACAAATGACATCCGAGCTCCACCACAATCGAACACAACATAGTGGAAATGGGAAAGAGCTCGGAAATCGGATGTCTGAAGAATAGGGGTATGACACCCCATCTACGCGCAATCAAACAGCCCGTGCTGGTTGCGATCGCAGAGGGGGAATGTCAACCGGGAGACTGGCTTTGGTGTGCGCGTCCAGGCGAAGTCAAACAGAGCAGAACACTGGTTTCGGCGCTGGACACGCACGCCAAAGGGAGTGAAGCTACAAATCATAAAAAAAAAATAATAAAATCAAAATTCGCGATAATATTTGGGCGCCACTGTTACAGGCTGGCTACTGCCAACCTGCAGATTTCACTTAAACACATGCAGAGGCCTCCACGGTGATCTTTTGCCGGCTAAGTTCTCAGCGAGAATTGCTAGGGTCGTGGGGTTTGAGGCTTACATGGTTCCTGGCCTACACCGTGATTAACAGAAAGTTGGGGAAACGCAAATAATAAATAAAACCCGGATTCCGCCGAAATTCGTCGGCCGGAACCTGAGGAACGAACAGCAGATAGTCAAATAATAAATAAAATAAATAAAAAAAATAAAAAAAATGATAACGGAAGAGGTGCCTTGGTGCGCGCATCCATCCGAATTCAAACGGGGCCAAGCCCTGGTTACGGAATTGGATGCGGGCACCAAGGGACCTCAAACACTAAACCGACACAGAGGGAGTCTCCGCTCCCATCACACCTCACCGGAAAAATTTAATAGTTCATTTTATTTTGTATATATATATGTTTTAAAGAAAACCAAAAAAACAAAACGGAAACCAACTTCCCAACAAAAGAAGAAAAAGGAAAGGAGGGAACGAGATAGAGAGCGAGAGAGAACAGCAATGCGCATCGAGCGTGCACCCGCTGTGCGGCGCTCGATTACAAAATTTAAAAATTTAATAAAATATAAAAATATATATAAAAATGTAAAAAAAAAATCGAAAAAATTTAAATGGAAAAAAAAATAAAAAAAATTGTACCTTAATTTATATAAATTGTTGCGGCCTTGCGCGGCCGTCATGCCTCAGGTGGCCTTGCCCCACCCGGACCGTTGCGGTGCCTTTCACCGATACCAAAAAAATCGAATAGCCGGTTGGCGATCCGTATGTTGCGGGCCTCTCCCCGATATCAATACAATTACCGAACAATAGCCGGTTGGCTACCGTTAGTTGCGGGCCTCTCCCCGATATCAATATAATTACCGAACAATAGCCGGTTGGCTACCGTTAGTTGCGGGCCTCTCCCCGATATCAATATAATTACCGAACAATAGCCGGTTGGCTACCGTTAGTTGCGGGCCTCTCCCCGATATCAATATAATTACCGAACAATAGCCGGTTGGCTACCGTTAGTTGCGGGCCTCTCCCCGATATCAATATAATTACCAAACAATAGCCGGTTGGCTACCGTTAGTTGCGGGCCTCTCCCCGATATCAATATAATTACCAACTGGGCTCGTGGTGGGCAATCCGTAGCGTTGAGGTATTCTACACCGATAAATCAACACAATCACAGCTGGCCTCGTGGTTGGCCACCCGTACAATGAGGTCGTATCACACACTCGTACACGTGTTGTTATCTGCTGAGATTTACCAATAATGAACGCCGTTATCCATGGAAATAAATTATTCAACTTTGTTCTTATTTTGATGATCGTAGAAATAATTAATTCACTGACGCAGGACTGCCGCTCGTATATGCCAGGCGTCTCTTGCAACTTCGTAGCAATTAAACCTCTTAAAATTAAGCCGTATAAATCAGACGAGACACACAAAAAAAAATCCTCCGAAATCCAATGATTAATTTCATATACCAGAAACAATTTTCAAAACTGGAATACGCCCGAAAAACAAAATCACTTGAGAAATTAAACGCGTTCAGTTCAATTTTCTATAATTCTTGTCTTTTTATTTTATAAATTTACGAAATTTATTCTATACATAACCTTTCTTGTTAAATCATATAATTTTTTTTTTAAATCAAATATTTGAGCGTTTCCGCACTCGTTCATAAATTAAAAAAATTCACTATACTTTGTTTTAATCGTTTAAAAAAACTCAACTTTATCTCATCAAAATCACTACTCGAATGACAAACAAAAAAAAATTCTCCCACCGCACAAACGACGCGCAAAACATTCCAGAAGAATTGTCTTTCTTCTCTGTTTCTCATTTATATCAATTCGCATTGATATAAACGAGAGGCATATAAGAAAAACATTCTTATGGAATGTTTTGCTTTACGCACACACTCGATTCGCACTGTTCTCTCTCTCTCCCATTTTTGTTTTACTACCAACCAAACGAACAAAAACATACGAGAATCCCTCCACACGAAACGCGTTCAGACACCAACAACACAGAGGCAAGAAACCAAGAGTAAAAACATAAAATCTAACAAAATATGGGGATGTCACGCGTAAACGAATATTATGTCTTGTTACAGACAACACAGTCGTAACAAAGTAAAAATATCGACCCTTCCGTGAATGCGTTAATACCTTCTTCAGTTCCCATTCTGCATGTTGATCAAAATTCGGTTGCGTTCCAAGATCCAGATTACGTCGATCAGATCGCGAAAATTCGTTCACTAAAAGATTGTTCGCACAACTACAAGATCCAGGATGATAAACTATTAATATCCCCTTCCTTCGGTTTTAAATATACGGATACCGACCTTTCGAATTGGAAACTTGTTATTCCTAATTCCTTAACTTCAACGCTTATTGAACAGGCTCACGTACCTCCCACTTCAGCACATTTAGGCGGCAGCAAAACCCTCGAGCGCCTTCAGCGTCAATTTTTTTGGCCTCAGATGGCGAAACAAGTCAAACAATACGTTGCTAGCTGCACTAAATGTAAAATGAACAAGGCTGTTAATTACTCAACACAACCAGCCATGGGAGCACAGGTTACGTCAACTCGCCCGTTCCAAAAATTGTATGTTGATTTTTTGGGTCCGTATCCACGTTCGAAACTCGGTAATACCTTCATCGTTATCATCTTGGATCATTACTCGAAATTTGTCGTTGTAAAACCTCTACGGGAAGCGTCTGCTCTTTTGCTGTGTCGATTCTTAGAAAACGAAATATTTCTGTTGTTCTCGGTTCCCGAAATAATCACGTCCGACAATGGGAAGCAGTTCACCTCGAATCTATTTAAAGACTTGTTGGCTAAGTACGGCGTAACGCACATTCGAACGCCTTTGTATTCGCCTCAAAGCAACGCCTCCGAGCGTGTCAATAGAACTTTAATTGCTAGCATTCGATCATATTTGAGCGATCACGATCATAATTTGTGGGACAAGAATTTGCAAGAAATTGCAGCCGCGTTACGAAATGCTGTACATGATACGATACATTATTCCCCTCATTATGTCGTGTTCGGTCAACATATGTCGATGCATGGTTCGGATTACTCACTGCGACGATTACTCGATGAACATGATCCCAGCGAAGTCCAGGTATGGGCTAAGCCAGATCGAGTAAACCTCCTAAAAGATCGTATAACTCACTACTTACGCGTAGCACACGAAAAGGGGTCTCAACACTACAACCTGCGTAGTAATAAGCGTTCTTTTCGAGTTGGCCAACCCGTCTTTGTACGATCTTTTGTTTTGAGCGATGCGGTGAATAAATTTTCCGCCAAATTGGCTAGCAAATTCAAACCCGCGGTAATTTCCGGTAAAGTAGGACAAGTGGCGTACGCAGTCGAAGATCTGAGTGGCAAAAACCTAGGTACTTACCACCTTAAAGACATTCGTGCCTAATCATATCGCCCACCTCGTTTGTTTACATCGTTTGTTATCTCGATCCCATTGTTTGTTTTAGGCCCGGCTTATGAGACATCTCAGGGTGTGGGACGTTCCCACGTTTGTTACGACTGTGTTGTCTGTAACAAGACATAATATTCGTTTACGCGTGACATCCCCATATTTTGTTAGATTTTATGTTTTTACTCTTGGTTTCTTGCCTCTGTGTTGTTGGTGTCTGAACGCGTTTCGTGTGGAGGGATTCTCGTATGTTTTTGTTCGTTTGGTTGGTAGTAAAACAAAAATGGGAGAGAGAGAGAACAATGCGAATCGAGTGTGTGCGTAAAGCAAAACATTCCATAAGAATGTTTTTCTTATATGCCTCTCGTTTATATCAATGCGAATTGATATAAATGAGAAACAGAGAAGAAAGACAATTCTTCTGGAATGTTTTGCGCGTCGTTTGTGCGGTGGGAGAATTTTTTTTTGTTTGTCATTCGAGTAGTGATTTTGATGAGATAAAGTTGAGTTTTTTTTTAAACGATTAAAACAAAGTATAGTGAATTTTTTTAATTTATGAACGAGTGCGGAAACGCTCAAATATTTGATTTAAAAAAAATTATATGATTTAACAAGAAAGGTTATGTATAGAATAAATTTCGTAAATTTATAAAATAAAAAGACAAGAATTATAGAAAATTGAACTGAACGCGTTTAATTTCTCAAGTGATTTTGTTTTTCGGGCGTATTCCAGTTTTGAAAATTGTTTCTGGTATATGAAATTAATCATTGGATTTCGGAGGATTTTTTTTGTGTGTCTCGTCTGATTTATACGGCTTAATTTTAAGAGGTTTAATTGCTACGAAGTTGCAAGAGACGCCTGGCATATACGAGCGGCAGTCCTGCGTCAGTGAATTAATTATTTCTACGATCATCAAAATAAGAACAAAGTTGAATAATTTATTTCCATGGATAACGGCGTTCATTATTGGTAAATCTCAGCAGATAACAACACGTGTACGAGTGTGTGATACGACCTCATTGTACGGGTGGCCAACCACGAGGCCAGCTGTGATTGTGTTGATTTATCGGTGTAGAATACCTCAACGCTACGGATTGCCAACCACGAGCCCAGTTGGTAATTATATTGATATCGGGGAGAGGCCCGCAACTAACGGTAGCCAACCGGCTATTGTTCGGTAATTATATTGATATCGGGGAGAGGCCCGCAACTAACGGTAGCCAACCGGCTATTGTTCGGTAATTATATTGATATCGGGGAGAGGCCCGCAACTAACGGTAGCCAACCGGCTATTGTTTGGTAATTATATTGATATCGGGGAGAGGCCCGCAACTAACGGTAGCCAACCGGCTATTGTTCGGTAATTATATTGATATCGGGGAGAGGCCCGCAACTAACGGTAGCCAACCGGCTATTGTTCGGTAATTATATTGATATCGGGGAGAGGCCCGCAACTAACGGTAGCCAACCGGCTATTGTTCGGTAATTATATTGATATCGGGGAGAGGCCCGCAACTAACGGTAGCCAACCGGCTATTGTTCGGTAATTGTATTGATATCGGGGAGAGGCCCGCAACATACGGATCGCCAACCGGCTATTCGATTTTTTTTGGTATCGGTGAAAGGCACCGCAACGGTCCGGGTGGGGCAAGGCCACCTGAGGCATGACGGCCGCGCAAGGCCGCAACAATTTATATAAATTAAGGTACAATTTTTTTTATTTTTTTTCCATTTAAATTTTTTCGATTTTTTTTTTTACATTTTTATATATATTTTTATATTTTATTAAATTTTTAAATTTTGTAATCGAGCGCCGCACAGCGGGTGCACGCTCGATGCGCATTGCTGTTCTCTCTCGCTCTCTATCTCGTTCCCTCCTTTCCTTTTTCTTCTTTTGTTGGGAAGTTGGTTTCCGTTTTGTTTTTTTGGTTTTCTTTAAAACATATATATATACAAAAATAAAATGAATTATTAAGTTTTTCCGGTGAGGTGTGATGGGAGCGGAGACTCCCTCTGTGTCGGTTTAGTGTTTGAGGTCCCTTGGTGCCCGCATCCAATTCCGTAACCAGGGCTTGGCCCCGTTTGAATTCGGATGGATGCGCGCACCAAGGCACCTCTTCCGTTATCATTTTTTTTTATTTTTTTTATTTATTTTATTTATTATTTGACTATCTGCTGTTCGTTCCTCAGGTTCCGGCCGACGAATTTCGGCGGAATCCGGGTTTTATTTATTATTTGCGTTTCCCCAACTTTCTGTTAATCACGGTGTAGGCCAGGAACCATGTAAGCCTCAAACCCCACGACCCTAGCAATTCTCGCTGAGAACTTAGCCGGCAAAAGATCACCGTGGAGGCCTCTGCATGTGTTTAAGTGAAATCTGCAGGTTGGCAGTAGCCAGCCTGTAACAAGTATATGAAACAGGCCCTGTTGTTCTGGTAATAGAAGCCTGGTTGGTCGACCACTGGCTTGGTCTTGTGAACGCGAATATTGTCAGGATGAAGATGATCGACGAAAGTTCGAATACGACGGTTAAATAGGAGTTTGCGGGGTGATCTGCCGCCTGTGGTTGATGGCGTTGCATGATGGTGGTGCAGGAACTTCACCAACCAATGTTGGATATCGCCAGAACTCTCTTTCTTCAGGAAATCTTTTGTTGCTTCGACCATTATCTCCGCTTGCCCATTTGAACGTGAATGCCATGGAGCCACGTACACTGAACGGTTACCATTCGTATCACAGAACTGACGAGATTCTGCGGAATCGAACGCTGTACCGTTATCACTCACTATTGTCTCTGGAATTCCATGAGTGACAAATATCTTGCGAAGAGCCTGTATGCCACAAGCAGCTGACGTTGTGGTTACTTTGACTACTTCCAACCACTTGGAATACGAATCGACCAGTATAAAATAAGTCTTACCGTGGTGAGATCCGGCAAAATCTATATGGATTCTCGACCAAGGGTTTGTCGTCTCCTCCCATGGATGCACTGGAGCCTGTGCCACCTATGGACGGCTTGATTGACACTTTTTACAAAGGCGTACAACCTTTTCGATGTCCGCGTCTAGTTTGGGCCTCCACACGTAATTTCTCGCCAGTGCCTTCATTCTCACAATACCTGGATGAGCCGTATGTAGAGCGAATAAATTTGTTCTCGGTGGCATGCATGGTGGAATTATTACCCGGTAACCCCAAAGGAGGCATCCTTTGAGTGTGCTCACTTCAGCACGACCAACCCAAAATGGCTGAAATTGTTCAATGGGTTTACACACTGGCCATCGATTCAGTGTCCACTGACGAATTTGAGAGAGAACCGGGTCTTTGGTTGTCGAAACAGCAATGTCATCGGCATGAACGGTCGGCTTGTGAACCGTATGTATAAGCAGCACGTCTTCTTCCTCTGTGACGATCGAACTGCCCGGAACTGGAAGCCTACTAAGACCGTCAGCATTCCCCACATCCTTCCTGGCACGGCAGACGAAGTTTGAAACTATATGCGTTCAGGAAAGTACTCCAACGAATCATTCTCGGCGATAAAATCTGTAGAGTTGGAACATCTGTGGTAAAACGTCCAAGTAGCGGCTTATGGTCCGTCACAATAACGAGCTCACGACCGTAGAGAAAATCATGGAACTTCTTAACTCCTGCAATAATGGCCAGAGCCTCGCGATCACCTTGGCTGTACCGTCGTTCCGTTTCTGTTATCGTTCTCGAGTAAGCTATGGGACGCTCTTTCGTTCCCACTTGATGTAACAGAATGACGCCAATTCCGTAAGGAGAAGCAACAAATACTAGCAACAACGGGTATTTCTCACTAAATGGCATTAGGACGTTGCTGGACATCAATGCATCTTTAAGTGCATCGAAACTGCGCTGCTCTATAGATCCCCATTTTCAGAGGACCTTCTTTTGAAGCAACTGGTGCAAAAGTTCAGCAAGGGTTGCCTTATCTTGAATGAAAGAATGATAAAAATTATTTAAGCCTAGGAAAGCTTGAAGCTGTCCCTTATCCGTTGGTGGTGGGGTGCTTCTAATGGTGTCAATTTTCTGTTGCATTGGGTGTAGACCTTCGGAATCGATTCTATACCCGAGAAAATCGGTAGATGAACAACCAATTTGACATTTGTATTGTTTCAGACGGATACCAGCTTGACTAAATCGTTGGAAAATGTCAATCAACTTCTGGCGCAAATCGATGTCGGACGATGCGATGACGATGATATTGTCGAAATACGGTATAACTCCTTGAATCCCTCGAAGTAGATTCTCCATGAAATTTTGGAAAATTCCTGGTGCGGTACTAATACCGAATTGGAGTCGGTTGACCTTAAACGCACCCTTGTGTGTAGTATTGTTTGCACTAGTGGAGATGATCGTCTACAATGAGCTGTTGGTACTCTTGAGCGAGGTCGTGTTTTGCAAATACGGAACCATTTGGTATCGTCGACAATAGGTGATTTGCTGATGGAACCGAGAAACAATGTGGTGTGAGAGCTTTATTCACTGTTGATTTATAATCGCCGCAAATTCTCACGCTTCCATCGGACTTCGGAACCGCCACTATAGGCGTAGCTCAATCGCTGTATTCGACCGGCTCCAAAACTCCCTGATGAATTAATTTATCTAACTATACTTCAACTGCTGCTCGCATGGCAATAGGAATTTTCCGTGCTGGCAAACGAATCGGAATGACTTTTGGATCCACTTGTAAAACAACAGGAGGCCCACTGTACGAACCCAGTTCAGGTGAAAATAGGTGACTGTATGTCACCAGTACATCGGAAAAAAGTGTCTCTGTGATTGAAAGAACTCCTTGAATGGAAATGCCTAAAGGCTCGAACCAATCGACGCCAAGTACACTGGTTTTGTTTCCGGTGGTGATGTATAATGGTAGACTGGAAACTGGTTTACGGTTGTATTGTACATCTATGTCCAAACATCCCAAAATGTCGATTGGATCTCGTTGAAAATCAACCAGTTTCAATTTTGTCTCACGAAGTGGTGGTGATTTCGGAAAAACTCTTTTGAATGTTGTCTCGGATATAATCGCATGTCTCGAGCCCGAGTCCACTTCAAAACGACACGGAAAATGTTTTATGTTGACGGTAGCAGAAGTATTAACAGCAGAAGGAAAGTCGCAACATGTTTCACTTCTCTGTAACGACGATTCGATCGCTTTTGGTTGTTTTTAGGTTTGTTGCGGTTGCTTGCCATCGCACGACAAACCCGTTGGAGATGTCCCATTATACCACAGAAGGAACACGTGGTAGTACGGTATCGACAAGTGGATCGGTCATGGTTTTCCCCGCAGCTGAAACATTCTTGTGATTTTGACCGTTTGTTCTGTTAATTAATTTTGGCCAGGGCTAGATGATGTTTAGGCATGATTTGCTTCACTTGCTGTGCTGCAGCAATAACCTGTTGATTCTTCCCGGCAGCTTCTGCGGCAACGCTGCGATCGATAGCTGTAAATCCTTTTAAGCCAAAAACACCTGCTGCAACTGAATATTGCGCAACCAGCAAACCAGGCGATCTCGTAGCATTCGATCAAGACGGTCCTTGTGGAAGTTTTAAGTCGTTTTGGCAAGACGTCTAAGCTCGGCTACGTAATCGGCGACGCATTCTCCGGGACGTTGATCACGTTTGAAGAATGTGTACGACGCCGCAATTTCCGATGGGCGAGTGGAAAAGTGATTAGATAAAGTTTCCATGATTTCTTTTATCACTAAATCACTTACCTTTTTTGGTGCTATAAGGTTTTCTAGTAACTCAAAAGTATCCGCCCTGCATAGTGTAAGAAATGTGGCCCGCTTTAATTGTGCATCTTCAATTTTATTGGCCTCACAAAACTATTCAAAACGTCTTGAATATGTGCCCCATTCAGTTGGCTTCGTTGTATCGAAATTTTCAATATTTCCGATCGGCATGGTCACTCACGAATAACAGAAGAAAAAAAATGTTTACCATAACAGAACGTATGTTCAACACGCGGTTGGAAATTAATTTAATTTATTTTTTTTTTAATTTAATTAATTTATTAAAGAACAATGTATTACACTCATTCGGTATTATTAATAAATTTATTAATTAGTATCCCATCCTCGTCGCCAATGTTTTATTTGAGAATAAAGACACACTTTATTTATTATAATGTTTATTTATTATTATGTATTGTGGCATTACCACTTGCCGTCGCAATCACCAATAAAGTAACTGATGATGATGACAATAATAGTACGGGGTATTGTACTTTTGTTTATGTATGGGAACAGAAAATTGTATTTTACGTTATATTTGCGAAGAAGCGAGTGCACCCTACATCAAAAACGAGTACATTACACCCCTAAACTTGGATTATCGGTGTTTCAAACAGAAAATATAGCAATCAGACATGTGAGGAAATTTAAGATAAAGAAACCACTGCTAAGGGTTATTATTGCACATCAAATTCCATTAAAGAAAGGCCCTGGGTATGATCGAATTACAAGTGAAACGCTTAAACAACTGCCTGAGTGTGCTTTTGGACGCCTGGCTCAAATATTCAATTCAATTTACGAATCAGGACATATCCCTGAGTGCTGGAAATTCAGGAATTCATCGTGATCAGACATTTCATTGGCATAATCGTAGTCATTCTCGGGTTCTTTTGTAGTTTGATTTAAATAACTAGGAATGTCGAACTCGTTTTGTGTTGAAGTGGAAGTAATATGGCGGAAATATTTAAATTACTACAAACTACAGTTTTATGAACAACAACAATAGAAAAATTATTTTGGAAACGTTGTTTTTCAGAAAATATTTTGAAATTATTATTTTTCAAATTTGTTAGTCTTTTCACATTTCTATAACATGACGATGTGCAATGAAGAGGTTTAGGGTTTCTCTTCATTTTGTTAATTTTTTTCATTAAAAATAATAGTTTTTATTTCACTAGAGATACATTATAAACAACTTTGTGACATAAGAAAACTGTATGAATTCCGTGGCAGTACAAACACATTGACAATGTAAATATTCAGTAAATCTACGAGGTAGCTAGAAGCTCTTGTCGACTCTACAAATCGTAAATATTTTAAAACTGTAATCATACAAAGACATAGTATATAAACAAAAAAGTTACAGGCGTAGCTATAAGTCTACCTCTACAGTGTAACTTTAGAGAACGCATTCTGAAACTACCTTTTTTAGAAGCTACATACAGCTACAAATTTTCCCTACAATAAATGCTCGGTAAGTTATACAACAAAAATTTGTGACTATGAGATATTCAAAATGTTACTTGGGATGACACTTTAAACGGTCAATTTTTAGAAATTTTCAAATTTTGTGTGTGCGATATATTCAATCGAGATTTCCCGAGCTACCCACATGGAAATTGCCCTGAAATTGTTTCCAGATGTGAACATCAGTAAGACCTTTTATTTGAATCTATTCCCAATCATGACACTTTAAACGGCTAATTTTTAGAAATTTTTACATTTTGTGTGTGCGATATATTCAATCGAGTTTTCCCGAGCTCCCCACGAGAAAATTGACCTGGAATTTTTTCCAGGTGTGAACATCAATAAGACCTTTCATTTGAATCTATTTTGAACCATGATACTTTAAACGGTCAATTTTTAGAAATTTTCAAATTTTGTGTGTGCGATATATTCAATCGAGTTTCCCCGAGCTCCCAACATGGAAGTTGACCTGAAATTGTTTCCAGGTATGAACATCAGTAAGACCTTTCATTTGAATCTATTTCCAACCATGACACTTTAAACGGCTAATTTTTAGAAATTTTCACATTTTGTGTGTGTGGTATATTTATATACAAGTTTCCGTATTGGAAAATGAATTGTTTAAACAATTAATAATGCGCTATTAAAAATATAGTTTAATGTTTTGTTTTTAACCATTTCAGTTGATTTGTTTTTGTAGAAAACATATATTTTTGGTAAAAAAAAAGTACTTTCGGCTGAAAAATATCGGCTGAGAAATGTCGGCTGAGATATGTCGGCTGAAAAATATCGGCTGATAACTTTCGGCTGAAGCATATTAATATTTGACATTTCATATTATATTTTCGGCTGAGATAGCAAAGACACTATCTGCATTATCGATTTTTTTTTACTTTCTGCTGGAAACTATCGGCTAACTTTAATAGTATAATTCCAGATGTAGATCCTCATTGACATGACTTATTGGATTTTTTCACAATTATATTTTTCGACGTGAATAGTGATTTTTAGAGAAATCGCGCCACTAGAACATACTTTGGGTTTTAATGGGTTAAAAAAAAATATAATAATAGAAAAAGTTTGTAAAAAATATTTGCCAGATATAGATCGATCAGATACAAATGTAGAATAAATATTTAAAATTATAGTGAATGATATATAAATTCCTTATAGTTGTGTATTGTATAAAGTGAATTAATAAAACTAATTTAATAACTACTAATACAACGAACAAGAGTGTTTAATTAACTACATCAGCGAGAAACAATCAATTCCAACATTAGATAGAAGAACATATTATATCTCTAAGTTGAACAGCTGACTTTGTAACATTAACAACAACGTTTGCTTGTTGTTGTTCTTCTTCTTTCAGGGCGATCTAATTGTATAAAACGTCACCCATACTTAAACACACATTGTGTAAAATACATCACGCACCTATGACTTTACAGTTTCTTTCAATAGACTGTTCCAAACTTCTTAAGAAAATAGACCTCCATCTCGTTTTTAACATCCCAAATGCTTATTCCATAGCGATCCTGGCTTTGCTATGAAAATGGTTATAGCTTATTTGAGCATCATTAATGTGATTTCTTTTATAAGGTGTCATTATTGCTGAAGAATTAGTCGTCCATTGATAACCACTATCGCAAAGTAAAAAATATTCAGCGGGAGGTTATTTTGCGAGTTTGTAGATGTTGCTATTCCTCAACACTCATTGATCAGGAACTGATCCTGGTAATCCGATGCAGAGATTTATAATTTTTTTTCATGGTCACAGACAGCTGAAAAAGAATAATGTTGTAAAGTTATTTGGCGCAAGAAAATTAATAATATAACGTTGAACTTGATTGGAATGATCAAATTTCCGGTTAATATATTCGTCGTGATGTCCAACTGGATACTTAATTTTAATATGAGTGCCGTCTATAAATCCCATCCCAAGCAACATTTTTAGTTATAGTTACAGGTGAATTGTGAATGGGAACTTTAATTTTGTAAATACCTCGTAATATTTTCTAAATATCTAACCGCATTATCATTTCAACTTTACTGACAATTTATTAGTAGGTTTTCGGTAATTACTACATAATTTATTAACCATGGTGGGACATTGGTTTTGTTGAGATTTCTCAAGTAACAAAAACGTTACAAAAACCATAAAATTTCATCATTAAAGTAAATAAAACTATTCGGTGAACTTTGCAGTAGCGAAACCGTAAGTAATACCTTCCATAGTTACCAATTAAATACTTAAAAATTTAAAGTGAAATTAACTACAATTGCACGTTACAAAAACTTTTAAAATAACTTAAATACTATAGACTTTGCATAGTTATTAATAAAGTAATATTGTACTTCTTGTCACTACCAAGAGCTACCTTGTAGTCTCCATTTTCATAATTACAGAATATAGTCGTGAACGTAGTTTTATGTAGTCATTTTTACGAATCTTAAACCTTCAAATTGACTAAAAATTTGGATGACATTTTTAGTGGCTAAAAGAGTAACTCTTATGTATTTACAAACCTAAAATTTAATTTTAAAGTAATTTTTATCAAATTTGTAAATCTTTATCACTTTCAAGTAATAAAACCTTAAGTTTACAACTACAAACATTCTATAACTTTACGGTAGAAAATATAAACTTACTTCAAAGTAAAATTATCCGAATTTAGTTGAAAAAGTAATTTAAGTCAAAACGTCACCGAATTTATTAGTTAGAATCAAATACTCAAAAAACAAGTGTGATAAAACCTATAAAATTTAATTTAATAACTTAAATTAATCTAATACAAATTAAAATGTCGAAAATATTAAATAAAAAAAAACAATTCAAACATTCGACCACTTTTTATAGAAGAGTTAAGCAACAAATAAATCCGATTGGAAACGCATCAAGCGTAAACGCAATCAATCTTGTATCGAATGAAATTTTAAAATATAAATCTATTGATCATGATTTTCAATGTTCTGGTCAAATAGCTAATCTGAGTTGCAGTACTGAGGAAGAAATTGATGATGACGTTAACTCAGTGAACGAGACTGAATATGATAACCAAGTATCTCTACAAATTAAACTACGGGTATGGACAATCACTTTTAATGTACCTCATGCTACGATAAATGGTTTACTTAATATTTTAAATGATCAACCACATATTAATTTACCAATCGATAGTAGAACTCTGTTGCATACACCCAAGAGTGTTAATATCGTCCCAATGGGACGAGGTCAGTTTTGGTACAATGGTATAAAAGCCATTCTGGAATGCATTTATCACGATTTACGGGAACCTATATCGATTGGTCTTATATTTTGTTACGATTGTGTAATCATAACAAGTGTAATCGCATCGATCGGGTGGAGTAAGATACGGTACAGCGTTTGTTACGATTACATAATCGTGACCAGCGCTGTATTGTATTTTATTCCATTTGGTTTGTGCCTCCACTTGCTGTGTTTTCTCAGTGTTGGTTGTTGTCCCCACTTTTGTGGATGTTGTGTTGTACGTACCTTTTGTAAGGTGGCGCGAGGGTGAGAAAGATGTTGGAGAGGAGAGGAAACAATGCGAATCGAGTGTGTGCGTAAAGCAAAACATTCCATAAGAATGTTTTTCTTATATGCCTCTCGTTTATATCAATGCGAATTGATATAAACGAGAAACAGAGAAGAAAGACGATTCTTCTGGAATGTTTTGCGCGTCGTATGTGCGACGCTCGAATTTTTTTTTTTGAGTAAATTCATTCGAGTTTCGGGTTTTGACAAGAAATCTTGTATATAATTGTGACGAGTTTTTGTTTGGAATTGGGTAAACCATTTTGAGAAAAAAATTTTTTTATTTGTTTATATAAAATCAGTTTTGGAAAAATAAAAAAAACTTAAGTAAAGATAATTGTTACGATTAAAATTGGGTACTACCTATATGCTATAGGGTACCAATTAAATAATATAGAAACAAAAAGTGTGAAAAATTATAAAATGTATATATTTATATTCAGAATATATGTATTGAAAATTACCCAAATCGATTTTGATTGAGATCACGGGATTATTGGTTTGGTGTGATAGTAGTATACATAGTTAATGGTGTTAAGTGATTGCTGAAAGGAAAATTTTGGGATGCGGGACAGGACGCATCATATCACCTTGTTCATGTGAATTACATAAAATATACATCTATATAACAGAATTTATATATATCACGCCAGCATACGTATATTTTTATATTACGCATACGTATCTTTCACGATAGTGTAGCAAGTCTACGGTTACTAATACCCTTATCAACGGGCATATTGCATTTTTTTTACTGGTGGCCAGTTGAGGCCACTCATTTACGGTTGGCGAGGCACAACGCCCAACCTATTTTGGCGGCCAGTCAAGGCCAAATCTACGGTTAGGTCACACCGGTGGAACACGCGGTGATTATTGGTATCGGGGAAAAGACCCGCAACGGCCGACCGCTCAAGGTCGCACTATCACCGGTGTGGTATCGGCACATAAAGCCGCAACGGTCCGGGGGACAGGAGTCCCTTGTGGCATGACGGCCGCACAAGGCCGCAACCCATTTTTTTTATAGGGGAGAGGCCCCAAAACGGTAACGGCCGCGCAAGGCCGCATCGAATTTTTTTGAAGAAAAAAATAAGGTACAATTTTTTTTATTTTTTTTATTTCTTTTTAAAATTTTTGATTTTATTTTTCTGTTAAATTTTTTCTTATTATATTTATTATTAAATTTAAAATTTTGTAATCGAGCGTCGCACAGCGGGTGCACGCTCGATGCGCATTGCTGTTCTCTCTCGCTCTCTATCTCGTTCCCTCCTTTCCTTTTTCTTCTTTTGTTGGGAAGTTGGTTTCCGTTTTGTTTTTTTTGGTTTTCTTTAAAACATATATATATACAAAAATAAAATGAATTATTAAATTTTTCCGGTGAGGTGTGATGGGAGCGGAGACTCCCTCTGTGTCGGTTTAGTGTTTGATGTCCCTTGGTGCCCGCATCCAATTCCGTAACCAGGGCTTGGCCCCGTTTGAATTCGGATGGATGCGCGCACCAAGGCACCTCTTCCGTTATCATTTTTTTTATTTTTTTTATTTATTTTATTTATTATTTGACTATCTGCTGTTCGTTCCTCAGGTTCCGGCCGACGAATTTCGGCGGAATCCGGGTTTTATTTATTATTTGCGTTTCCCCAACTTTCTGTTAATCACGGTGTAGGCCAGGAACCATGTAAGCCTCAAACCCCACGACCCTAGCAATTCTCGCTGAGAACTTAGCCGGCAAAAGATCACCGTGGAGGCCTCTGCATGTGTTTAAGTGAAATCTGCAGGTTGGCAGTAGCCAGCCTGTAACAGTGGCGCCCAAGTATTTCGCGAATTTTGATTTTTTTTGATTTTTTTTTATGAATTGTAGCTTCACTCCCTTTGGCGTGCGTGTCCAGCGCCGAAACCAGTGTTCTGCTCTGTTTGACTTCGCCTGGACGCGCACACCAAAGCCAGTCTCCCGGTTGGCATTCCCCATCTGCGATCGCAACCAGCACGGGCTGTTTGATTGCGCGTAGATGGGGGGTGTCATACCCCTATTCTTCAGACATCCGATTTCCGAGCTCTTTCCCATTTCCACTACGTGGTGTTCGATTGTGGTGGAGCTCGGATGTCATTTGTCTGGAGTTTAGTGTAGCTTCATTTTGTCTTGTCCCCGAAATTTCTTGGCCGAAATTTGAGGAACAGAACATTTTATTATTATTATTATTATTATTTTTATTTTTTTTATTATTTAGCCGACACGGAGTGGAGTTTCCACTCTCATCATACCATCCGTTTCGTATTTTTTGATATAAAATTATATTTGATATGTTTATCTGATTTTTCTTGGTATTTTGATAATATTTTTTTTTGAGTTGAGTTTTGCTTAGTATTTTGTTATATATGATTTTTTTTTTGATATTTTGATTTTATTTGATTTGATTTTATTTTTGATATTTCGATATTTTTTTTTTTTTTTTTTTTTTTTTTTTTTTTTTTTTTTTTGATTTTGGTTTATCGATCTATGGGTTGTATTTGAACCCACGGTTTGATTAGTACTTCATTTTTTTTCTTCGTATCGTTTTTTTTTTGTTGGAATTTATTATCTGCTTGCACACCACTGGGTGGATGTGTTGGTAGTTTTGTTTTTTTTATATATATATGATTTGTTTTTTTTGGCTGTATTATTTCACTATCGGCGTACTATTGGGTGTGTTGGTAGTTTGATTTTCGCGTTATTATTATTATTATTTTTTTATTTTGGATATTGAAAATGTTTTTTAACGAGCCCCTCCAAAGGAAGGTTACGATAAGGTACCGCTTTCGAGGGTTTCTCGTCAAATATCCCGTCGTTAAATTTGGGGATTACGGGCCTCAGGTTTCTAGTGGATCGCGGCTTCATCCCTAGTACCAAATTTCTTGTATTATTTCATTTATATTTAATATTTATATTTATTTTTTTCTTTCTATATTTTTTTTTGTTATTGTGTTTGTGGAATTATTCCGAACTATTTTATTTGGAACCTTCTGTTTCATTTAAAACTAATTGAATTAATTTTTGTTGTATACTAGTGATAAATTTAATAAAGATTGCATAATTCGAGTCTAATTTTCTTTGCCAAATTAAATCGAGCCAGTTTATCCCTCTATCCTGTCATCATCCAAAATGGACCTAACAATACTAGAGCAAGACGATTGGGAGCAAAACTTTGTCGATGGACCCTTATTATCGGAAAGCGGACTAAATTACACAGGAGACCCGGCGGGCACCACGATCGACATGTTCCTGTTTCAGGTAGACACCATCGCTTCGTCTCGCGGATTGTCCGACCAAACATTGTTATTCGAGCTACATACCATCCTGGAAGATATCGCCTTGCAGTGGTATTGGACATTCCGCAAACATAATCCGAACGCTACCTGGACAGATCTACGAAGCGGTATCATCGAGCGTTTTAAAGACCATCGCACCAATTACGAAATCCGGCGAACCGTCGAGGCACGCAAACAACGACCCAACGAAAGTTTCCTAGATTTTTTCGATCAAGTGTGGAGTCTAACGCTACAATGTCGTACACCGTATTCGGACGAGGAGCTCATCGAAATTTTAATGACGAACATGAAGCCAGAATTACAGTTTCATCTCACCGATCGTCGGTTTAGCACCATAAATGAGCTGATCAAAAGTTGCTCTGCTTGGGAGGAGTCTTTCAGGCGGATCAAAGCTACGGCGGACCCTGCAATCCATCCACGACGCGTGATCAATGAGTCATCAGGCAGTCCGTATGATGATGTTGGAGCATATGACTCTTATGAGAATTATCTCTTGACTGATGTTCTACCCGATAACTCAGTATCCGCAATTCACAAGGGGAGCAGGTTTCCATCGGCAGCGGCGAGACGTCCTGGCAGACAAATCTCAACAGACAACTCGAGATCAGATTATATACAGCCTTCGCATTACGGTAAAAATGTCGTCACCACACCGGCCACTCAGACGGAGTGTACCGAGATCAAATCTACCTCCACCCAGACTGGTGATAGGACAGAGGATAGAGCCACTCAAACTGATCCAGAAGAATGCAGCGAGCAACACAAACGTGGAACTCCGCTCCCAATCGAACCCGACCAGAAGGTAAACTCGTCTGCCAATCATGATTCCCTTCCCGATCCTTCTTCCCCACCAAATTCCCCTTCCCTTCCTGTCGCTCTAAAGTTTTTCTATAATTCCCCGTCGTTAGCTAAGTTAGATCGTTTAAAACGTTCCAAGAAATATTGGAACCACCGCGCTGCAATGAGAAATGACGTGATTTCCTCCGTTTTGTTCTCCGAGGGTAGTGACACTCGGCCTTACGCCCAGGTCTTAATAAATAAGATCCCTTTTAAGGGTCTTCTCGACAGCGGGGCGAGTGTCAGTGTTCTCGGGAATGGAGCGGAGAAAGTCTTGTCGAATCCATTTGTAGAGTTTCATAATTTTCCATCCACGATAACTACCGCGAGTGGTCAAGTCCAACGAGTATTTGGTTACATACGAGCTAACGTCGAGTTTAATGGAATTACTAAAACTATGAATTTTCACGTTGTCCCATCATTAGAACAACCGCTTTATTTGGGTATCGATTTTTGGAATCGTTTTGGAATTTCCCCAAAAATCTCCGCGTTAAATAATTCGGACGAATTAGGTGAAACTACCAACACACCCAAATTTCATATTTTAACCTCTGATGATCGTCGTAAATTGGATCTAATCCGCGAATGTTTCCCGAGCAGCGATATTTTAGGTTTGGGCCGCACATCCCTCATCACTCATATGATCGATGTCGGTTCCGCAAAACCAGTCAAACAACGTTTTTATTCCGTATCCCCAGCTATCCAGAAACTCATGTATGCCGAGTTGGATAGGATGTTGTCTTTGGGGGTCATCGAGGAGTCACAAAGTTCCTGGTGTTCACCGGTCACGTTGGTGCGTAAGGCCAATGGCAAAGTTCGTTTGTGTTTAGATGCTAGAGAACTGAACAAGGCCACCGTCAAGGATGCGTATCCGCTGCCAATAATCAACGGATTGTTGGGTCGTTTGGGACACACCCGATTCATTTCGGCGATTGATTTGAAGGATGCCTTTTGGCAGATCCCACTCGACCCAGCATCCCGCGATAAAACAGCGTTTACGGTTCCTGGACGGCCCTTGTATCAGTTCAAGGTGATGCCGTTTGGCTTATGCAACGCCCCACAGACGCTTTGTCGCTTAATGCACCGCGTGATCCCGTACCAACTGCACGATAAGGTCTTTGTGTACCTCGATGACCTTCTGGTCACATCCTCCACTCTGGCCGAACACTTCGAGTTGTTACAACAGGTTGCTGGATATCTGTCGGATGCTGGTTTAACAATTAATTTGACCAAAAGTAAGTTTGTGTTGAAAGAAGTAGACTATTTAGGTTATATTGTGGGTGATGGTTGCCTCCGTACAAACCCAGATAAATGTAAAGCTATTCTGGAGTACCCTATTCCGAAAACAACGAAACAGATTAGACGTTTTCTGGGAATGTGCGGATGGTACCGTCGCTTCATTCCAAATTTCGCCTCTTTAGCTTCTTCTCTCACCGATCTTACTGGTAAAAACACTAAAGTATGTTGGTCTGCAGCTGCTGATTCTTCTTTTAACGCTCTCAAAACAGCCTTGTCAACTGCCCCAGTTTTGACGCATCCTGATTATACAAAACCCTTTTTTATTCAGTGCGATGCCAGTGCCGTTGGGGTCGGTAGTGTCTTATTTCAGGTGGACGCCGAGGGGGTGGAGCGGCCCATTGAGTTTTATTCCCATAAGCTCAATGCGGCGCAGCGAAACTACTCGGTGACCGAGCTGGAATGCTACGCTGCCGTCCTCAGCGTGCGAAAATTCCGTCCTTACGTGGAAGGCTATCCGTTCGTCATTTACACCGACCATTCCAGTTTACGCTGGCTAATGAGTCAAAAGGACCTCTCCGGACGTTTGGCGAGATGGAGTCTTAAACTCCAAGCGCTGGATTTTCAGATTGGATACCGAAAAGGTTCAGTTAACGTTGTACCTGATGCGTTGTCTCGAGCTTTTCCGGATGAATCCGCTCCTTGTGAGGATGATTCCGAAAGTAAGAGCACGCCTGAACCTGGTGCCCAATGTGAAGATCCAGTCTTGTCGAGTAAAAATATCGACCCTTCCGTGGATGCGTTAGTTCCTTCGTCAGTCCCTGTATTACACGTTGATCAAAATTCGGTTGCGTTCCAAGATCCAGATTACGTCGATCAGATCGAAAAAATTCGTAGCTTAAAAGATTGTTCGCACAACTACAAGATCCAGGATGATAAACTATTAATATCCCCTTCGTTTGGTTTTAAATATACGGATACCGACCTTTCGAATTGGAAACTTGTTATTCCTAATTCCTTAACTTCAACGCTTATCGAACAGGCACACGTCCCTCCCACTTCAGCACATTTAGGCGGCAGCAAAACTCTCGAGCGCCTTCAGCGTCAATTTTTCTGGCCTCAGATGGCAAAACAAGTTAAACAATACGTTGCTAGCTGCACTAATTGTAAAATGAACAAAGCTGTTAATTTCTCTACACAACCAGCCATGGGAGCTCAGGTCACGTCAACTCGCCCGTTCCAAAAATTGTATGTTGATTTTTTGGGTCCGTATCCACGTTCGAAACTCGGAAATACCTGTATCGTTATCGTTCTGGATCATTATTCGAAATTTGTAGTTGTCAAACCCTTACGCGAAGCATCTGCCTCTTTATTGTGTCGATTTTTGGAAAATGAGGTATTCCTTTTATTTTCCGTTCCCGAAATTATTACCTCCGATAATGGGAAGCAGTTCACCTCGAATTTATTTAAAGACCTGTTAGTTAAATACGGTGTAACCCATTTACGTACGCCGGTGTACTCGCCCCAAAGCAACGCCTCCGAGCGTGTTAATAGAACGTTGATTGCTAGCATTCGATCATATTTGAGCGATCACGATCATAATCAGTGGGACAAAAATTTACAAGAAATTGCGGCTGCTTTACGTAATGCCATACACGATTCGATACATTACTCCCCTCATTATGTCGTGTTCGGTCAACATATGTCGATGCATGGTTCGGATCACTCATTGCGACGGTTACTCGATGAACATGATCCCAGCGAAGTCCAGGTATGGGCTAAGCCAGATCGAGTAAACCTCCTAAAAGATCGTATAATTCATTACTTACGCGTAGCACACGAAAAGGGGGCTCAACATTACAATTTACGTAGTACTAAGCGCACTTTTCGAGTCGGACAACCCGTTTTCATACGATCGTTTGCTTTGAGCGATGCGTCGAATAAATTTTCCGCCAAATTGGCAAGCAAGTTCAAACCCGCGGTAATTTCCGGTAAAGTAGGGCAAGTGGCGTACGCAGTCGAAGATTTGAGTGGCAAAAATTTAGGTACTTACCACATTAAAGACATTCGTGCCTAATCATATCGCCTACCTCGTTTGTTTAAATCGTTTGTTATCTCGTTCCCATTGTTTGTTTTAGGCCCGGCTTATGAGACATCTCAGGGTGTGGGACGTTCCCACGTTTGTTACGATTGTGTAATCATAACAAGTGTAATCGCATCGATCGGGTGGAGTAAGATACGGTACAGCGTTTGTTACGATTACATAATCGTGACCAGCGCTGTATTGTATTTTATTCCATTTGGTTTGTGCCTCCACTTGCTGTGTTTTCTCAGTGTTGGTTGTTGTCCCCACTTTTGTGGATGTTGTGTTGTACGTACCTTTTGTAAGGTGGCGCGAGGGTGAGAAAGATGTTGGAGAGGAGAGGAAACAATGCGAATCGAGTGTGTGCGTAAAGCAAAACATTCCATAAGAATGTTTTTCTTATATGCCTCTCGTTTATATCAATGCGAATTGATATAAACGAGAAACAGAGAAGAAAGACGATTCTTCTGGAATGTTTTGCGCGTCGTATGTGCGACGCTCGAATTTTTTTTTTGAGTAAATTCATTCGAGTTTCGGGTTTTGACAAGAAATCTTGTATATAATTGTGACGAGTTTTTGTTTGGAATTGGGTAAACCATTTTGAGAAAAAATTTTTTTTATTTGTTTATATAAAATCAGTTTTGGAAAAATAAAAAAAACTTAAGTAAAGATAATTGTTACGATTAAAATTGGGTACTACCTATATGCTATAGGGTACCAATTAAATAATATAGAAACAAAAAGTGTGAAAAATTATAAAATGTATATATTTATATTCAGAATATATGTATTGAAAATTACCCAAATCGATTTTGATTGAGATCACGGGATTATTGGTTTGGTGTGATAGTAGTATACATAGTTAATGGTGTTAAGTGATTGCTGAAAGGAAAATTTTGGGATGCGGGACAGGACGCATCATATCACCTTGTTCATGTGAATTACATAAAATATACATCTATATAACAGAATTTATATATATCACGCCAGCATACGTATATTTTTATATTACGCATACGTATCTTTCACGATAGTGTAGCAAGTCTACGGTTACTAATACCCTTATCAACGGGCATATTGCATTTTTTTTACTGGTGGCCAGTTGAGGCCACTCATTTACGGTTGGCGAGGCACAACGCCCAACCTATTTTGGCGGCCAGTCAAGGCCAAATCTACGGTTAGGTCACACCGGTGGAACACGCGGTGATTATTGGTATCGGGGAAAAGACCCGCAACGGCCGACCGCTCAAGGTCGCACTATCACCGGTGTGGTATCGGCACATAAAGCCGCAACGGTCCGGGGGACAGGAGTCCCTTGTGGCATGACGGCCGCACAAGGCCGCAACCCATTTTTTTTATAGGGGAGAGGCCCCAAAACGGTAACGGCCGCGCAAGGCCGCATCGAATTTTTTTGAAGAAAAAAATAAGGTACAATTTTTTTTATTTTTTTTATTTCTTTTTAAAATTTTTGATTTTATTTTTCTGTTAAATTTTTTCTTATTATATTTATTATTAAATTTAAAATTTTGTAATCGAGCGTCGCACAGCGGGTGCACGCTCGATGCGCATTGCTGTTCTCTCTCGCTCTCTATCTCGTTCCCTCCTTTCCTTTTTCTTCTTTTGTTGGGAAGTTGGTTTCCGTTTTGTTTTTTTTGGTTTTCTTTAAAACATATATATATACAAAAATAAAATGAATTATTAAATTTTTCCGGTGAGGTGTGATGGGAGCGGAGACTCCCTCTGTGTCGGTTTAGTGTTTGATGTCCCTTGGTGCCCGCATCCAATTCCGTAACCAGGGCTTGGCCCCGTTTGAATTCGGATGGATGCGCGCACCAAGGCACCTCTTCCGTTATCATTTTTTTTATTTTTTTTATTTATTTTATTTATTATTTGACTATCTGCTGTTCGTTCCTCAGGTTCCGGCCGACGAATTTCGGCGGAATCCGGGTTTTATTTATTATTTGCGTTTCCCCAACTTTCTGTTAATCACGGTGTAGGCCAGGAACCATGTAAGCCTCAAACCCCACGACCCTAGCAATTCTCGCTGAGAACTTAGCCGGCAAAAGATCACCGTGGAGGCCTCTGCATGTGTTTAAGTGAAATCTGCAGGTTGGCAGTAGCCAGCCTGTAACAATTTAACATGGATGGTATTCCACCATTTAAAAGCTCTGGTATAGAACTGTGGCCAATTTTATTAAAAATTTCAGAAAGGCAAGATATTAATCCACAAGTAGTAGCGATTTACTGTGGTAAAGGTAAACCACCGTTAGAAGAGTACTTGACCTTATTCGTCGACGAGTTAAGCGAGCTTGTGGAAAATGGAATAATCGTTAATAAAAAAAAAATTTGTATTACAATAAAATTTTTTGTTTGTGATACACCAGCGCGTTGTTTTATCAAAGGTGATTTATCATTTATAATTCAAAGAAAGGTACTGTTAGTTTTAATGCAACAAACGGCTGCATTAAGTGCACAGTCATGGGTGAATACGATAAAAAAAGGCGACATATGACATTCCCCAGAATTGACTGTCCTCGAAGGACCAACGACAGCTTTCGGAAATGTGCTGACCCTGATCATCACAAACACCCAACACCGTTACTAAAGCTGCCCATAGACTTAGTTGAAGATATTATCATTGCTGATTCGCTACATTTACTGGATCTTGGTTAGAAAAATCGAAAGTTCTTCAACCGGCGATTTATATTATATAAACACATATATTTTCATTTCAGGAGTAATGCGAAAATGCATCTATGGGTGAACAACTGGAAGTTATAATTTTAGAACAAAACTATCTGCTAGAGAAATGGAACTAATGTCTGATATGCTTCAAGAATGTAATAAAAGAAAGCCGGCCGAAATTCATAGAGCAATTAGACGATTGGAATATAGTAAACATTGGAAAGGAGTTGAATATCGCACATTTTTATTATATCTAGGACCAGTTGTTTTAAAAGATTTTTTATCTACCAAAGCTTACGATCATGTTCTAATATTTTCTAATATACGCACTGACATAACCTAACAAATAATGATGTATCACTGATTGACGACTACAAAGTAAATTTGTAGTAAATTTTACTAAAACAAGGTTGCCAACATATAAATCGTTGTTGATTCACTGTAGTAATTATAACTGTATAATAGTCAATTTCCTATTTGTACACATATTTTATAAACGAAATTACTTTTCAAAATGTAACAAATTTCTTGAAAGTTATTTTGTTGGTGTTTTATACTTTAAAGTTTTTAGAGCATTTCGGCCATTTAAGCAAATAATTTTAATGGAGGATCAAATTTTGTGACAAGGAAAAAATATTTTTCAATAAAAAAAAAAGGCGATTATATTTTTAGGTAATTCAAAGGGGTATTAAATTTTAATTCCTATAATTAAAATATTCACGAAAAAATTTGTCTGCCAATAATTTTAACTGTAATAACTATAAATATAAATTATTTCAAGACAAAATAGAAAAATAGAAATATACTCTAAAATATTATTATTTGTTAAAGAATATGCATTATGTTATTTTTTGATATTTAGATAGACGAGATATTTTAAAGAACTTAAAATAATTTTTAAAATTGTATTATCTCTTTCTATTTTGCTGTTCCAGCTCTTCATTAAGTTCTGTTTAGAGATAAATTTAAGGTTAATATTACGTTGAAATCTCGAGACATCGACGTCATAGATACTATAATGGAACGTCGGTGGAACTCAATAAATATTCCCCATTTAGGTAGAAAACATGGTGCCCGCACACCATTTTACGACCGTCGCAAACATTTTTTATCGGTGACAAGAACTACTTGATAACTTAAAATGTTGCTTGGGATCGCTTTGCTGAAAGGCAACCCCATTACCAATTTCACTTAATTCGCGGAGTGTTGTTTGTAATATTTGTGGCAAATGAAATATTTGTGGCAAATCCGAACTGATGTCGTTCTGGAAATGTTCATAGCGACGGATCATCCCAATAACTCGTGCCATAAGCTAACCAAAACCGGAACACTATAAATTCTATTTTGTTTTGATAACCAGAGCGCTTACTTGGGATGATTTCTAAAACTTTTTAGAAAGTGGTGTGCTTCATTTGTAAATGTTTTTTGTTCAAACGACAACCTCCATTAATAATTTTTGCAAGAATTCCCAAATATAAATTCGTGTTACAATGTTTCAGATGCTACACATATTATTTAAATTAGATAAATACTTAACACTATAAAAACTTTATATGCGAAATGACCCACTCTTTATATATGACAACCTATAGCAAATACATTTTTATATCAGCATCACATTTCAGTAGTTCTGAATAACGTGTAGTATTCCGATTGAAATAATCAACTGTCAACGTTAATATAAATAAGTCCTGTTTTGAATTGGACCGGCAAATGACTTATTTTACGACACCATCTTGAATTAGTCAAATAAGTCGCCTTATTTGAAATAAGTCTTGAATTGGACCTCACCTAGCGGACAAATTTATCGTAACTGCATTCAACTACTCATACTAAAAAGGTAGAACAGTTGTGAGTAGTTAATTTAGCAAAAACAAAACCCTTAATTGATTATTTTGCAACTAATCAGATAAAACTTTGAAATTAATTCGGCTAAATCTTATGCAAATGTCAAACGAATTTTATTTGACCTGTATACATATTTATACTTAGTAAGCATTGTACATAAATAAAACTGGTGTTTTATAATATGTATATTGTATTTAAATATGTAAACACTTGAGATGTATAATTTAAATAAAATAAAATATTTTACCTTTAGGTATATTTCTAGTGCCTATACTTTTTCAATATAGATAAAAATTAGAGAATATTTAAATGGAAAATTATAGAAGTTTTCATAATAATAATTATACATACATCTATAAACATATAAAGTTACTTAAATTTATATTTAACACTACGCGTGACTTGATCAGCGCCAGTTTTTTTTATAAAATCCTTGTTTTTCTCATTGGAAATTTATTTTAAACTTTTTCATAACAAAGTTAGTATAGTAACAAACTATATAACTAAACACATCCTTCTAAGATCACACGGTGAGAAAATCATGAACTTTGAATGGAGGCTCGCTGGCCCTATTTCGATGAAACGAAGTGTAATCATACAAAGCAAATTTTATTTATTAATAATATTTCATATTCATATCCTTTTTATTGTTGCTAATGTACTTTTAATTACATGCATTCAATTTATATTAATAAAATGAAAAATTCTGAAAAAACCTATTAATTTCCAAAAAGGACTTGAGAGCAAGAAGGATTAGTAAATATCTACATATCAGGTAAAAATTAGTATTTTCTCATAATTATGTTGGTGTGAGGTAAATTCTATTTTAGGAATAATATATAACTTGATATCCATACTTATCCTAACCTAGTTAACGTTGTATAATATATACCTAGATAAAAATAAGGCTATTATAATTTACAAAGATAATGAATTTGAAATACATGAAATATGATAGAGGTTTTCAGTAAACTGTCGTATCATAAATATAGTTTTCTGTGTTTGTAAATATTCATATATGGTGATGATGAGGATGAATATATCTACTAATATTTAAACATAAATATAAACAATAATCATAAATAATGTTTTACAGATGGAATAAATTTACATGATAATGATTTCAATTTTATGGGTTTCATGTTTCATATGTGCTGATGTGTTTTATAGTTAATAAAAATGGTTGGTGCTAAGACATGTCAACATAATCGTAAATATATTAAATAGCGCGTTGACTGTTAATAAATTATATTTACAAACACCACCCGCATATAAATATTTTCATACTAGCTGTACCCTGCCTGCTTTGCCGGTCGTGTGATTTTAAATGAAAATTTATTTTTAATTTTTGTATTTTATTAAATTAAAATAAAACTCAAAAATTAAATTAAAAGTATTTTAATTATATGAAAATAAATTCATTTATTTCAATACTCAGGTGCGAGCACATATAATGATGGTGATTTTCCTGTGAGAAGCTTGGATATTCCAAATGTAAACCACAAACTTGGAGGGACTGACCTTGTGATTTGTTAATGGTCATAGCAAAAGCTAGACGTATTGCAAATTTAATACTTTAAAAATTAAATGGCATATCTTATTGGAATTCGTGGGTTTAAAACTTCTTCACTTTGTATTTGAAAGCTAATATGTTTTTTGACAGCGCAAGTCGTTTACCATTACCAAGTTTTGGTTAGTTAATATTTCGTAATAAAATGATTGGTAGACCAATTTTTAATCGAATAATGTGTGGTGGTACTTCAGGCAAATCCAAGGAATTTAAAAAGCTTGTGGGATAATTTACCACGTCTTGATCTATAACACAAACAATTGATTTGTATTGCAAATGTTTAAATGGCAGTGTTTATATTATTGACGTCCTTGTTTTTGCTGCCAATTTTGCTCGTTTAATTATGATTTTTGAGTTGTTGTACAATATTAAGCATTTAAACTTTAAAGACAATGGCTGTGTCCGAATAGTCGGGTAAATTGTAGTTCTTACTATTGTTTAACAGTGTATATAGTAAATTTAAATATTGTACTAAATAGTTGAGTAATTGAGTTTTCTTGTTGTGCGTTTGACGTTTACTTGTTTTTATACATATAGCTGTTTTCAATTCCGCAATAATAAGTCTAAAAAATAATACAGATTATTATTTTTACAAAATATTATATCTATTTATGTATTATTATTATAAATTATTCTATTAAACATATCCTTTTTGTTGTGGATTGCCTACAAATAAATATATTAGCATGGAACAAAGCACCAAAAAGGTATAGACGCCAAGATGTAAGTGAGATATATTTTTTAATATATTCGAAAAATTTATTACATATTATGTTACAGGGACATTAGAGGATGAAAGAAAATTAATACAAACACGGGTTATGCCGGATCATGAATTCTAATCTACGCACACCATTCCACGTCAGTGTTGGGAGTAAGTAATCTATTTTACAGATTTCAAAATATGATCTGATAATTTTTTAATTTTATTTTACTGTTTTTTAGGAAAGTTATAAAAGAAGCAGGGTTCGCTAAATCAGTGAAAAACGTCACACAAAAGAGGCAAAATATTTTGAAAAAATATAAGGTAACATAATAAATTACAATATATAAATAAATTAATTTAAATTTGGTTATACTCTCTATATTTGTCTTATTACAGAAAATGATACAACCACAGTCAGGAGTATCCACTGAAAGCGGGGAAATGCTACCCACTCAGTGGAAACTTTTTGGTGAGCTTCACAGTTTTTAAAAACGAAGCATGGACTGCATCCTTCCTATATAATTGATGACGATGACGAAGATACCACAGAGACAGGGCCACAGGGCCGTCCACAAGTCCCAGCAGCGTGCGCAGTATTTCTTCGCTGGACGTACTCCACCTAACCTCGGAATCAGAAATGGTTGAATATGAACCAGTTCCAAAAAAAAATTAAACGAAACGATGGTTTAGTGAATCAAATTAGAGAAACGTCTGTTGAAGTCATCAATAGCGTCAAACGAATTGAACGAATTATGATATTCGGTACAAAACGAATGTTCCCCAACGAAGAGCTTTCAGAGTCTGATTGAAAATTTTAATGTGATAAATATCTGTGATAATTTTTTAAATTGAAATAAATGAAATACGTATGAATATATGAATTAATTTAAATAATAATTAAATATTTTTTTAATTTTTTTTACATATTGCAGCTTAGCTTCGGAATTCTATAGCATTCTATAGCATCTGCGTAATCCCTCATGTTTTGTCGATATTCATTTATATGAATATTCCCAAAGTCCATTACGTCATTTGACAATACACAAATATTATGCATGACGCAACATGCACAAGCCACCTGGACACACCTTTTAATTTCCAATTCCAATGTTTTTAAAAAAATTGTTCGCCATCTGGTTTTCATCATCCCGAAAACCTGTTCGATCGTTATATGAGCTTTCGAATGAGCTTCGTTGAAACGTGTCTCCCGTTCATTTAAATTTGCTCCTTTATACGGTGTCACGATTGCTATTGGAAGCATCATTGATTTATAGCCTGCATCACCCAATAAAAAGTAGCCGTCCGGTGGGAACGTTGCTTTTCGGTAAAGGCTGCTGTTGGTAAGCCCTCGTTGGTCATGCACAGACCCCGGAAATCCAACACACATATTTGTTATTTTGAAATTAGAATCGCATACCGCTGTAATTGTATAGAATAATCACTTTTGCGTTTTATATATTGGTCCTTTTGATTAGGAGGACATTTCACTTTGATATGGCACCCGTCAATTGCACCAACTTCTTTGTTGAAAACATGGGAACGTGCCTTGAATAAATAAATAATATTTGTAGTAATAGAACAGAATTATGTATATAATTATTACTATTGTAAACCATACTTTTACAGTGTTTTACTTGCCTTATTGCCAAATTGTCTACCAATATCACCCAATGTTAAAACTGGAGGTGGCCGTTGTACTATTTTCGATGACAGCTCCTCAAATATTTTTAAATATTTGTGGATAACATCACTTACGGTCGATCTTGGCATAAGCATTACCTTTGAAACCACTCAATAGCTAGTTCCACAAGCTAACCAGAACAGGAATGTTATTGTTTCCACCTCAGTGTCCCAACCATGCGTCTTTTTAGGGATGTATTCTACTATCTTTTTAAAAGAATCGGGTGTCACTCTAAGGTTAGATTTCGTTTCATCGAGATTTCCATTCAAAATCTTAACTATTATCGGTGGTTGGTCACTTAAACAATATTTAATTCTGGTCTAAAAATTCAAATAAAATTTAAAATTCAAAGTTGATAAGAATAGTACAAGAAGATTACCTCTCGTGATTCGCAATGGTGGTGCAGAATTTCTTCTAGTATTTCTAAATATTTTTTGCCAATTTAGCAATTTCTCCACTCATTTTTATTAATAATGCTAAATCTCGTTTCTGTTGACACGATATTTCACAAACATTATTATTTTCCATTTTTTAACTTATATCTTCTGATAATAAAAATTAATTGACGTTTACCAATGATATACCAGTGAAATTACCCCTTTAAACCAATGTATTTTACCCTTCGAGCCGCTTTTGACAAATTTATTTACCCAAGAATTCGAACAATACTGGAGGTAAATATGTACTAAAATTTACAATTTACCGTACTAAACGATTTACCTGACTATTTGGACACAGCCCATATCACCATTTTGAGTGGTTGTTGCTTATAACACTTAAATACTGGGGTGACGATATGTAAACAATTTTATTTGTATTTCACTTTTTGTATGTAGACACACATGTTGATTAGACTAAAACTAACTCCAAAATGTCATATTGTAAAGAAGTGGAAACTTTTCAGGGGCGTGCCTGTTTGAAATTTATTGGTTAAAAAAAGGGGAAAAGGTTGCACTTAAGGGAAACAAGAAAAAATTAAATTTCTTAGAAGCCCTGGTGGCAAAGTGGTCAGCATGCTTGCTCCAGCGACCGGAGGTCTCGGGTTCGATTCCCGGTGATGAAAAAATTTCACGGCTGGTTTAGGATCAATGAATTAATCACTTATTGTTCGAAATGAAAATATGATTATGAAACCTCATTTGAGGCGGCCAAATCCCTTGATGGGATATAGTGCCAGAGAAAGAGAGAGAGAGAAGCAGAACCAGGAAAATGACCCCTATGGTACGAATCATCATCGTAACAAAACCAACACCGCCCTCACATCCCGATTAGTAAAAAACAGAAGCCAATAGTAACTTCCATATCGACGTTATAAGTAGATAGTAGGTAGGTAACAAAAACCTTCATCTCGACTTGCAAAAAATGAAAGTTAGTTACGTAATAATCCTCGTAAATGGCATACACATTATAAGGATAGATAAAAGGTAGGTGCCAAAATTGATACCACCTCCCTCCATTGACACCCACATTGGCGTTAATAGTATAGGCGCACGAAAAAAGACGCCATCTCTAATTCCGAAAAACAAAAGTTGGGAACGTAATCAGCAACGCAAAAACCTTGAAAATTACTCTCATATCGGTATTACCGCCATAGATAGTAGCTAGGTAACAAAACAACACGGCCGACCCGTCCCATCATCACGACTTGCGAAGAAAAAAAAATTTGTAACGTAATTAGTACCTCGGAAATCCCGAAAATGATACACATATCGGCATTATAGATTGGCGTGGTTATTAGTAGGTACCAAAAAATGCCATCACCCTCATCTCGCCTTGCATAAAACAAAATTTCGCCATATCGAATCTTAAAGCGGATGTTTTATCCCTAATAACACTCCGGAAAACCGCGAAAAGGACATTATTGGAGAAAACCAAAGTTACGGGCCGATTTTTTGTTGAAAAACAGTTTCTTGTTAAAAATCGTCATTTCCGCTTAAATTTTGAAAAATCGATCTGGACCGGTATCGTTGTAAAATTAAATTAGAATCTTTTGCTTCTTAGTAGTTTCTCTTGTAAATGATATCTTTTCAATATAATTGAAAAAATCGAAAAAGCTCCTATGGAGCCACTCGCAATTTTACCGTTTTCGACAAAAAATTACAGAATCACTTCCCACGTCCTACAGAACGCATATATATACATTTCTATTGAAATCGGTGCAGTAGTTTTGGAGTTTATTGATCGAAAATGTTCCTATGAAAGCTACATCTCCCGGTTGACCATTGCAGATAAAACCCATTCTCATGACGCAACATATTATACACTAATATATATCAAATAAAAAACCTCTTAACGAGGTAAATGTTCGAGTGACGAAAGCCGAATTCAATTCACAAAATTTCTGATATCAAATTTGTGCCGAAAAAAACAATTGCATTCGATTTGTCAACGATTTTTCGGAATGTTAGTGCATTCGGCGCGTTTGTTTACTTTTTGCTTTCTAGCTGTCAAGAATAACGATTGCTAACGATTTTTCGGAATGTTCAACAACAACGCGCTGAATGCATTAACATTCCGAAAAATCGTTGACAAATCGAATGCAATTGTTTTTTTCGGCACAAATTTGATATCAGAAATTTTGTGAATTGAATTCGGCTTTCGTCACTCGAACATTTACCTCGTTAAGAGGTTTTTTATTTGATATCAATGATTTTGGCATGGCAAATTGAAAATGAATTGAATTGCGATTCGTTTTATTGTTGTCAGTCAAAACAGTTCATACACACTCGATAGCACACAAGTGGCCGCTACGTGTTATTGTGCCTTAAGTCATATTCATACGACGGATAAAAATCCGGGATTTTTCTATTCCATCGTTCTAACCAATTACATCACGTAAATTATACAATAGACACGCTTTTTTCATACAAAAAAGTTGAAAAAAAAATCTGGGATAGAAAAATCCGAGATTTTTATCCATCGTATGAATACGACTTCATACACAGACGCGTGGCATTGAAATTACGAATAGCGAGAGGCGAAGAACGAACTACGCATACTTTCACACAGCTGTCGGCTATGTGTTACGGATTCGTTCGTGCATGATTCGTTCTTCTTCTCTCGATATTCGTCACTCCAGTGGCGTGCGTCTGTGTACGAGGCACAGTGTATTCCACACTTGATCTCACAGAAATCATAACTTTCTTCTATTCTTTCCCCGTTTACCTATGATACTGATTTTAATTGCGGCTTAAACAAATTTTCGGTGAAATCACACTAACACAAACAAAAATGAAATAAAAAAGACGGGAAAGGTCGGAACCGAACTCTATAAGCATTTTTGTTGCCTATATAGTAGCTTACGGTCTGGTGTACGGTTTCTGGTGTGTGGTAGACGATTCTATTACTTTATTTTGCATGCATTTTTTCAATCTTCATTTTGTAGTATTTTAGTAGATTTTATTTCAGAATCCTTCACCACATGCCACAAACAGGTCATGCCGGGTGTGATCTTATTACACAACCGGTTCTCGTAGGCTATCGGCTGAACATATGTAGTTTAGGTTTTAGTGCATGTTACAGAGTAGTAAAAATTTAGATCAGATGCATCTGTTTTTGGCAGAAATTCGATTGAGTAATTCAACAGTTTTTTTGCATGTTTCTTGCTGTTTTGTCACTAACCGCATGCGGATACCATTCATTTTTGATCCCTTAAACAATACAATAAAATATACATATTTTTGTTTGTTAGTTGAAAACAAAAATTAATGGTACCCTCTCGCTGATATTCCATCTTCATGCGATTGAAGGAGTGGTAAGATCTATTTTTTTTAAGAAATCATCATAAAGATTAAAAAAGTATCGATTTTATGAAAGGAGATTGTTAATGTTTTTGGTGATTTTTTCGATCACATCAATTTGTCAGTTTTTTCATTTTTTTTGTTATGAAAAAAGAGTCACTGGTAAAAATTCTCTTAGCAATGATAATAATATGATGTATTTATATTTGTTTCATTGTAATACGTTGATTCACTATCATTATGACCCGCAACGGACCGATATTAGGGTGCATTTGAGCCAAAAAATGAAATTTTGCAAAAAATTAAGGTGGCTTTTAAGATATGGAGGTCAATATCTAAAATATACGAGTTTTCTGGGACAAACGGTTGATGTCATATTGTAGGTGAGATTTGTGGCTAATAATCCTGAAAATATGAACCAAAAGTCTTGGGCTCATTTTTTAGCAATTTGGCGGAATGTGGCCGGCCGATTTCGCAGTTTTCAGTTTTTTGGCCAAAATGACCCTCTAACATAATTTTTTGAATGGTTTTTTTTGCTATTTGATAGCTGGCGTCAATACCTTTCCAACGATATGCATATGTCTAGGGTATGTCGAATAGATTCAGCACTGTGGACCTGCCAAAACGGCCAAAAATGGCCGTTCAGAGACCGGCCGCGGCCAACATGGCGGCCAAATCAAAAAGTTGTAGAACAAAAGTTGCTTAGTTTTTAAGTACTACAACCCCTGAAAGTCTTGGGCTCATTTTTTAGCAATTTGGCGGAATGTGGCCGGCCGATTTCGCAGTTTTCAGTTTTTTGGCCAAAATGACCCTCTAACATAATTTTTTGAATGGTTTTTTTTGCTATTTGATAGCTGGCGTCAATACCTTTCCAACGATATGCATATGTCTAGGGTATGTCGAATAGATTCAGCACTGTGGACCTGCCAAAACGGCCAAAAATGGCCGTTCAGAGACCGGCCGCGGCCAACATGGCGGCCAAATCAAAAAGTTGTAGAACAAAAGTTGCTTAGTTTTTAAGTACTACAACCCCTGAAAACATGAGATCAAATAAAATAGGTACGGACAAACAAACATATATACCAAAGCAAGATTATATGGTGACGTCATAGAAAAATTTAAAATTGTCATAACTTTGGTCAAAATCATCCGTTTTGGACGTTTGAGGTGTCGTTGAATTGGTATTGACGTCTACAATCATAATTTGCTACTTAGAAAATTCCCCGAAAAACTGATTTTTTGGGGCAATTTTCGGAAGGTCATATCTCTACTCAATGTTGGTAGAAATTCATGCTTTTATACATTATTTAGGTTTATTTTTTAAGACCTTTCCAATGGTATATAACATGATCCTGGCGGCCTCAAAGGGAAAAAGTTCGAAACTTGCTGTATAATATACTTCGTTCGACTTCCAGCACAGTAGGTGCTTTCGTCACTCGTTTGGACTGCCGTCCAAAGTGATACACTAATTTTTATCAAAATTGGTATACCGGTTAATCAGTTTTAACGTTACAATTATACACGTCATCTTATATATTAATACGCTTAATTTTTAGTTTGTACACCCTTTTTAACCTATTTCCCGTGCGCGTATCTTAATGAAGCATATATCAGGTGAAAGGTATTTTTTCATAGATGTGCAGAATATATGTTTTATTAAGGTACGTGAACGGGAAATAGGTGTAAAAGCCAAGAAACGTTTTTCCTATACTGTACCTTTTATAAATTAATCAGGACGCCAGAATGACATGACAAAATATGTTTGTATTGAACCGTCATTACACCGTGACAATACAGAACAAAACAGAAAACATAAAATGATTCTACATACTTACAAACATTTTGGTGTTCTGTCAGTGTAAAAAGACAATTTTGTCATGGCACTCTATCGTCATGACAAAATTTTGCGAGTGAAGATTGACCATAGTACTTACACAAACATAATACCTATGGAAAGTTTGGAATAATCATTTTCGTCCGATTTCAGGCAAAAGTCATTGGATCTTTTAATTTATGAGAAAAGTTGAAGTGGGAAGTTTCGTCCCGATATGCGGTTCATTTTTGTCCCAGTATATTCCGTAACCGGATAATTTATTAAGCCCTTAATTTCATGCTTGAAATAGCGTGACGTGTTTCTGCTTTTTGTGTGGTGGTTAATCGACTATCGACTATATAATCTACATAAGTACATTAGTTTAGTACGTCACAATTATTCATATACAAATGAAAATAACACACAAATACAGCGGTCCTTTTGTACATTTCTTATTAAATATTTAGATTAAAGTTGCGCGCTACGGCAATTGTGTGCTTTTCCCTTTTGAGATTTTAATATTTAGCAATGGTGCTTTCGACAACATGTATGCGAGTGCAAATGAAGACCTGTCAGCAAAGGTCTTTTACGTTGACGCTCCCGATGGGTGTGGCAAGACATTTGTATTGCAATCACTCATTGCATTTGCCAAGGGGCGTGGCTTGGAGTCCATTTGCTCCGTCTTCACTGGATTCGCCACGAGCTTGATGGAAGGTGGACGTACGCTACACAACATTTTCAAACTGCCGGTTCCAATATTTTTCCAATATTTCCAACATTTTCAAACTGCCGGTTCATCAATGAAGCCAAACTTCTCTCACGCTACCAAGTTGAGAAGCGCGCGACTCATCATGATAGATGAGGCCAGCATCATGCCAGGGGTCGCGCTCATAATCAAAGACAGACGTGTAATCGATTTCGTGTATGGTGACATCAACACAACACTAGCCGAGGGCACCATCGAGGAGCACGCCACCCTTGCAGCCAAGAATGATGATTGTGCGCTAATCAATCAGCAGGTGCTTGACCTCCTGCCCGGCGGACAAGAAGTCAAACTTAGTGTTGATAAAGTTGAGAGTGACGACATGAATGAGGAACTCCGCCTACATGTCGAGTTTCTCAACAAGATTGAAGGATCCGGACATCCGCGCCATGTTATCCCGCTAAAGGTAAACGCCATCGTTCTTTTGATGAGGAATTTAAACACTAGCAAGGGTCTTATCAATGGAACACGCATGCGAGTCGCAAAAAAAAACCGTTACAGTCTGGAACGTGATTTGCTGACGGGCTTCTCAAAAGGCGAGCGCGTTCTCTTGCCACATATAAAGCTCTCACCCTCGGAAGGCACCTTCTCATTTAAAATGTCACGCCTCCAATTTCCCGTCCAGCTCGCGTTCGCCATAACCATCAACAAGAGTTAGGGCCAAAGCTTGAAGAAGGTAGAAGTGTACTTTCCGGCCCACGTATTTGTGGCCTTTTCACGATGCCGCTCATTTGACGGACTCAAAGTGTTTATGGTTGAGACAAGCGATCAATCAGCTGATCGGGACGGGCGCATTACAACAAAGAATGTTGTTTTGTAGAGATTCTACGCATGTAAATTCATATTTTATTATCCTTTTGTACATTTCTTATTAAATATTTAATAGCGTATATGAATTTACTTTATTTTTGATAAAAGTGCACCAAATTTACATCTTAATAAATCTTCTTAATCATTTCTTAACCAAAAATTTAATAAAATGTAATCACGTGACTGATTATTCAGTCACAGGCCCGCTAGTTTTTATATGAATTGGGTAAATTTTTTAAGCTAAAACTTTCAAATATCTCGGAAAGAGCACTCTACGAAAAAAATGTGCATTATCAAAATTTTAATCATTCCGGGGGGACTGCCGATAGTGCTAACATCGGTACCCATCCTTCCTCTCGTTTTTCTAGATAGGGCGGGAGTAACTTTAAAATTAAAATAGGAACTCTAAGTACGTAGGACTTCTTTGAACCATTTTTTTCAATTCATGATAGATGGCGCTGTAATAACGATATTAAATTTACATATGCATACGATTATGCAATTCGTTTGACTTATAATTAACACGTTTTCAATGTAAATACTTACTTGAAATTAGTCTTAAACAAATTGTATTTCTTAATAAATAAGAAAATAAAAATAAAAATAAAATAAATAAAAATTAAATAATTTTTTTTTGTTTTTTTTATTCTATATTTCAAAGAAAACCTAACCCGTATAACTCGAATCTGCAATAAAAATAGGGGTGCCTATTTTAATTTGAAAGCTACCCCCGCCCGCCTACAAGAAGAGGAGGAGGGCACTAATTTTAGCACTGTTGTCCTCTTTCAGAATGATTAAATGGTTAAGGTGTCGTCATTTAATAAGCTGTTCATTTTTTCAACATAATCATTAGTGTAGTTATTACACTAATGATTATGAGATTGTTTCTTACATAAAGATATTTCTGACGATACCAATTAGCCTTTCCACACACTGAATCTCTAGCAAAGCAACAAATCTCTAGCAAAGGTGCTGTTACAACCCCCACTTTAAAATTTGGTTTATTGGCGAAGAGGTAAAAGTCGAACAAAAACGCATCATGTTGCCGGACTGCGTGGGGCGGCACAATGTAATGGTTGTATCTGTAAATTTTTCGTTATGCTACATATACTAATTGTGTCCTGATCAACTTTATCTCATTTCCTCCCATTTCTTCACAACTCCTATCAGTTTTCGAACAAAACCGAACTGAGGACCATTTATGAAAGCTAGTTCCATAACATCGCCCAGGGGTTCTCGATCGGGTTTACATCTGGGCTACAGATGCCATTCAGATAATGAGGTATTATTACTTTTTAGAATCTGTTAAGTTCGAATGAATTGGGGCATTATTTTGTTGGAAAATATAATTTGTTCTACCAATTCCATCACTACTGATTATTAGTAAATCGTCTAACAATTCAACATACATACTTGGTTGCATTTATTTTCGTTGAGATAATGCATATTGGAGTTTTTCATAATATCTAATGGCCTTCCAAATCATCAAAGATCCACCGCAAAGATTACGAGACATTCTCTTTTGCGGTTTTACACGAGAATCGGTCAAATATTTCAATGACCTACCAGAGCCATCACGATTAAACTATTTCTCTTCTCAAAATATTGCATTGGTACTTTTCCGCGAAACCTAATGTCACTCGCCTGTGCTGTGGCACTATTCTGGTTCGCCCTGAGAATAGGGAATTGGAAAAAATATTTTCATAACATTTTTGCCTAAATTTTATTTTTTTGGCCTACAAAGGAAATAATTTTAGTTTAAATATTTTCGAAACAATGTTAAATGGGAAAATATTTTCCCTATAAAAATTTTTTGGAACAAAAGTTTCCCTTTTAACTTTGTTTTGAAAATGTTTGCACTTAGCTTATTCCTTTAGTAGGCCAGAAAAATACAATTTTGACAAAAATGCTAAGAAAATATTTTTCCCAATTCCCTATTCTCAGGGAAAGCCAGAATCGTGTCACTGATGGCGAACTGTCATTTTGCAACTGGTTTCGTGTACTCCTATAGTTACAGTCAGCTGCAAAAATCTGCTGAACCCATTTTAAATTAATGTTGAGTGTGAGAGAACTTTCACCGGAGCTGTTCGATTTGTAAACTGCCAATCGTTTACCTCCTCCAAATCTTTATAACTATAACTAATATAACTAATTTTCATCCTCTTATAACTGTTTTTCTTCCCTTTGATCTTATTACTCTATCAATTTCAGCAAATTTATAACCACCGTCTTACTTCTACAGATGCACGGTAGGCCCAAATTTGCCCTTGCTCCGTGTCTGTCAATGCTTTACTTCTTTTAGTTTTTATTGCAGTAAATTTTTTTTTAAGTATTTGAAAGTTGTTTACACAAATAATCCAATTAAAAACTTAACTGATGCAACGTCAAGAATTATAATAAAATACTCGGAGCGTGGCTTGTACCTTTGTTTATTTCGCACTGCGCGTTTGGTAAGCCACCATTTAAAAGAACTATTTTTAGAAAGTATAACCTTTCTATGAGTGTTGTAAAAATATATGCTAGTAAATTATTGATTTTTTTTTTCAGGCAAAATGTGAATATTTTGTTTGTTCCTATCATTATTCCGTATAGTGTATGGTAGACATGTAAAACCTTATACGCAATATTAACATAATTGAATTGATAATAAATTGAATAGGTCAAGAATATTCATATTACACGGAAGCTCATTGAACTACTATAGAAATATTGTTGTATACAATCTATTATATTAATACTCTTAATTTTTTCATTGTAATCCCTTTTAACCTATTTCCCGTGAGCGTATCTTACATATATCAGGTGGAAGGTATTTTTTCATATATCTGCAGAATATATGTTTTATTAAGGAACGTGCACGGGAATTAGGTGTAAAAGCCAAGTAAAGTTTTACCTATACTGGAAATTGTTTTTAATCACATACGCTGTTCGACGCGCACTAAAACACTCGTGGCTCGCCTTCATCGTTATATGGTGGCTAATTGCATTTACACATAGCGATTTTGAAGAGCTCCATCTACCACTACATCAAGGTATGTATATTTGTTAGTTTAAAAATCAATTATATAAATAATTTAATCCTAATAATAATATTTTATACAGCGGAGATTGGCTGGGTACCATGTCTCTCAAATATATTCAGTTTCACATCGTGCTTCCTTTTCTCGATCGAGGCGCAACACACGATTGGTTATGGTTGTCGTACGACGACGGAAGAATGTTACAATGCCATATTTATCATTTGCCTACAATCTATAAACGGGGTTATGGTACAAACGATTATGGTTGGTATAATGTTCGAAAAAATGACACGGCCCAAACATCGTACCCAAACACTGCTATTCTCCAAACACTGCTATGTTCCGAGTGGGTGAAATGCGTAACTCATATTATTGGGGTGAATATTCGGGCTCAACTCATCAAAGCAAAATCATTGAAAGAGGGTGAAACAATACAACAGCACCAAACTTAACTCTAAATTGGCTCTGATGCCTGCTCATCAGATGTATTCTTTATATGGCCATTCATTGCGGTACATCGTATAACACCCGAATCGCCACTATATAATTTATCCGCGTCGGATATGATCCAGGAACGGTTTGAAATTGTTGTGATACTCGAGGATACGGTCGACGGGACAAATGAATCAGGTCTGATCGAGCTATTTGAATACGGAAATATTGTGGGGGCATCGTTTTGATCCGGTTGTGTCGTACAATAAAGATCGGCACGGTTATGAAATTGAGTATTCGAAATTCAATGAGACGACCCAGGTTGATAAACCATTGTGCTCGGCTAAGGAGTTACACGAATTCTATAAAATACATGATGAGGTTTGCACTAATGGTAAGTTAATTGTTCGTTTTTTACATTACTCGAACGGGATAATCTTGCGTATTTTGTATTCATTTTATATTTATATTGCTTAAATTATTATTTAATGGTTTTTTATTTATGTTTTATAGCGACAACTGATGACAATAATTTTAAAGCACTTAGAAGGACTGAACTGGTGGAGGCGCCACTATTAAAATCTCATTACGCTGCGCTCTATATATAAATATTTTGTATACTGTCCAGGCTAATATATAGATAATTAGGTTTAATATCCGACATAAAACATTCTCATAATTTAATTTTATTTGTTGTAAGTTGTGAATTTTCACAGGTCAGCTAGTTTTATAAATAATTTGAATGTAGGAAAATTTTGGAAAACAAGATTTTAAATCATAAACTTACAAATACGAGTACCTAATATATAATTTAAGCAAAATGTCTCAGAAAATGGTTGAAATTGGCCGTTACAACTTCCATGCGTTAATTTACGTTTGTTCGTTTCGGCAGACAATTTTATCTTTGTCTTTTTTGCATATTCAAAACTGTCGAGGAACAGCATTTTAAATTTTCTCGATTTGGAAAAATTTTAAAATTGTTCAAACTAATTTAGTGGGCAGTTTAATTATCACTTACTCTTTAATTTTTTAACAAACTGTACATAAAATTATGTACTTAAAATACCCACTCGAAAATCATTCAAGCGCTAACCATCGTGTCTATCAAATGAAAATAAAATATTTAAATTCTCAAATGGGATTAACGTGTTAAATATAACACTTTATTAAAAAAACGCGCCTCAATCTAAAAATAAAATGATAACTATTTCCTGATAACGCTAATCCATTATTATTCTATTTACCATGTACACTCATAAAGAAATACACAAACAACTAAAACCCTGATACATTAAATAACGTAAATTTCATAAAACGTTCGTTTCTAAAATTGAAAACACATAAATCATTTACACCTGACGCACCGATGTACACCAAAAACAACACCAACTACTGAAAATTGCTCTATACGATTTGGGGAAAAAATTCTAAACATCAAAAATAATCTATTTCTCTATCAGTGATAGACCATCCAGGTATAGGTTTGGATTATTACAAATGAAATGACGGAAAATCAAATGCCAAACCAAACAAAATTGTAAATAGTTTAGTGATTTTCAAGTTTTTTTTTTACTGTTTGATAGGAAATGATTGATTACCTAACCAAAAACTATTACGGTAACGATGGTTTCTCTTATTTAAAATGGTTTACCGAGCGAGATAAACACACAAAATCTCACACGCAAATATCTCGTCTTATGGGTTTACCGTTGTTATATCGCTTCTCAGCTAAATATATTTTTAAGAAGTATTAAAAATTACCGGCTTCACAAAACGAAAATTCCTTAGCTTCAAATTCTAAGAACTACGCTTTTATATAATATAAGCAGTAGGTATGAAAGCTCCTTGAAATTTTATGTTTTGCAATTTTTTGTTTTGTATCAATTGTTGAAACGAATTGTTGAAATGAAAACTTTTTTTATGTGAGGTGTTTTATTCTGCTCTTTTGGTGTTTAATTATTAATGGATCATTTGGATTAATTAAAATTGTGTATTGAATTTTGTTTAATTAATTTAGAAAATCTTATTCATAATTAAACAAGACAATCATTATTCTTTTCCAAGAAATTATTTACTCTTGAACTCACTAATTAATAGCGTAACTATTAATTAGTGTTTCTGTTACCTTCTAGTTTTGTTAATATAAGCTATAAATGAACTTTATTTAGATAGATTGTTAGTGTACGCACACTCGTATCTCTGATGGTTTTATAGCAGTAGTCAATACTAATATTTTTAACCACAAAGATTTTCTTTTAATAAGTAATAGTTGCAATAAGTTTTCAATAGGCTATAGAATCCTTTTGATTCTTCTATATGAAACCATGGAGTTCCGATTTATTATGGGACATTACGGTGTAAACACAGCAATATTATACCAACAGTTTTACTTAGTATACCAATTTCATTGTGTAAACATCATGAACATACATAAAATGAAACACATCGGAACCAGCGAACATGTTAAGCTTTTGCCGTCAACGTGTTTAATAAAATAACAGTTTTATTTTCTTAGCTTCAAACACAATTGTTTGATAGGAAATAACAGATCTTAGCCGGTGTGAAGTTTTCAATATTTATAAAAAGTGAAGCTACACCAATTAACAAAAAACAAAAATGTAGACACACAATTTAACAAAAAGAGAAGAATTACATAAAAAAATTATGGCAGGGTTGAATTTGTTATTTGTCCCACTAGAACTAGTTTTTACAAGATAATTGGAAACTTGCTGAGAGAAATTTCAAATAAGCAAAATGTTACAGAATTATTGGTGTCGATTCCATGTGGAAGTTCGAGTTTTCTTCCCGTCTATTCTTCGTCTATTCCTGTCTATTATTCGAAAATTTTCACTGTTTCATCAAAAATTTTTGTTTTTACCACGTTTTTCTTAACTTGCTTTCTTATCTATCTATCTATCTGTTTGGGCCAAAATTGGAGGTCGAAATTTGAAGCACTTATCATCATTCGATCTCGCTGAAATTTTGTTCACTTAGTTGTTTCACCTGACAATTTCATATTATCAAACATTCGAAACAAAAATCTAATATAAATAAAATTATTTCAATTAAGAAAATTTGTATGTGTTAGTGCAAAAACTGAATACACTCGTGATTTTTAAAACCATACAATTTAATTTGTAAGGTTTTCAAACATTTAAATTCCAGAAAACCGTTATTAGGTTAGGTTAGGGGTTTCAGTGGTTGACACTAATGCGATTTTTGGCCCATTGTGATACCACGCACTCACCTATTCACCTACTAACACAATTACAGTATACCACCTGCACATTGCAAGCTCCATGTCAACATGTACATTGACATGGACGGTGGGTCGGCGTTGAATTCTGCACTCCACAGAGGGTTTTCGTTGTGTTTATTAACATCACCGATTGTAATCGATGATGAAAATTCGATTTGCATCTAGCCTCTGATGGGATTCGAACCCAGTACCTCCCGGTCCAAGTGCCGAAGCTTTAACCACTGCACCACTTGTCCGGTCAACCGTTATTACTATTTACACATAGCGACACAAAATATGAGAACTGACTTGTTTTAGGTAACTTAACTACTTACCAAAAAATTTGTCTTGCGTCTCAATAATATTTTGTTTTTATGATTCAACATCAATGATGTCTGAACATATTTCAAAACATTTAAATTCAGAAAATTTTAATTGTTAAAAAATTTCTAGATATTTCAAATTGTATTCATCATTACTCATTACTATAATTAAAACTTTATGTTCATTTATTGGGAAATTTAAATTTAAAAAAAATTAAGATATAGTACATTGGGAAGCCAATGATGAAATCTATTTTAAAAAATTGTTTCAACTAATAACAAGATTCAAAATTCGTACAACTAAAAAGAGTAAAATAATATATATATATATATATATATATATATATATATATATATATATATATATATATATATATATATATATATATATATATATATATATATATATATATATATATATATATATATATATAAACTTATTAAAATACCTAAAACGTGGGGCGCATTTCAAATACGTCAGTGTTCACTCGGGACACATACACCTTAATCAAAAATTAGGTACAGAAAGGTTCTAAGCTAGCAAAATGTTCTAAAAATACCATAAGAAGTTATCCAAGGGTTGGGCCTGATAAATCCAAAATGAAATCCCCAAATCATAAGCCCCAAAATGAATACCCCCAAATTCAAAATCCCTAAGCACAAAATCCCCAAACACAAAATTTCAAAAATTTCCTCAAATTTTGTTAAATAAGCTTGGGTTAGATTAAAAATCGCCGTGGTGTTTAATCGAACCCAAGCTTATTTAACAAAATTTGGGGAAATTTTGAAATTTTTATTTCAAATAACCTACTTTGCCAATATCTTCGCAGATCACGTTTCTTATCTTTTTATACCGGTCCAGACTGGTTTAAAAATGGATATTTAAATAAAATTTATTAATTATTTATTTATAAAAAAAAATAATTATAAATCATTAATTACAAAGGTATATATTTTTTGCACATTTTAAATATTCAATTGTACCCATATTTTTACAATTTTTAATTTTTTTTTATTTTACTTTTGGTTTTTTCGATAGAAATGGTGTTTGTGGTTGTTCCGTATATTGGTCTATTTTCAGTATTCTCGAATTAAATACACCAACCGTAGGAAATTCTTCCATTTGGGTCAATCTGTACGACAAATCTGTATGTTGGGATTCTAACACATCTATAAATCAAAATTCAAATTTTTAATTACCTTTTTTAACTTTTTATAACGCTTTACACTTGTTTTATTAGGAGTTATACCTTCGCCTGACTGCATTTGTTCTAATTTCGTTTTAAAAACAATCATTGCTTTTCCAAGCTCTTTAATAATTTCGTAGACGCCACAATTTTTCTCCCAACAACAACTTTAAGCCTACGATGCCAAGCTTCAATAGAATTTTACGTGCGTGGAAAATTGTCTTTAAAAGATTCCAAAATTCGGGATTATATTTCGGTCGTCCCTTCGACTGACTTCTTCCAGTGATATAATTTTGCTTGAACCAGATGCTAATTTTTTTAAAATCACTATCTTCGTAGGTAGCCGCCCCGGTGGCAAAGTGGTTAGCATGCTTGCTCCAGCGACCGGAGGTCCCGGGTTCGATTCCCGGTGGTGACAAGGAAAAAAAAATTTCACGGGTGGTTTAGGATCAATGAATTAATCACTCATTATCCGAAATGAAAATATGATTATGAAACCTCATTTGAGGCGGCCAAATCCCTTGATGGGATATAATGCCAGAGAGAGAGAGAGAGAGAGATCTTCGTAGGTAGTGTTAATTTCGTTATAATAATTAAGCACATTTTCCGCAGAAACGAACGACAAACTCTTAAGCGTGCGGATGTTAATGTTAAATTTTTCGTTATTACCATACTTTTAGACAAGCTGTTCTTTTTGCACACGCCTTTAAACAATCAGCCCAAATTGAAATAGGCATCCTCTGTACTGAGCATCTGGAAAATATCCCTTTGCTGCATTCGAAATAGTTTTCTCAAAATCTGTGATAATTCTACTGGGATTAAGGTTTATTGTTCTTTCCAGAGCCAATTGAAACAAATCATAAAAGAATTAATAATATGCATTTTTCGATTTTTTGTTCATAAGGCAGAACATCAGAGGAACAAATTGCCCGTCAATGAGACCTTCTATCGTAAAGAGCTGATGAACAATTGATGGAACGACATAAAATGTGACGTCCATTACCCAGCATTGAGAACTACCTAAAGCCTTTAACGAGATCGACGTCCCCATTATGATGTTTTTTTCACCATTGAAATTGCTTTCCTTTAACATGAAAAGATCGCCCTCTAAGTATTTAAGATATTCAGGTATACAAACTTCCGATAAACTTTGCGGCTCGTTTATGTTCTCATTTATCTTTCTGATTCGAGATATCTTAAGCTTTTGTGCTCGTTTCGACGGGAAATATACTCGACAATTTGGCTGACAGCTAACAACGGCTTTTCGAATGATTTGGGAAGATTTAAGTGCAGATGACATACCCATTTCCTTGAGATTGTTATTGACTGTTGTCACGGGCAACACATGTGCAATGGGGTCGTGGTTATGGCAATAAGGTGACTGCTTAATGTGGTGTTGCTCATCAGTGTTTTTTGTAACTACAATACTTTTACATAATAATGATATTCTTTGTGCACAAGCCAAGCGACACGCGTCTTTTTTATTTCTTGAGTGGAAGTGATACCCATCCACGAATAATTTTTCGTTTCCTTTATTCGATTTTTCAATTACTATATTCATACCTAATTTAAATAAAGACACAGGATAATTAGTTTTATCATTTAACTGCACTATTTGTGCATTGATAGTGATATTAATTATTTTGAGAGGATGTGCAAATTAGTGTCTGAAACGTATAGTTTGTACCAGCTAACAAAATTTCATCCGGTAGACAAATCAATTTATAATTAATTTTAATTGTCTTGATCGGCGTTCACACAACTTCACAATAACTATTTTTGAAATAAATAAAATTGTGAGCCTACTTACAATAGTTGAGAAATTAATAATTGAAATCAATAAAATCGCGATAAGGTAAAGAAATGAATACTTTATCCTGATAATTAGAGTTAGTAAAGTTTTTTTTTATATATATTATTTGTTTTTTTATCACTTAATTATTGTAATTATTATTTACTGAATGAATCGGGGGGTAAGTGTTTAAGTGTAAACGCTACAACGGTTCAAATCTCTTTTTAAACTGGTGATTTACATTGCCTGATTGTTAGCAAAAAATTTCAATAATTTTTCTACCTGTACAACGATATTTGCTTGTTAGCTTCCGATGAACTTCAAGAAATTATCGTTTAACCCATATTGAACATAAATATACAAAGAATTTTTTAATTTTATGTTAGTAAAGGAGTAACGAGATAAGTTTGACTTCGAAACCACCGGCTGCTTAGCATTTAAATCACTTTTTAACAATGTCTTTTGGATATATCTTGAAAAGTAAATTTCGAGAATGAGAATTTGAGTCAATATACGGTTTACGAAAATCAATAGCGCTAATAAATCGCGACGAGTATTTATTTTGTATCTCTTTGCACAGATGTGTCTGATTCAGCTTGTTAGTTTATTAGAAACCTCTTACATTATTTTCATTTTTTTTTTACTGAAACAGCTTTTATTGAATGAACAGTAAATTTATTCTAGAATCATTGAAGGGAAGCAAAAGCAAAATAAGTATTTCTTTGTTTGTTTTTTTTATTTGTCGGCTCTGTTAGGGAATTTCCCTTGGAGAGTTAAAATGAAATCATGTCTTTCGTACCTCGTATGCATGTGTATAAAACATATATACATGTATACCATTTTACCGGTTTCAATGGAACCCAATTTTTGAACAAATGAAAATTCAAATTTCATCAATTTTCTTACTTTTTTTATGATTATTACGTAGAATTTTCTACTTTGTTTAGGTCCTCGGTGGAATAATCGAATTTCCAGGTGAATTTTATATATTTATATTTTATGCATATACAAAATAAAAATGAAAAGTTTGTTATTTTTTGGTTTGGTGTTGGTATTGCGCTGTTTAGCTTCCAAGGGAACATTAGATTATCATTTCGAATTTCATGTTATTTATTTACCTTTTAACCATTCTGAAAAAAACAAAACAAATCAGGAACACACACAAACCGAAAAAAAAATTCGGATGAGATATGGACCCACAAGTGGGTACTTGGCTGTGAATAAATGAAATACAGATATAATTAATTGTTCCAAAAAATGTATTGTTATTGTTAAACACTGTGCACGATAATTTTGCATGTTCAATGTCCGTATAAACAAAATAATATTGTTAGCTGGGATTAAGTGATTTAAATAATTGTTTATTTTAGTTTTTGAATGAATTTCTATCTCAAAAAACGTTAAATCCTTTTTCCTGAATTTTTATAGTTTGGAGTACATTGATGGATCGTTTAATCCTATTAAATGGTCGAAAGCCATATATTGTATTTAAATAAATCGTTAGTCCATAAAATCGATTTTTTGCAAAAACATAGAATTACCACGATCCAACCTTGCCTTCAGTGTTTATGAATATAATTCTATACCTATTAACTCTTGTCTTGTTGTCTTGTTTAAATTTCATACCCTCGGTTTTATGGCCTTTTAGATATTATTTTTCCTTAACAGCTTAAATATTAAATTACACGACGCAAAATTTCCTATAATAAAATTTAACGACAATTATGAAATAAAAATACAATTTTCCGTCTAATTTTCCACCAACCATTCTCATTTTACCAACAACATAAAAAAATAAATGTACGCATCCTAACAACTACCATTGCTATATACGAAATTTAAATTTTCATTGAGATGTACGGTGTACATTTGATACCGCGAATAATATTTTTCTTATTATTTTGCTCATTGTTGTTGTCAGATTCAATAATAAACTTATATTACTTGATGACGTGTCCAGAAATTGCATACCACACAAATCAATAGGCGCTAAAGCTCTTCGAATTAAAATCGCCATTTCTGAATTATAATGGAAAGCATTAAATATTTTTGTTAACTGCGGAGAATTGATAATGAATGCGTATAAAAGTTTCACATAATAACAATAATCAATACAAATATGTTCAGTTCTAATTATATTTTGTGATTATCTAGGAAATGGTTATTTGCAACTTTTATAAAAATTGTTAGGCGTAAATATTACCTTGACAATTTATCTTTAAAATGTGGCCAACCTCCAACTCTCTATTGTCACGGATTATCATAAATCGGTATAAGGGTGGTCTTAGAGGAAAGCATTTTGAGTGAAAATTTAGTTACTAGCGCTGTGTGCCAAACTTAATAACTTAATGTAAAAGTCAATAGTAAATAAATTTTTTTTTTACCGTCCAAATGGTTCATTGGTTAAAGCTTTGGCGTTTGGATCGGGAGGTACCGGGTTTGAATCCCGATAGGGATTGGATGCAAAAGGAAATTTTCATCGATAGATCACGATCTGTGATTAAAAGGACCACAACTACTACCCATCTTCCATATCCAACCCATCTTCCATATCCAGTATAGGCTGGCATGGAACTATGCAATGCGCAGATGGTAATTTAAATCGCCGTCTTCGATTTGGCAGCCAAAACAGATGGCATGGAATAGAAAAAAAGTAAATCTTTCAGTAAATTCAATTATTTTTCAAAAACTCTTTGGCAAATTGATCGAAAGAACTGTCCTAAAACCGGGATTTACCGTTGTAAATAATTTACCGTAAGTTTTGCACGCAACCTAGGTAAATGTTTCTATTTCAAGAATAATAGAGAATTTTGTGATAAGCCGTTGAATAGTATAAATTTTGAGAAATTTTAATATTTTAAGAGCGATTGGGTGTCAAATGTGAACAGAATATGTTCGAATGTCTTCCTCGCTGTATTGCAGAACCAGCAAAGGTTTGTTGTTGATTTCTCTACATGCTTATGGTGAAGTTGTAGGTATGAAACTTAGTTTTTCTCATCAGATTAGTAAGGATTCTGCTATTTAACAGGTCCTTGGAACAGAAAATGCTATTCCAGTTACTGGAAAGTCTCAGTGGATGGGGACCACGTTAATGTAATATTATTTTATCTAGAGATTTTAACAGTGGCGCTCAGAAGTATTTTGACAAGTGTACTTTATTAGATAATACAAAAAATAAAAAGAATATTAAAATTAATCAAATAATTCATAGAAATGATATGTTTTACAAATTGGAACACATAAATGTTATGAATTGCTAAACGAAAAAAAAGTTTGAAAAAAGTTTTAATAATTACGGATCAAAAGTATTTTGCAAGTTTAAATCTTTGGTATCTTGTTTCCATGTAGTTCCCAATAAATACGGGGTTTTCCATATTACAATTACTTACGGCGTACCTGCTACTATTTCTAGGAACAAGTTGGAACTTGTTTTTGTTTACTTTGCGTGTGTAGTAAAATAAAACAAAAAATAATTGTTGGCAGAATAAAACAAACAGGTATTCAAAAGATGTGTCAATTTAAAATAATAAAAAATAAAACTCATTGATCGTTTTCAAAAGTTAGTTGATTCAGTGCCGGCACGTTGTGAAGCTGTCATAAAGGCCAATCGATTCAAAAAAATACTTTTGATCCTTGATTATTAAGACTTTTTCACAGTTCTCTTTTCGTTTAGCAATTAATAACATTTATGCATTCCAATTTGAAAATAAATTACTATGAATAAATAAATATAATTAATTTTAATATTGTTTTTATTTTTTGAACTATCTACTAAATTATACTTGTAAAAATACCATTGAGCGCTACCGTATGTATAATTAATTAATTCAACAAATCTGCTTTAAGCTTTTATAATAATTTTAAATTTTTTTGCTAACATTAAACAGTTTCGATAGCCATGCTCCACAACTTCTTCCAAAAATTATTATGGAATCCAATTTTTATCCACCATACAACATTTTATCATAGTTCAGAAATAATCTAGTTCCGTCCCAGATGGGATTATTCAAGAACTTTACCAAAAATGATTTGATAATCTCATTTTCATTCATTATACCCAAACTTTTGATGATCTGTAAATAAATGGATTAGTTCCATTCCTATTGGCCATATATACATTTTTTTGGACGATTGTCCGCAAACTCGACTACTCACGGCACCCCACAAGAAAAGGTCTAAGCCTACGTGAGAGGACCCCCTTTTTAGGGGACAGACTAGTCGTTTTGTGATAGTGATTGTATGGTCATCGGGGACTCTAGGTTCATAGCTCTATGTAGTAGCTGTTGCATGAATTATTTCGAAATTAGTGTTATCAAAAGCGCATTGAATATAAAGGCACATAACAACATTTCTTTATTTGGAAGTGTGCCTTTTATTTCAGTTATCAGTTCCTCAAGAGCTTTTTCTAATGAATTTATTAAATGCTGTGATTTATTTGATTTTGTCAAGGGCACAAGGGGTATCCTTGGAGTAAATTGGGTTTAATTTAATGATGCTGTATTTTGTTCAAGGTTTTGATAATAATTAAACTGTTGCTAATATGTATGTATGGCTTGATGTTCTAATAGAATTTCTGTCCCACTTTCGGAATGAAAATTATGTACTCGTTTCACCCCCATCTTCGAGTGTTTTACAATCTGCCTTTAGACAATCTAACAAGCAAAGCCTCTGTCTCATTGAAGAAGTATGGGGTGCACGCCATCTTCACTTGGAGATTTGAAACAAAATTATTGCTTGTTAAAGTCCTGGTTGACTTCTTGATTACTCAGAACTACGCAGAAGGGAAACTTACTTTGCTCTAATGAGCTAAACGCCTCTTCTTCTGAGGTCAGTTCAGCATTTGAATTACATGTCGCTCAGTTTACGAAATTCTCTTTTAACCTTTAGATCATAATTCCATCAGAAAGGAATATGTGCGGTAGTTCAATTATTACCCCAAGTAGATTATTTGTATTGTGGTAAAGATCAACGATCGTGTTAGTATTGGTTTGAATATTGGCTAAATTTATCTGTTTCGGGGTTTTAATAAAGTTATTTATATGTAAGGTACTTACTTTGATATTAAATCAAATAAGTAGGTGGTTAGAAAAAGGTGCCTGCTTCGTTACTTATCAGTCGAAAACCATATTAGTCATACCTTTCTGACAGGGTAATGCCTCAACCAGTCAGCCTTAAGTTCTTAAGTTGTGTTCCATTTTGAACCACTTAGGAGAGCAGAACGACCACCAACATTTTAGAGGTCAGTTGTTTATTTGTGACGAGAAGCCTATACAATCAGCGTTTAACTTAAGCTCTTAAGTCTGACTGGTTGAGGCATAAGATTGTCGTCGCATGGCGAGTGTTATTCACTATGATGTAATTTAATAAACAATGTTTATAAAATTGCTCAGTTCTGAAAATTATGTCCTTACTTCCCCATACAATGTCGTGTATATTCGTGTCATACCCAATCATAATTTTTATGTTTGGAAAACATTTAGGGGACTAGTTTTGGGTTCATGTTACACGCTGCGTTAAATACTATGTTATGTTAAATGTTGCGTTAAATACTTGCATTGATTATGTGACATTTTAACGTAATTGTAATACAGGAAAACCTCGATTTAACGGACAAATTGGGAACTCCGTTAAACCCTATTGTCCGTTAAATCAAAATGTTTTTAAATTTAATCTATTCGATCGAATTTAATCGTAGTGAGGAAAAGCAACATCGAAACTTCGCGCTGTATATTTAATAAATCAGGCCAAATTCTTGGATATGCAGATGATATCGTGCTTCTTGGCCGAAGACCTAGCGATATCAAAGACAGTTTCGTGCCGCTCGATCGCTGCGCAAGAAGACTTGGTTTGAAGGTGAACAGTAGCAAAACCAAATTTGTATCAACACCCAGGAACATCCCCATGGCAAATCTCGGAATTGGCGACCACAATTTTGATCGCGTTGAAAATTTCAAATACCTCGGGTCAGTTATAACATCATCAAATGACATGCAGGCAGAAATAAAAGCCCGAATAGCTGCCGCACATCGAGTTTTCTACGCCCAATCAAAATTATTGCGATCTAGACATCTATCGCAGTCGTGCAAGCTCGCACTTTATAAAGCACTAATAAGACCTGTGCTGGCTTTCGGAAGCGAGAGCTGGACCATGACCACTAATGATTGTAGATTGTTATCAACTTTCGAAAGGAAGGTCATTCGCTCCATCTTTGGTCCAATTAAAGTCGCGAACAATGAATATCGGATTCGCATGAACCACGAGATAAAGCAAATACTTGGAGATTGCGATATTATCGGATTGATCAAATCCAATCGAGTGAGATGGCTTGGCCACGTTGCAAGGTCCCTACATCAACGGATGACCAATAAAGTGTGCCATCAACAACCAGCCGGTGTGCGTCGTAGAGGAAGACCCCGACTGCGCTGGCGTGACGACGTCGAACAAGATCTACAGGCACTAGGATGTCGAAACGAGGTCGGGAGCGATGGACCGAGACGGCTGGAGGACCATAGTGCGGGCGGCAAAATCCCTTCATGGGATGTGAAGCTAGAGAGAGTGAGAGAGAGATCGAATTTAATCTGGGACGGAACTCAGGCATTTCTGAGTCGATTATGTTGGAATCACGTATGGATGGGAAAGGAATTTTTAAATGATTTTTTAAGAAGCTCCTGAATATGGCCAAGTGCGACGAAACTCGATCAATTCTTAACTGATTGTGATGGGATTGGGTATGTTGGATAGAAGTGGGATTCTTAAAAGATTTTTGGAAGAAGTTCTTGAATATGGCCATTCAGGACGGAAATTGATCAATTCTTAACCAATTATGATGGGATTACAAAATAAATTTGTAAACATCTTCATTTATTAGATTTTGTTCAAAATGACCTTCTCAATTTCGTATATGACTGCGCGCATCTTTTTTTCAATCTGCACGGTTGTTGTGCGAAGTTGCATTTCATTGTTCATTTTTTTCAAATGCGGCACTGATTTTTTCAATTAAAATTTATTTTGTGGGTACCTCTGTGGCGTAATAAATTCCTTAGCAACATAAATTCCTTACTTTTTACGCTATTTGCCGTAGGCACTTGGCGAAACACACTAATACTTAATAAACACATTTTATTAAACACTTGTTTTTTATTTCGCATATTTTTTAATTAAAATATTCAAAAATCTAATTTTGCGAAATAAAAAACAAGTGTTTAATAAAATGTGTTTATTAAGTATAAATTCCTTAGCACGTCGGGAATGAATCATCTAAGTATACTCTTGTACTGTTCATTGGTTATGTACCGGACAGCAGTCATTTTCAAAAACCATCAGCATATCTTCTAAAACTGGCATTCTGAACAAATTCCAGATAAATATTTCCGGAAGGGCGTTCTTGCACATAATATGTTCCGACCAATAACACCAGTCGAAAGAATTCTACCTTTTCTTGTGTGGATTTGGCCCTTTCTGCCCCAATGAAGCAGATTGTGTAAATTCACAATTCCCTCACGATTGAAGTTAGACTCATTTGTCCACATAATCCTTTTCAAAAAGCTATCATCTGTATACAGTTTAAATCCACAAAACTCAAGCCGTCGAGCATTATCACCCTTTTTCAGACCTGAGTATCAATTTTGTACGTAAAATGAAAGCGCGAGTTTGCGAGGTGAACAAGAATTTCGTGTACATATACGGTGTATAATACACAATTTTATGTTTGTATTGTGTATTTACCTCTCTTGTACATGTGCATTCTATTTGTCATTTTTGCGATGGTAGGTACCAAAATAAATAGATCCGGTTGAATCGGTTTAATTTTTTGATACTGACGTCTACTCACCTCTTCTATTCGCTTACTTTTGAGCGGTGGTATGGTGGTTTGTAGCTCCACCAAGCTTTTTATTAAAAATACGAACCACTAATATTTTTTAGTAATTATATTTAATTTATATTTAATTACATATTTTATATGTATTTTGATTATCTCGACAAATTATGTTTTTTTTTTAATTTCTATTTTTTATTGTTTTTTCTTTTAAGAAAAACTTGAACTGTGAAAACTATTTTTTTGTTATTTTTAAATAGGCTTCTAAGAATAGAATATTTTTACAAAAAGTTGGTTTATACCCAACTAACCATTCGGGTGCTAGAAAATTTAAATTAATTTATATAATGAATTTCGATATACAAGGTGTGAAAACGCTACAATACTCCCCTCCCAGAGAGATCGAAGATCTATCGATAATTTAAGAATCTGGTAGGAGTCCTGGATACACGACCCGATATGTAGTTGTTCTAGTACTTGGTGAAAGATCAAAACGAACTTAGTTGCGAATTTTCGGTTCCTCGGTAGGTATTTTAGGCCCGTCATCCGAAATAATGAGTTCTGGTTCGTGAGTCGGCAAAAGTAATCCAGTTTGTATAGTTGGTGCGTCCTTAATTTCTGATTGATTGTCGGAGTAACACGGTTTGAGTCGGTCGATGGATATATTGGCGTGTCGTCCGTTCAGATCTAAAGTGTAAAATTTGTCGGTACGGTCGATTACCAAATACGGTCCAGTATATGGTGGTTGCAGTGATCTGCGTACTGCGTCCGTCCGTAAGAAAACATGTGAGCAAGTAAACAGATCTTTACTGATGAACATTTTGTCCGTAGTATGCCGAGAAGCCGGTACAGGTCGAATTTCATCAAAGTGTCGTCTTAAATTCGTAATAAAGTCTGATTGTAAAATTTGGTCGTTCGTAGTATCTAAAAATGTTCCAGGAACTCGAGTTGTACATCCGTAAACCAGTTCAGCTGGAGTAGCTTTTAGTTCGTCACTGTAACTCGTTCGTAGTCCAAGTAAGATTGCAGGAAGAACACTAGTCCAATCAAATCGATCATAGCACATAATGGCAGATTTGATGACCCGATGCCATCTCTCGATCATTCCATTACATTTTGGATTGTAACTAGTTGTTCTCCTGCGTTCAAAACCAAGTAAGTTAGCCAGTTCGCGAAAAAGTTGTGATTCGAATTGCATGCCTTGGTCCGCGACAATGAACTCTGGCACACCAAAGCGAGCTATCCAATGAGAATAAACAGCGACGGTTGCAGCAGTTATATCCGGAACAGGCACCGCCAGGATGTGAAAGATTAGTAAAAGCCTGGAGAACTTGTTTTCAGAAATTAAAGGGAATGAATGGCCTAGGTGTAGTAGTAGAAATATCGCAATAAATAAATTTTTTTGAATTGAAAGAAACAGGAAATTTCTCAAATTTGAGAACAGAGTTACTCCTTAAAATTTCTTGAACTTCCTCGTCATTGGTCTGAGCATCTGCGATGATAGCATAATCAATACTTTCGGAAATAGAAATTTGATTAATGCGTGAAAGAGTATCTGCGACAACGTTATCCAGACCAGAGATGTTCTGAATATCGGTAGTGAATTGACCAATGAAATCTAAGTGTCGAAACTAGCGAGGAGATGCTTTTTCCAGTTTCTGATTAAAAGCGTAGACAAGTGGCTTATGATCGGTATACAGCGTGAATAAAAGACCTTCGAGAAGATATCGAAAATGTTTAATCCTCGAATAAGCCGCGAGAAGTTCTCGATCATAAGCACTGTATCTTTTTTGCGTATCACTGAGACGTACTGAAAGAAACCAAATGGTTGCCAAGTATCCGATACAAACTGCTGGACAACCGCTCCGATCGCAGTATCGTAAGCGTCAACCATGATGGCCAGAGGTGCTAATGATGATGGATGAATAAGTAAAGTAGCGTTCGTAAGTTTGATTTTACAGTTATCAAACGCTTTGATAACCTCTGCTGACCATTGGATTGGAACTCGACTGTTCTTAGCGTAACCTCTTAGGTAATCGTTCAACAAATCCTGGTAAGCAGCAGCACCAGGAATGAAGCGTCGATAAAAGTTAATCATACCTAAAAAACGTTTCAGTTGTTTTACAGCCTGTGGTCGTTCGAAATTTTTGATGACTTGAACCCGTTCATGCGACGGTAATACACCTTGTCCAGTTACCAAATGGCCTAAAAATATAATTTCAGTTTTAGCGAAAACGCATTTGTCCACATTAACCACAAGTCCATGTTCTTCTAATTTAGAAAAAATGATTTTAATATGTCAGAGATGTTTGTCATAATTTCGAGAGGCAATGAGCACATCCTCCAAATATACAAAGCAGAAGTCAAGTCCGCGTAGTACTGAATGCATAAGACGTTGGAACGATTGTGCTGCATTCCTAAGGCCAAAAGTCATTCTACAAAATTCAAATAGTCCGAAAGGTGTCGAAATTGCTGTCTTTGGAATGTCCGTCGGTTCAATAGGGCTTTCGTGGTAAGCCTGGGCAAAGTCATTCGTTGTGAATGTAGTGCAGCCCTCAAGTCGCTGTGTAAAATCTTGGATATGTGGAATCGGATACCTGTCAGGAATCGTGACTTTATTCAGTGCCCGAAAGTCTCCACAAGGTCTCCAAGACCCATTCTTTTTAGATACTAAATGTAACGGACTGGACCAAGGACTGCTACTAGGTCGGCAAATCCCGAGTTTCATCATATTTTCGAATTCTGTCTTCGCGATGATGAATTTGTCCGGTGCTAGTCGTCGTTGTTTGCATGCAACCGGTAGTCCGTTCATCTCAATTTTGTGAGTCATACTATGTCTAGTATTGTCAATATTAATATTACCGTGAATGACCGTTAAAATTTTGATATTACGTTGAAAACTCCTGGGTCCATTGCTGATTTGTCGATCCTAGAAACAGTAGTATCATCGTAGAAGGAAGGAGATCCATTTGAATACAGAGAGGTTAACGGTTAATGAGCCTCTGTCTCTGTATATCCAATAGCAAACCAGTTTTCCTCAAAAAGTCCGCGCCGATGATAATCATCGACACGTCAGCAACTATAAATTCCCAGGAGAATCCGCGGCGCAGGCCATTGTCAAGTCTTAAAAATTTGGTTCCATACGCATTTACCGAAGAACCGTTCGCTGCGAACAATCTGAATGATGGGTCGACCCTTGGATTCCGAACAAAACGGACTGGCAAGACTGAGACATCTGCACCTGTATCAATTAAAAAATCAGTCTGAAAAACAAATAAAATTATTCTCAGCCGAAGGCTCACAGTAAAATGGATTGTAAGAATTTCGAGAATTTGGAGAGTTTTTTCGAGAATAATTATTTCTAGAGTTTGATCGCGAATAATTTCGACCACGTGAATTTGATTTAGATCGTGATCTATAATTTTGATTAACAATTTCCGAAATCTCCGATAATAATGTTTTTTTAAATTCCGAAAGTTTATTATCTAGGGAAAAGGTTGAATTTTGATTAGAAGAACCAGATGCAGAAGTCTCAATAGAACATATTTGTGCCTGAGCCATAGTCTCAACCACGTTATCAGCCCGTTCTGCAAGGACTGACAGGAAGACGTCGTTTTTGAATGGTGTGAGTACTATTTGAACTGACTGATGCAATCACTTCATCCAAAATTGACGAAGTGTCGCTTCGTTAAAATTGTCACCAGCGTTCAATTTCATGATACTCAACAACTGGGACGGCTTCCTGTCCCCAAGTGTCAAACCATGCATAAGATTATTCAGCTTCGTTTTTTCAGATTCGCCAAGTACCCGAATCACCTCCGCCTTGAATGAAGTGTAAGGTGTATTACCCTTCGGACTAGTGATAACATAAGCGAATGTATCATGGAGACGTGCATCCAGGGCTCCCACCGCATGAGCATATTTAGTAGCCTCAACCGTGATATCTGCCAAAGTGAACTGCTGCTCGAGTATTTCAAAATACATATTTGGGTTTTGAGAGTGCAATGGCTGTGGAGGTTTGAAAGCCACTCGAGCAACAAGGCCAGCACCGGAAGGCAAATTAATATTTGGCTGCGATGTTTCCGGAAACACATTTGTATTAACATTTAATTGAGAGACAGCCTTGACAACAGCATCATTAATAAGACCAACCAACTGAGCAGGCGTTAACGAAATATTGGATTCCCGGGTCGTACCGCTGCTTGATGCTGCTGACAAGTCTGAACCATTTGTCGCTGGTAGGGATAACGGTGGATCATTCACACCTTGCACAACACGCCGAAACAAAAAAGCGAAAATAAGAAAAATTACACGTAAACGAATAGAGAAAATACTTAATAAACACATTTTTATTAATCACTTGTTTTTTGTTTCGCAGAATAGACATATGTCTATTCTGCGAAACAAAAAACAAGTGATTAATAAAAATGTGTTTATTAAGTATAAGTGTGTTTCGCCAAGTGCATACGGCAAATAGTGTAAAAAGAATAGAGAAAAAATAAAATACATTTTAATTAAAACAAAATTGAAAAACAAAAACAAAAAAATTCTTATTGTTGAAACGAAAAATTTTTTTATTAACTTTAGCACCAAAAATAGTTAGTTGGGTACTTACAGTTTGTTTTTTTTTTATTCTTAATGATGAACAATTGACCCTTAATACAACCAGGTTCAGGTATATACAGCTGTCCGTGCTTGAAGTTAAGGTGATAATGACCGCTGTCAGCGCTCCGAATTGACCAAGTAGCTGATGATTATTTCATTAAAAGCAGCATTAAAATGTTGCTATTAGTGGCCGTTGTAGAATAATTGTAAGCGGCCGTATTTTCCATTCAAACAATTAGTGGCCGTTGATAAGTTTGATAATAAATATTTTAAAATTTGTGAACGTTGATAAATTTGCTGACTGCTCCACTATCACGTCGGGGTCACCAATTATGGTGGTTTGTAGCTCCACCAAGCTTTTTATTAAAAATACGAACCACTAATATTTTTAGTAATTATATTTAATTTATATTTAATTACATATTTTATATGTATTTTGATTATCTCGACAAATTATGTTTTTTTTTAATTTCTATTTTTTATTGTTTTTTCTTTTAAGAAAAACTTGAACTGTGAAAACTATTTTTTTGTTATTTTTAAATAGGCTTCTAAGAATAGAATATTTTTACAAAAAGTTGGTTTATACCCAACTAACCATTCGGGTGCTAGAAAATTTAAATAAATTTATATAGTGAATTTCGATATACAAGGTGTGAAAACGCCACAGTGGAATGAACTAATATTTTATGTTGAATTTATTTTATGAATTGTTTATTTATTATTTTATGAATTGTTTTCAAATTAATTCAAAAATATGAAAATTGCGAAATGTTTACGCATACAGAATGTCGATCCAAAAAAAAAATCAAAACATGATCATGCGCATGCGTCTCGCCTACTAATACAATCAAGAAGCTCAATACTCTATTTTTCCGCTTTGTTCACCTCGCGCTTGTCTCTTTTCGTACAAAATTGACACTCTGGAACAATAAACAATTTAACAAAAACAAAGTGAAACACACGGGCACTTCCAGTAGCAGATATTGTCGTATTAACTAAACAGCACATGGTAGTTAACACCCAGTTTGTTTATTTTTTTAAATCTAAACTTAAAAAACATTTTCTTAACCCTGGCACAAATAACTCTCCTATTTTGACCACAAAATGAGTGGTTTCTATGCCATGTCAGTTGACCATTGGAAAGGGCATAAACTACAGAATTCTTTGCAAAACTAATTTCAAAACAACCATTAGTTTTTTTTAAATTAATTTAGATGTTGACGATTTTCAAAAATCAACACAATTTTTTTATTATTTAGAAGCCCATAAGTCATTTTTCTAAAACAACTTGTAATAAATAATGATTCATTTAGAATAAAATCACAGAATTGTTTGCCAAAGTTATTTTTTACCTTTACGACTACAAACAAAAAAGTTATGACCATTTAAAGGCGAGATTTTGGGTAATTTAAATACAAAAATTAAATTATTATATCTCAGTTACCGTGCCACTTAGAACATCAATTGAATGGGATGAAAGCTACCAAAGCTACCCCCTCCCTCTCCAATCTGCTAAAAAATGTCGGCCCACAGGGTCCAAGCATCCTGTATAAGTTCATTTCATTTCATTAAATAAAATTCACTACATAAATTTTCAGTATACCTACATTATTCTACATAATAACCACTGAGGGAATTCTAGACCTTATATAAATCCTTCGTTCAATTAAAATATGATCTCACTTTCTTTCAAGGAAATGCGCCCTGCATACTAGCACTGAAATGCACCCTATTAATTATAATATATTTTTACCTATTAATTATATAATATATTTTTAAATCGGTAAAATTTTACAAATTTACCGATAAATCGGAAATATATTTTATACGGTAAATACGGTAAATCGGTAATGCACTCCCTATATGCTGGATGGAAATGGGATTCTTAAATGGTTTTGGGAAAGAATTCTGGAATATGGCCACCTCAGACTGAACTCGATCAATTGTTAACCGATTATGATGGGATTTGGTCTGTTGGTTGGAAATGGGATTCTTAAAAAAACCTTATGAGAAAAACCTTATACAATTACACAAAACATTTGCGGATCAGGTGGAGCTTGAATCCCGCTCGTTTTTTTATGATGAGCTTTACAATAACTGTGATAAAGTACAGGGTTAAGTTACATAAGACTAAGCTATAAAGAAGATGGAATAAAAACGTTAACAACAGAAGAATACTCTATCCAAAAGGTGATCAAAGAAAATAATAGCAACAACAAAAATCTCATTGATCAACATTTGATTTGACTAACTTTACAAGAACAACTCATACAAATCCTGCTAAGATAGAGGCAGCATATAGTTGCATTCATAGCAGATATTGGAAAAATGTAATACAAAAAATCCGCGTACACGAACATTGTCAGAGATTCCAAAAAATACTATGGAGAGGAAACAAGAATGAATCGAGTAAACAACAGTATCGTTTGGAAGAGCTAGTGCTCCTTATTTAGCAATTTGTGTCTTGCAACAGTTAGCGAACAACGAAAAAAACTGCAAGGTACGCAGCAGTTAGCGAACAATGGAAAAAAATGAATTTCCCATCGCAGCATTTTCCCATCAATTCCCATCATGCTAGAAGACTTCTATGTAAATAACATATTAACTTGTTGTGCTAAGATTAAAAAACCACAACTACAACCACATCAATTAATAAAATCACTTGGAAGACGAGGACGTCAGCTTTAGGACAAATTCACAAGAATCACGTGCAATCAATAAGGATATAAAGCTAACTAGGAAAACACTGGGGATTTCATGGAACTCTAAAATCTTTGAATTTATTGAATCCAGATATTGGATCCAGAACGACGATAAAGAAAGCAGAGAACGACTTTATTAACTTGTTTCAAAAACTAAAGTCACACCAATAAAAACTACAATTCCTAGATTAGATTTGTGTGGTGAATAATTGGCCTAGGTTAATGGCAAAAAGACAATTTCAACAGAAAGATTGCCAGAAGCTATGAGGGCCATAAAACAACAATGCGTGGCAGCTCTTAATTAACATTAGCGCACATATCCGAAAAAAGTATTGGATTATTATTGGTAAAAATATTATCAGACAACACGTAGCTAAATGTTTAAGATGACATTGGTTTAGTGAAAGCATTCAAAACCAACTAGTGGACAATCTAGAAGCAATAACAATTCCTAGCGTTACGCGCCTAGTATTACGCTGGACTAGTCGGCATCAGAGTATCAAAGCAAAGAGGTTTTCTTTTTCTTATTCTCTTAAGTGCATCTTCGAAGACATCCGTTTATCTGTGAACTAGTTCAACTGTAGAGTAATTTTCTCTATAAAACCAAATTGGTGTGGTGGAATTAAACATGTCTCTTCTATTATAGATTTCCATCTCTTGGGCAGCATATTTTCAAATATTTTTGATATAACCAGAAGTAGTGATATTTATTTCGTTTGCTGGTTCGCCTTGTTTAGGAATCATAATTTCTTCTGCCAGCTTACATTGGCGTGGAATTTATTTCATTCCGAAGACTGCATTTATTATTTGAACTGATTTACGCAACCCTTTCTCGACGAGAATGACTTTCACTATTTCCCCAGTATTAAAATCATATATTGAAGCTTTTCTGATACTTAAATTATTATTACAATAATATCGGTTTTTAGTTCGAATAAGGCCACATGTCTTATGTTAAGATCTTCTACTTTGTTTACAATTTTATTTTTATTTGCTCTTTGTCACGGCAACGGTCGAAAAGTTCCTTCCAAACGGGCAGCAAAGAGAAAAATCTTCCGCTTGTCACTTTTAGCTGAGGGTCCATCATCGTTTTTGATCCGCTTATTTATGTTTTCGTTCTTTATTTCCTTAATTAGTGGTTTTATTTTGTTGCACAGAAAATTGTAGACAAATAGTATAGTATTATTAAATGCTTTGTGTTCATCTTACAGCTGCAACTTTGTTCTAATTGGTCCGCTCTTCCACTAGCTACTTGAATAAATCCCAATTGGTTATATTGTTTGTCAATTTAGGCAAGGTATCTTTCTTATTATCATTGCACTCAGTGTCTTCATCACACGTGAGTGGTAAGAAGATGGCCCTTCACCATCTTCGATGCACGTGTAGTCCTGTAAAACTTTACAAAGAAATCAAGAAGATCTCTGATATTTCCTTTCGAGGTTGTAAGTCTAGATCCCCAATTGCATTGAAATCACCGCCTATGATAAAATTTGGTCCTATACTAATTTAAAAATTCAACTATTCTTTTTTTAACTGTTGGCGTAGGGGACAGTAAATAGAAGAGATACTGAGATCTAGACTTGCGTAATAATTTCTCTTTCAGTACCGGTCTTGTCGTATGTATTTGAAGCTGGCCCGAAAAACAACTTTTCAATTTTGGACCATCCCGAAAATTATCATAATTGTATGGGAAGTAGCATGCGTTAATGAAAAATCTGCATTATCGGCAGATTTTGTATCAGGTGGTAGTACAAGAGTCTGATGATAATTGGCAAAAATTACATGTTATTGATCGCAGTAAATTTTCGTCTAAAAATTTCCAATATCAATAAAAATTAATTTCATATAATTCGAATGTTTAAAGGTGAAGTTAGACTAATTCATAAATTACTGGATCCCATGTTTACAATTTGTTGTGTAAGGGACACTGGATAATTCATTGCCCCCTAAAACAACAAATTATAAATACGGGATCCAGCTATTTACGAATTGGTCTAACTTCACCCAGTTCATACTAAGTAGGTTCTGAAGTAGTATGAAGATTGTTTTCGTAATAAAATTAAATTATTTTAATTTGGTGTGCACAGTCCAAATTTGAATTGTTGACATTATATCTCTGATGGGTAAGTCTTACTTGGATCAATCTTAATATAACCATAGCAACACATGAATAAAGATAAGGCTCTAATATTAAATATTTAGAAATGGACAATTGCGTTTATTTGGGACAAAAAGGCTGCTAACTTTAAGGCCAAAAATCCCAATGAGGTGATCCCTAGAAGTTCGGCAAATAAATTGTTAAGTTAACCCATTTTATATATGAAACAAATGCTGAGATTAAGGTTATCTTGAGATGTCCTCCTCAAACTTTTGTTATGAGTTTATATTGTTTTTGTAAACTTGTTGATATGTAATCGTTATATGCAACTAATATGATTCACTACCACGATTCACAATGTAACACAATTTTTTTTAATATTATAATTATTAGGAATCCGCCTATATCGCCGACCACAACATCGTCGACTGAACAGATGGCCGACAACTACATTGCCGACACAACAACGTCGCCGACACCCACATCACCGACAACCGCATCGCCGACCGGACAGATGGCCAACAACCACATCGCCGACAGGAATTTTGGCCGACAAGCCCACTTCTCCGACACAACAACATCGCTGACATCCACTTCGCCGACACCATGTATGTGAAGATAGTCCAAATGCCATCCCGAAAAATGCGATTGCAATACTAATTATTGCTATAATGACATTTTTTACTCTCACCCCAAAAAATCTCGACATTGTTACTGTCAACCCAAAAAATATTTGCTATCATGGGGCTGAGAGTAGATTTATAAATATGTACATGTTTGTGAAACAAGCCCAATTTTCATATGTGTGTGAAGATAGACTAAATTCAGTCTCAGACGAATGCTATGCAACAAAATTATTGCTATTATGGCATTTTCTACACTCAGCCCAAAAAATTCATACAGTTTTACTCTCAGCCTCCAAAATTCTTCCTATGACGATAGTTAAAAACTCTCATGACAATAGAAATTTTCGATTGAGAGTAAAAAAATGTCGGGATTTTCTTATGCGGTTTGATGGGTGAATGTTTAAAGAGTACGACTTTTTATAAAAAAATTTCTACGTATACGAGTTGAGATATAGTCCATAGAAGTCAGAAGCTATTCGTTGGCCCAACTACCGGTGTACATGTTTTGATAGGTGAAAGTTTAAGGAGCATGCACGTTTTTTTTAGAATTTTTCTATATTTAAGATGTGATCTTTCGGCGATGTGGATGTTGGCGATATGGGTATCGGCGATCTGGTTGTGTCGGCTAAGTCGGCTTTTGGCTTGTTGGCCAAAATTCCTTTCGGCGATGTGGTTTCGGCTATCTGGCCGGTCGATGATATTGTTACCGATGATGTGGTTGTCGGCAGTGTGGGTGTCGGCGATATGGTTGTGTCGGCGATGTGGGTGTCGACAAAGTTGGTGTCTGCGATGTGGGTGTCGGCGATATTGTTGTGTCGGCGATGTGGCTTATCGGCGATCTGGTTGTGTCGGTGATGTGGGCTTGTCGTGGTTGTCGACCATTTGTCCGGTCGGCGATGTTGTTATCGGTGATTTGACCCATACCCCAATTGTGTATAACATGGTGTATAATATGGTATTACTAATTAAATTTAATATGATAATTTCAGCTTTCTCATATTAACACATTGTAGGCGGGACACGTAAAATTACGTTTTTCGCAAACTGTGCATAGAGAGCGGATCACGTAAAAATACGTTTTTTATGGACTGGTGGTAGAACGAGAGGAAAGTAGCTAATACGAGTTACTACATGTGTGTTTGTTTGTTCTGCCGCTTATTTATACAAAATAATATACGCAGGTATAAACATTCCCACAATAGATTAGGTATGTGACGGTAAAGTCATAAATAGAGCAACCTAAACAAGATCCCCCAGCAAGATTGTCGATGGATATGAAAAAACACATTCTAGAAAAAATTGTTGGAACCGGATAGAAAAAACAAAACAAATTGAGTACCCCGGGTAAATGTTTTGAGCGCTATCACACTATAAAACATTATTAGTGTTCATTATTTACTTCATTAAGTTATTTCTTGATTGAAAATTTTTGGTAATAAATAATATTGACGAAAATTATATTTTTTTTCTTTTTTTGTACTTTGAACTGTATATTCTATACTCATTTATATAAAAAGTGCCTATATTTCATAATAACGATGAAGAATACATTCTAAGTTGCGGTAATCTCTCTCTCTCTCTCTAGCTTCACATCCCATGAAGGGATTTTGCCGCCCGCACTATGGTCCTCCAGCCGTCTCGGTCCATATCGCTCTCGACCTCCAGTTTCGACATCCTAGTGCCTGTAGATCTTGTTCGACGTCGTCACGCCAGCGCAGTCGGGGTCTTCCTCTACGACGCACACCGGCTGGTTGTTGATGAAACACTTTATAGGTCATCCGTTGTTGTGGGCACCTTGCAACGTGGCCAAGCCATCTTACTCGATTGGATTTGATGAATCCGATAATATCGCAATCTCCAAGTATTTGCTTTATCTCGTGGTTCATGCGAATCCGAAATTCATTGTTCGCGAATTTAATTGGACCAAAGATGGAGCGAATGACCTTCCTTTCGAAAGTTGATAACAATCTACAATCATTAGTGGTCATGGTCCAGCTCTCGCTTCCGAAAGCCAGCACAGGTCTTATTAGTGCTTTATAAAGTGCGAGCTTGCACGACTGCGATAGATTTCTAGATCGCAATAATTTTGATTTGGCATAGAAAACTCGATGTGCGGCAGCTATTCGGGCTTTTATTTCTGCCTGCATGTCATTTGATGATGTTATAACTGACCCGAGGTATTTGAAATTTTCAACGCGATCAAAATTGTGGTCGCCAATTCCGAGATTTGCCATGGGGATGTTCCTGGGTGTTGATACAAATTTGGTTTTGCTACTGTTCACCTTCAAACCAAGTCTTCTTGCGCAGCGATCGAGCGGCACGAAACTGTCTTTGATATCGCTAGGTCTTCGGCCAAGAAGCACGATATCATCTGCATATCCAAGAATTTGGCCTGATTTATTAAATATACAGCGCGAAGTTTCGATGTTGCTTTTCCTCACTACGTACTCAAGCGCCAAATTGAACAGCACAGGCGCGAGTGCATCTCCCTGTCGAACACCAGATGTTATTTCAAAGGAGTCTGACACAGTTCCTTCGATTACAATTCTACATACAGACCCAGACGTTGTTAATTTGCACAGAGAAACGAGTTTCTCTGGAATTCCTAGGCATATAAGCGCGGCCCAAAGGTTATCGCGGTTTATACTGTCATATGCCTGACGGAAGTCTATATATAGTTGATGTATGGTTATGTTGTACTCCCAACATTTTTCCAGGATCATCCTCATGGTGAAACTCTGGTCAGTGGTCGATCGGTTGGGACGGAAACCACACTGATAATCGCCAATGATGTTTTCGGCGAAAGGGATGAGTCTGGCAAGTACAACATTAGCCAACACTTTGTAAGCAGTGTTCAATAGAGCTATACCACGATAGTTTCCACATTTAAGACGGTCGCCTTTTTTATGCAACGGACATATGAGCGCGGTCTTCTAATTCTCCGGCAGCTCTTCTTGGTCCCAAATACAGACGATGAGATCGTGTTGACTTGTTGCAAGAGTAGCGCCTCCGAGTTTAATCAATTCTGCGGGGATTCCATCGAGACCGGGTGCCTTTCCGTTTTTCAATCGACTAATAGCTGCGTCTACTTCCTCCACTGTGGGATATCCGACGAAGACCTCATCACCTGGAGGAGCTATTGCTCTAATGGGGGTCACGTCGTCATTCCGATTTAGTAGATTTTGAAAGTAGGTTTGCCATACTGAGAGAACATCAGCCACGTTTGTTCTCAATTCTCCATTCCGGTCTTTGATGGCTGTACTTCTTGGGTGGAAGTCTTTAGTGAGATTCCTGGCATTAGCAAAACAGTCCTTTGAATTTCCTGCTTCCGCTTGGAAGCTGATGTTTTCGATGCATAATCTCATATGATCGCGTTTCTTTTGACGAAGGTATTTAGTCGTGGCTTTCCTGGCGCGGAGATATTCTGCATATGTGCTTCTAGTGTTGCGAGCCAACCATTTTTCATGAAGCTTTTGTTTATTTGCGACGATCAGGCGACATTGATCATCGAACCAATCATTGCGGGGTCTCGGAGGTCTTCTTCCGATAGTGTTTTGCGCCGTGGTGGTTATGGCTGACTGTATAGTGTACCACTGCTCCTCGATGTTAGAGGGAGCTTCTTCGTTGTTGCTGGGCCGCTCTAAATAGTTAGTGACAGCTGATTGGTAACTCTGCAGTGACGCTTGGTCTTTTAGAGCATCGATATTCCATCGAACGGTTTTTTGTGCTTGTCTGTTGAACGTAGATGATAGTTTGCACTTATATTTAAATATGACAAGCACATGATCGCTGTCCATATCTGCACCTCTGTAAGATCTGACGTCAGATATGCTGGTAGAGTGTCATAGACACCATGAGGTGATCGATTTGGTTTTCCGTTCTTCCATCATTCGATCTCCACGTTACTTTGTGGATTCTCTTATGTGGGAAAAACGTACTTGATACAACTAAGTTGTACATTAATGCGAGGTCGGTGACGCGTTGGCCGTTGTTGTTACTAGTTAGATGCAGACTGTTAGGACCGATGTGCGATGTATTTTCTGCACTCCTACCGATTTTTGCATTAAAGTCGCCCACGATGATTTTAATGTCGTGGTGCGGTATGTTATTGATGACTTCCTCCAGCTCGACAAAGATAAAATCTTTGATGTCATCCGATTTATCTTCGGTGGGTGCATGCACATTAACGATCGTGATGTTAAATTTCTTAGTGCGAAGTCTGACCGTGCACATCCGCATGTTGATCGGGCGGAAATCGATGATATGATGCTTCACGCGCCGATGGATGAGGAAGCCAACTCCAAATTCTCATCCGTTCTGATGGCCGCTGTAATGAAGAGTGTAACCATTGGTGGTGTCATGGATCCCACTCCCAGACCATCTAAGCTCTTGTAGTGCAAGTACGTCTAATGTGTAACTCTTTGCTTGGTTCGAAAGGTTCTGGAGATCTCCAGGTCTTAAGAGGCTAAGCACGTTCCATGTTCCCATTTTTAAAGCGTTGTCCGTGTACAATTTCCGAGGTCGAGTTTGTAATGAATCCAATATGGTAATCCGAGGCCTTTGTTTAGGGTTCATAACTTAAATGGTTTTTTATGAGGGAAGGTTGTTGGCCTGCCGCTCAACCCGCTTGTTACGTGTGTGGGTCACGTACTGGTGAGAATCTTAAGGCATCCAGTCCTACCATGAACACATTTGTATAGCGAGCCGCTTGATACAAGACAGACGCCCGCTTCAGCCGCTCCTAGCATGGAGAACAGACGCTGGTTTGGTATTGGTTTTAGGGCGCCAATAACCCGCCCTGACATGTAGTGTCCATGACTATAAACAGGATTTAGTCTGCTCGTCTCCACTACACCACCTGATTCATTTAGCGTTACCCAGGGAGCACCGGCGAGGAGGTATGAATCTCGGACTTCGCCCCCCTTGGGCGAGTTGCGGTAATCACTTTCATAAAAAATTCAGAGTAGTTTTCAATTTATCTTAACGAAAAAATTCAGGAGGATTTTTCGAAAAATCGCCCGCTCCCGCCATATCGCTCCGACGCGAAGCGCCCGACAACAATGTGTTAAGCTATATATTAGTGTTATTCTCATATTAAGTACATATTTCGTAAGTATAACAAAAACTTATTTCGGGATTAAATATGCGTTTTCCATACAATTATTATATTTTTCGGGATTGTATTGAAATTAGCAAAGAAACACGCCAAAATTGAAAAGTTGTTTTTCGGGCTTGTTTTTCAGGCCAGCTTCGTAATGTTTTAATATTATTGTTAATAATTACATTAATAATAATGCTCAAGCATTCTCTCCTGTCCGTGTTCTAATAAATGAGGTTTCTGTTAATGAGTTTCCGATACAACACATCAACTTTGTCTAAGTTACAGATCCTGATCTGTAACATTACCTATTTTTCTACCTCCTGCTAAATAAATATTTGTGGTTTACTTTTTGAATAGTTTGTACGCAGAGTTAATATTTGAAAATTACAATAAATGTTTACATACCCCGAAACTCAGCACTTGTTGGAAGTATACTCCAACACCCATACAACTTTTTACTGGATGAAAAATAATTATAAATAATTTTTTTACCAATGCTAATCATCCAGATTAAGAGTATTGTAGGTATTTTCTTTCATATCACAAATAATGAAACCCGAGAAATGTAACATTAAAACCACTCAGACACGTCAGCATTATTGTTGTGTAAAGAAATGTACTTTCATTTAAAATACATTTTGTTCTTTCCACTTATTTATGGGTTGCAATGTGCCACAGAGAAATGGGTATTATCTAACTATGCATATAATCATTACAAACATAAATCATAAATCCTTTCTTTTCTAGATCCGGTGCATTTTCTATCCATGTACTTATTTCTATTCAAACCGAACTATTATACATACGTAAAGAAATATAAGAAGGCTTCCACTTTAATCACATACGAGTACAAACAACATCTACTACAAACGTATATAAGACAAGGAAAGCTTATCCTTCTTTTCTAGTATTCATTCATCATAAAATAGTAAAAACTAGAAACTAACCAAAGAACATAGAAATGATGTAAAAAAAATTGTTGTCTATTCCGTATATAATTAACCCCTGTGGTAATCTAGATATATACGATACTTAAGAGTTTTTAGAGTAATTGACCTTTTTCCCATCCAAAATTTACTTTGCCATAATAAAATTGACCTTTCCAAATAGATGGTACAGAGCTATTTAGGCAAGATAGACATTTATATCATGTATAATATACTTGAGTTGTGTATAGGGAAATATTTGATTAAAATTTGGATGTTGTATCCGTTGTGTGGATATGACCCGAAAACTGAAGGAAATCCATTTAGTTCTTCGTTTTGTTAATGTACTCTCTGATTAAAGATTATACTCACTGAGACGATATGATATGACGATAACGAAGATAAATTAGCTATATGGAGATAAGATTTTTCGTCTATTTCGGAAAAGAAGTATTTAAATATGTATAGCAGGGTGTATATTAAGGTTTGTCTTTGGAAATTTGTTTTTATAGAGGTTATTCCGTAATGAAATAAGTTGTTTATAACCCAATGTTGTTTAATCGAAGGTTTTATGGTAACGCACACAAAATGCTACGACTCTTAATTGTTATAACCAAGCGAAACAATTTATTTTTATAGTAATTGGAAAAATCAAGTTTAATAATTTATGTCTCAAGTTCATCCGTTTTAATTGAACGACTTTGGCACATCACTAAAAATTGTATTTAACAAATTTTTAATAAAATTTTTAATAATTAGTTGCCATTTATTACACTAAATATTATTCTGCTAAAATCACGATCTTTTCCCGAATTCAATAGTTAAGCTGGCCTTATGTATATAGGGTGAGCTAAGGCAAACGGGGCTCTCTCCAAATTCAAAAAGTTGGAATCACGAATGATGAATATCAAAACTGCCGGTATCTTAAGTTTCGTTAATTGAATCTAACTAGGAAACAAAAGGCGAATGACGATGTGGTTTATGTAAAGAGTTCAGTCGCCTCCTCATCAATTCATTGGTTAGAGTACATTGTCCGGTGGGAATGTTCATTAAAATTTTCAGGAGGCCTTTGCCATTGTTTAGAATCATCTGAATCCTTGAATATACAAAACCTCTTAGTCAAGCGATATCAGACAGGTAAGTTGTTCTTTATTATTGGATGTATACATATGTCAAAGTATTTGATGATGCATCTCCCAATGGGGCTTACTGCGGTCCAATGTTTTAAAGATTAAGCGATTTAAAGACCGCTTCCTTAATTATTGCAAAGATTCCAGTCTCAAAGACTGTGGCGTACTGTCCAAGGAATTGCAAATTAAACTCCGAATCAAATATGCGCTGTTCGGTACCATATCTTGTAAAATTTATGGATCTAACTGATTTATATAAAGAATGCCTTGTGGTTGACAAGAGAGCAGGCAAGCTTCCCAAAGTTTGACTAGTTCTCTTAAAAATATTTGTGAATGTTGCACATATCCTAATCTAAAGATCAAAAGCAGATAGATCCAAGACAATCTCGAATGTAACAGTCGTTCTGGAATTCATAGCCCGGCAATTTCCAAGCGGCCAGTCTCAGTGACTCAGCCAGTGGTTTCTTGCAAGTTTTTAGGTCACCATACTAAGTCAGCAAAGGAGACAATAGGTACATTGGTGAATCACTAGTATATACGTATTTTTTCCTCAAGCCCTGTGCTTTACCAACTGTATTTCTACATTTTAATTAAATGTTGTTTTCTTTCTTGATGTTCCCTTCGATATCGTTTGTTTAGCTAAACTTTGGATCCAATCGGACCACAACATACGTAGCCGCCGAAAATAGTTTGAGGCCATGATACCTTATTAATTGGAGAGTGAAATTTCCCAAAATAATTCGACTCGAAAAAATGAATTTCTCAATCTTCTTCGGATTCACCGAATAGCCATTTTTACAATAGTACGTTATATGATAATGTGGCTTGCCATTTTCATGTGATCCATAAAACTTTCATGAACATGTTTTAGCAGGATCATATTGCGGCTGTTTTAGAAAAATAAAAAAGAAATTCTACTGTTCTTAGATCGATACTTCCTGAGAAGTGGATATCTAATAAAAGATCTAGAGTTTCTCGATTTTCTCTAGAGTTCCAATATTGATTTTACGACCACCACAGAGAGGTTTCTCGACTTTAGTAGCAGAATAATCACCATTTCAACGTTTTTTTCAATTTGGATGGAATTTAAATTTTTTACACTCTTTGAATAAATGAACAAATGAATAATTCTTGTCTTTTTCCTCAATCAACTCGACACTGCTCTACCTGGTTATATCAGTTCATTTGGGCTGACAAAAGAGCTATTTTTCTAAGGAGAGCTGATAATAGCTTTCAAAGCATCTCAATTGCGTTCTCCAATCGACAACAATTTTTGATTTTTATTGTTTAATGTCAAAGGGGCTGTTGAAAACTTGACCCATTAAGAACTCAGCTTGTATTTATAAAGTTCATAATATCAAAATTTCGGATTTATATAAAATGTTACGGTAGTCTGAGAGAACTACCTTACCTAAGAACTTCTAGTGTAGGACCTGTTTCTTAGACTGCGTGAGGGAAGTCATGTTAGTTACTTCCTGCCTTGAGAACGTGAGGATGACTTACATTACCCACACAGTAACGTTTGATTGATGTCTGTGCTACTTTAGCATATGTGGTGTGCGTTTGCATCACATTCTACAATGACCTGAATATTATTGCGGTTTGCGAATTAAACGATCTTCATAAACTCTGAAGTTAGAAGATGATACTCCGAGTCATATTAAAAGTAAGCGAGTAAGTAAGAGATTACTAGAATCTTTGCTGTATTCTGTTTACTTTTGATTTAGCGGCTTCACTAAAGTGGATTCATTTTTAGACTGAAATTCATATTATTGCTAACATATTTATACAGCGGCTCTGAATCCAGAAGATATATTTTAAGATAACTTTATTACTGATTTGTATTTCATTTCGAAGGTGGTGAAAACGATTTAATCGGTGCAAATTTATCTGTATATACCGGACACCGCAGCCATTTCAATCAAGGTGGTATGATAAAGTGAACCTTCTACTAATCTTTTTACCATTCTATTTGAAACAGGTTTATAGCAACCTTGAGAACCGAAGAAAGAAAAATAGGTACTAATTTTGAGGCAGATGCCTCATTTAGCCCAATATGCAGAACTACACCTTTCTGGTACTCCATTTGGAAAAATGATCCGAATTGTCTGCATTTGACTAATGGTTTGCTAAAGGTTTTCGGCGCTGAATAAACTTCGATATCCGTTTTTGGCAGTCTGTAAACCCGTAGCTCTGACCCAGAAGTTCTCACACATCTTTTTAATTTGCAGACATCGTTTTAATTTGCTTCACCTTGCACCTCTATTGGATTTGCACTGATGTTTATAGTAGAAGCCGGTATGACTAATATTTTCCGCGGTTGCCGAGAGTGCCTCTAAGTTATCCCAAGTATTCCAGTATTTTTCCTAGTAGTAACAATAAGAAACTCAATCAATAGGGGCATAAAATTGGTTCAATCTACTTTTAAAATCATCTTTATATAAATAAAAATCAAAGAAATGGTTAATTTTATTGCAACCTGAACACTTCATATAAAGTTCACTTGTTAATTATCCCCATAGTTGGTGGGTTCTCTGTCTATCTAAGTTGACGAAGTCATGATCCCTTAGCTGTCTTCTATAGTACTGCCAATGAGTCGATTTGGCCTAGTATGAGAAAAGATTACCAATAAGAGAACTCTTTAACAATTACCGCATATTTTCTAGTTTTGTTTACTTGTAGGTCTTACGTCTTGGTAGTCGCTGTATGTTTACTTGGTATGGCAGATCATGTTCATTATTTACCCTATATGTTACATTATTTCAGAAAAAAGATGATGAGGCTTTACATATCCAAATTTTCGTCTGTTCGAAAGTTTTTTATAGTTATTGGCGAGAAATATTATCGATTCAAGGGTTCCTTCGGTGCAGACCGATAAGCTAATAAATAGTTTTTTTGGATCGAACGGGTTTGATAAAAGTGGTGACAGAAGTATGTAGCGGCTCAAACAGAAAATCTTTTTCACTTCATAGCACTCTTGGTAGCAAAACTATTTATACACCGCGGATCTTAATTACGAGGCATTGCTCGTTATGCTAAATAAAGCTATTTCGCCACCTATAATTTATATTCGCGATTCTCGATAGTTATCGATAATCGATAAATATCGAGAATTACAAAAACAAAACAAAACGAAGAAACGAAAAAGAATCAGTCGGGTTTTAGAAGTGCACGAGACACAGTCTCAACAAAAATAATAATAATAAGTGAAAGTGCCGCGAACAATCGTCCGCCAGAATGACGTTTTCCGAAAATGATTTGATGTGTTAAGATTGACGATAATCCATAAAGCGTTTATTAGAATTTTCGTATTTTTCCTTCGATTTTTGCGGGAGTAAATCACATGTAGCTGAATTAGCTGCTTCCACTATATCCCGCGGGGTACAAGATAGGGATAATTCGCTTTCACTGTGCATATCCCTTAAATTTCGTTCATACATTTTTTATAAATCAAATAGGTACACAAAATTGACTACATACTTTTGAAAAAAAAAACAAAATGTATTTATGTCTTATGATGTCGTGGCTAGGTTTCAGTGGTTTCTGTGGTTGACACTTAGGCCATTTTTTGGCCCATTGTGATACCACGCATTCATGCTAACATCATTAACCCATTAACCTATTCACCTACTCACACAACTACAGTATACCACCTGCACATTGCAAGCTCCATGTCCACCTGTACATTGACATGGACGGTGGGTCGACGTTGAATTCTGCACTCCATCAGAGGGTCTTAGTTGTGTTTATTAACATCACCGATTGTAATCGATGATGAAAATTCGATTTTCCATCTAGCCTCTGATGGGGTTCGAACCCAGTACGTCCCGGTCCAAGTGCCGAAGTTTTAACCACTGCACCACTTGTCTGGTCGGTGCAGTGTATGTCGTGACTAACTAAGCAATAATTTTATGTTATTTTCGATTTTTTACTTTGTTTTGATTTCTTAATATGATAATTAATGAATAATACTAAAAAATATTTTGGGTCTATATTCGTTTTAAAGTCCGATCGGAGAAAAAATTCGGAGGAAAAGAGCATTCCCGGACTCCCGTGGTTGCCGATATTGCTTTGCATAATTTCCACTATCGCCCGGGAATGCAGTACTTTTCATCCTAATTATACAGTCAATTCTGAGTGGTACACAACCATTTGTTTGCCAGTTGTCTTCAAAGAAATCAGGAAAACCAACTGCCGAAGACGGATCACTTTTCACCACGACAATGAGAGCTCTCACACATCGGCTCAAACAAATGCATTTTTAAGCACTCAAAACATCGATTTGATGAGTCAGCCGCCGTATAGTCTATATAGACTTGTCACCAAATGACTTCTTTTTATTCCCGTACGTAAAGAAACAAACTGAGAAGTCAACGTTTTTCGACACCTGAAGAAGCGGTTGCTGCGTTCAGAATGCATGTTTTGGAGATACCGCTATCAGAGTGGAAAAAGTGCTTCGACAATTGGTTCAAACGCATGCAAAAGTTTATAGATCTTCATGGGGAATATTTTGAAAAACAATAAAGCGATTTTCGATGATTAATATTTGTTTTTGTTCTCTAATCCCGAAATATAAAAGGCAGCCCTCGTATACTATTCTTTTACCAGAAAGTTTTACCAAATCGCCGGTAAGTTGAATTTTTCTATTTAGAAATAATGGGTGGTATATTCGACTTCTATGCATAAAATTATGGTAAAGGAAAAACGGGTGTTGGCCGAATATATTCACCCATCCATTTTTTAATTTAATATTGAACATATCAAATGAAGAAATTTCAAGAACTGGCCCAAAATACATTGTAACATATTTAATAATTTCTTGTAAGCCTATACATCATTGTTCGTACCAAAATTGATCTTAATAGAATCCAAATGTTATGATTGGACGGAATCTGATTAAAACAGATTCTATTATCATTTTTACTAGGTAAAAAATTTTTTTAGAAATCAAGAAATTCGACCAAATCTTATTCGAAAAAGCACCGTGTACAACAACAATGATTATTTTTGAATATTTTGCTAAGTGACAGAAAATGGTTAGGTAATCACGCCAGTACACTTAAAAATTTTGCTGCGATTTATGATGCAACCCTTGCATCGAAGCATATACGATGCAATCGTGCATCAAATTCTGATGCAAAGCATGCATTGAAAATATTTTCGATGCAATTGCGTCTAAAACTAATGCAGTAGTGTGTCGAAAGAAAATTTCTATATAATCTGAACTGACATGTTGTAACTATCATTATTTTCGCTTCGTTGCATTTTCGATAGAATAACGGTATTTTGGAAGTAAACATTTTTTTCCTTTCATGTAAATTTTTAAAATTTCATCAAAGTAGCACGGTTTTTTCGTCGAAGCGAAATTAGTGATAGTTACAACTTGTCGGCCCTGGGGTTAATTATTTTTTAGCGAATTTATAATAATTTGCTAAAGCATTGTGTATACTTTTAATAGAAGCTTAAAATATTTTTCATATAATTGCAGTTTGGTGAGCGCAGTTTGGTCTGACGTGACTATGACAACTAAATTTTTATACAAAGATTTTTGAAATCTCATGAAGTTTATAAAATAAAACTAACGGGTTTTATTTATAACAAAATCCATAAATTTCTTTTAATCAATTTACATAAAAAAATGATGCAAGTAGCTTTCAATTTAGATGCATGTTGCGTTGTTAATAAATTAAACACTAATAATAGTTTCGGTTTTTAATGCAACTTCCGTCTAATTGAATATATGCTAAATTGCAAACCACAAATAAATTTGATACAAAATGCATCATTGTTAAATTAGGTGTATCTTATGTTAAATTTTAATATCTACATCAAAAATACAATAGAGGAAGTAACTCTTAATTCCGATACAGGTTGCTTCGTTCATAAATTAATATAAGTAGCATCGGCTTTTGATGCATCTTAAATTTGGTTACGTTCGATGCAAAGTTTGCATCATAAAACGATACAAAGTTGAAACGGAGTCATATGCGATACTACTTGCATCGCATATGATTAATTTTTTTAAGTGTCAGCAACTTCTCAGTAGGGATTTTAATATTGCTACGCAAACCGTTTATGTCGAATTAGACCAAAACAGGTGAAAACATGAATTTTATTTATCCAGATTACAAAACCTAGCCAACAAATTAAAAAGTAAACATTTATAACCATTAGAGTTTTCTTCTGGTCTCAAAAATTTGAACAATTTTGTTTGCAGATTATAGTTTATTTTTTTTAGTGCAGCCAATAAATATTAAAATAATCATAATGTTAAAGATCATCGCAGCGTATTAACAGTGATTTTCTTCAAACTTAGAGGGGCAATCGTCCCTTCCTCATTGTTTATTCATGGATATTCAAATTCACGATTATAAGCTAATAAGTATGTAAATTTTGCCTTTAGTATCACATATTAAGTAAAATAGTAGGTATATTGTGAATTAGCTAAAGAGTTTACCACGTTTTATTTAACCACGTGCTATCATGTTCAATAATTGTCATAGTTTGGTCATATTGGAAAGTTATGTATGCTATTTTCATCTCAATTTCATTTTCCAATCCTCATAAAGAGTTCAAATTGCATTTAGATTCTGTAAAACAGACGATTAGCATCTAAAACATGAAAACTTTAATATAATTCAATCCTTGAGGGTTTTACTGAATTTGTTCAATTTGCTTAGTAGTACGGTAATGATGTTATTCAAATTCATTTCACCATTATTAATTTCCTATTTATGACAAATATTTGAGTTGTTATTTTACAAATACACAAAATTTATTTCCTGGATTTTGTATAAAGTTCGACCAAAATAATCAAGTAGCTAATAAAATTAATTCAAATTAAATCAATTCATGTAACAACAATTTTTACTTCTACTTAGATTTATGTACCAATGATGCATACTAATTTTCTAATCAAATATTCAAAATAATTCAAATCACATAAATAAGATTTTTATGTTTTTTCTCTGCACAGAAAATTAAATTATTTGCAACAACAAAAACACACTAAAGGAATCAATCAAATAGATTCGAAATTTTATTCCTGTCGACATTCAAGTGGCGTATCCTAAGTATATACGCGTCTACATAGAACATCGCGTTATTGGTTAGAAAAATAAGTTTCAATCGGGTTGCAGCAATAGAAAACAACCTAAGGCATGATAAAAATAGTACGCGGACCGTATCGTCACCTTGGAAAATAAATTTGAGAAATGTACTCGTATAAATCAGACTTCGAATGAATAATGTTCAAAATTTGATGTATCGGTTGAAAAATCTTTCGAAATGAAGATTTATTATGGTAGAACTGTGTTTCGTCATATATTGACATTCGTGTTGGGTAATTCCACTCGAGATAAAATTTCGATTTAATCCAAAACTTATGGTATTAACCCAAATCAATAATCGAACTTTGTATTTTGGTTTTTGGTTCTAATCTAAATAATTTGTTTAGGGTAGAATATTATATGAGTTGTGGATTTTGGATAAACATTGTATGTGATTAATTCGATTTTGAATATTAACATTGTAAGTTACGTAATTATTCATAAAGTTGATCATTATTTTTCATTGGTCAACTTGTGTTGTGGGAATTAATCAACTTTGATATATAAATCCAGGTACGTATCCATTTTATTTCCGTTGTTTTAATCTCTAAAAATTTAGAATGTTCTTAAGCAATATTTGTTGAAGGTTCAAATTAATCGTATTTGAGCCATTGTTATCATTTCAATTTGATTTTTCGTTTTAATATGCAGAGAAAAATTTAAAAACAGATCTGTTAAAAACTACTATATCTATAACTCATTCCTTGATGGCCGGACCATTTTTCAACCAATGAGAAAATTACAAAATTGAATCCTAAAAACTTCAAGCACATATGACACTTTACTCTAAGACTATTAAAAAGTTACTTAAGGATGTTTAATAGAAAATGGTCTAAAACTAAAAATACAAAAGTCTAAAAATGATAGGCTGGAAAAATGAACTAGACAATCCAATCATGAATTGAACATAAAAGTGTTAGAGGCGAGAGGTTTCATTGAGGTAATCAAAACTTCGGTCTGGAAATAGATAAAATTGGGAAACATCGCAAATTTCCAGTACGAAAATTGGTCGCAAAATAACATAGGAATACATTCCCTTAATGTACGGTCATCATTGATTTTATAAACTAGACCAGTTTAACAGTTTTTCAGGATACTCGAATGAATCGAAACATTACAACAGTTCTTAATTGCCTAAAATGAGGTAAGAGATATATGTATATGAAGAAAAAATCTTATAAGAATATAATTACCAGCGCACCAACTAGGAAAATTCACATAAAACGAAAATCGCCAATTTCCTTTAAAAAATTGTTCACAAGAAACTCAGGAAGATTTTCTGTTTAGTGTTTGAGTTTGTAAAAAATTGTTTTCAAAAAAATCATGTTATGTTAACCAAACGATTAATTTGTCCACAGGGCCAAAGCGTGGTTTTGTGATCTACTTTTCCAAGACCATTAAACCATAAATGATTTGTATGTCCTTGTTTTTTTTTTTTTTTGGAATGAGCTAAATGTAACTGCTTCCAGCGCCACAACGGTCGTTTTGAGTACTAACGTGACTCAACTTATTTTGTGACATTTTTTAAGACTGGTTTAATGGTACGTATATATTCCATACAAATGGAAAAATTCGAATTCAAAAAATCACCAGCCTCAAAATGCTGATTTTGTTAAATCAATTGTTGATAAATAAATTTGTCTGCGCCAAAACGGCGGATTTATAAACTAAAATTTTAAATATCTTTCAAACAATACAAACCCAACACAAGTATGTGGATAAAATGCAAAGCAATATCGTAGTGCTGGGTGCTATTTTGGGTAATTTCTCATGACAGGTACCCGAATACCTTGGGCTAGAGATCCCAAAAGCTCAAAAATAACCAAGGCCAAAAACGACTTTGCTCGACGTTTTGAAGGCCTCCACTGTCAAAAATGCAAAAAATGTTTGTCAATTCGTGACAAATTTTTTTTGGCTGGATGGATCGATGATCGTCTGTATCGATGATGTCGCAAGAACGGCTTATGAGAATTGGAACGCTTTTGGGATGCAATTGAGATTTTGGGTTTTATCAATAACTTAAAAGGTAAATTCTTAAACATGATCCCGGCAAAATAGTAGCTCTTATTTTAGCCACAAAATGGATTATTTCTATGACATGTAGCAAACCGGTTGAAAGGGCAAAAATCGGAGAAGTAATAAATAAATAAAGGTAATTTCAAAACAATCTCTAGTATTTTTAATGCATTTAATTTAGAAAGTTGATATTTTTTATACCTTTATACATTTTTTAAGATTTCGAAGTCCATAAGTCATTTTTCTTGAACCAATTGTATTAAATAATGATTTATGTAGAAGAATTTCAAAATGCAATAAAACTTATTTCGTGTATTTACGACTCCAAACAAAAAAAGTTATAACCATTTAAAGGTGAGATTTTGGGTAATTTAAAAAAATCTTAAAAATACTATATCTTAGTTACTGTGACACTCTTACATTACGTCCATGAGAAGGAAGCTTCCAAATGACCCCCCCCCCTCCATCTGCCGAAAAATTTTGTCGGTCTACTTGCCAAACACCCTGTATACGTATCTCATATCATTGAAAATTTCTTGAAGTATGTTATAATTTGAAGCATGTTAGTACTCAAAACTACCGTTGTGGTGCTAGAACCACTGAAAGTTAGCTCGTTTCAATAATATCAAGTGCAATTAAGGAAGATTAGATTTTCCGGGTTGGTTTTATCAGGTTTTCTAAATAATAGTAATCAAATATTAGTGTTCATTGTGATCTACACTTGGGTGCAAAAAAATCGCACCTTGCTCAATTTTCCACATAAGTTCAAAAAAATCAAAAAAATCCAATATTTGTTTAATTTTTTTTAATGCAGATTCAAAGTCTATTTCAATACCTATCCAGTGGTACCTGTTTGTATTTCTACGTGCCATCAAACTGATTTTTTGGGGTAAACATCTGAGGTGCACGTTTTTGTGAACTTGTCAGCATGAAAATAGGAGCTAAATCTCAAATTAAAACATGGAAATAAACAAAAAAAACGTTTTATTAATAAGAAGAATTCCATCCCCTGGCCTGGATGACAGCTTCCAAACGATGCTGATTTCACCAAAGTTTTTACAAAATCTTGAAGAATCCCGTCCCATTCCTCTATGATCACCTGTAGCAGCTCCTGGAGACTCGTTGGAGCAACATCTCTGGCTCGAACCCTTCTTTTCAACTCGTCACAAAAATGTTCGATTGGATTGAGGTCCGTGCTCCGAGCTGGCTACTCCATAACAGGCACATCCTTCTCTTGAAGGTACTGGTATACTACATCAGCCGTATGTGGTCTCGCATTATCCTGCATAAACAGAAAATTTTCACCAATAAACCCGGCAAAAGATAGACGTACTTCTCGAGTACTTCCTCAATGTACCGTTGAGAATTCATTCTTCAGGATCGACAGCCAGTATTTTCACGTGTGATGAACACAAGATGTGCTTCGCCTCTAATGATATGCCTCCCCAGAACATGCACGGTCCACCACCATACGAGACACGTTCTTCAATGTAAGATTGTGCATATCGCTCTTCTTGTCTGTTTTATACTCTTCCGCATCCATCTGTGCTATATAAACACATCCTGCACTTGTCAGAGAACAGGACTGTTCTCAATTCTTCTTCTGTCCAATTCAAATGCTCTCGAGTGAACTCACGACGGGTACGTCGGTGGGCTGTGACCAATTTCGGCCTGTTTGCTGGTCTTTGTGCAATCAGATTAACTTCTCGAATTTTTCTTCTAACTGTCCACCGACTGACTTCGACTTCACGAACTTCTTGGAGCCGCCGTCCCAGTTAAACCGCATTCGTACGGCAATTTTGCAACGAAGTTGTTATAAGAATAATGACCGCATCACACTGTGCTGTCAGCCAGATCCTTGTCGCCGTCTGAAACCACCAGTTTCTTGATATCTCTGCCACACTCGACGAACGGAGAATCGGCTCAAATTTAGTTGTAGAGCCACTTCACTTTGGTGCTGCCCCGCATAAATTAGTGCAACCACTTGTGCGGCTACCTATGGTGTGGTATCCATTTCTTTGCTCCGATTGAAGACGTAACCAATAGAGGGTCGTTCAGGCTAAGCGTCGATATGCGAATGCTCACAGTTCCGAGCGAGATATTTCATGACATGCTATTGTATTGACATGTTCTACCATCACATTTTCGATACTTTATCGAAGTTTATTTCTCATTTTCCTAAACTGAAATGGACAACTGTTTCATTTATGAATTATTTCTTTTCTATTGCTATCACAACCTACTAGTACAAATGCGAACAAATTGTCTTTCTCTAATTGCGTTCAAGTATCGAAAATAAATTATTTCTTGATAGAAATGGAGTAGAATATCACAATTTTTCAATCTAGTAACCTGGTAAATGATATAAAATGTGAAATAGTGTCACATTTTATTCTAAAGAAGCGAGACATAATCTACGATAAAGTATCGAAAATGTGATGGTAGAACATGTCAGCACTGGTTGAATTATTTTTAGAATTTAATTCGAAAGCCTGCTTTATGCATTTGACAAGAAATCACTTGTTTCGCATGGTACAAGTACAAAAAAGGTACCACTGGATGGGTATTGAAATAGAATTTGAATCTGCAATAAAAAAATTAAACAAATTTTGGATTTTTTGATATTTTTGAACTTTTGTTGAAAATTGATCAAAGTGCGATTTTTTTGCACCCATGTGTATTTGAAATGTACCGTCTGCACAATTCAACTTATTTGTGCTACATACACATATTAATCAAACGTTAGTATGAAATATTGGCAATATGAATTCAATTACAGAAGACTTTTTGCATTTCTGGTGTTTTTACATATAACTTTAAAACTTTTCCAATTTTTTTGCAAGCGTAAAAACTTTTTTACGATATTATTTTTACGAAATGAAAATTGAAACATGATGATAAATGATAAATCATAAATTTCAGAGAATTGAAACTATTTTTTTTTCTCCTCGTAAGACTTTTCTTGTTAAAGATGTCTTCTTACTGTTTTAAAACAACTATACCAGTGAATAGAGAAATCACGTATTATTTGACATAAAAAATACAATCGAAATAATACATAAAAAAAGTTGTAATAATAAAATCTGGCATTAGAGACGAAGGCGGCAACGATAATATAAAAGTGTATTTACTTCCTCATCCTCTCGTTTAGTTGTCATATGACACAAAAGAATAATAAATTGATTGTGTCAAAAATCATATTTAATCAATTGTGTATGACAAATTATTATAGAAGAAAATAAACGGAAAAAGCAAAAACAACAACTAATAAAAGATGACGGAACGTTTAAATCTATTTGTCTTACATACGTGTAATATGGGTTTAAATGTGATTGGGATATTAAAGCAGTTAGAAAATATAAGATAAATCGAGTAGTAAAAATAATTTGATGTGGCGACTTAAAGTGTGTCCTACATTGAGTAATAAGATCCAATGGAAAGAAGGTAAAAATTAAGGAAAAGGAAAGTAAACATGTACAACTCCCCGGAAAAACCCCATTTCAAACTTCCCGAGGTTCAACTGTAAAATTTAGATTAGTTTTATAAATTACTCGCAGGTTCTCTAAACCGATCTTAATGACTTCGTTCCACAAAGCTCAATTTTTCAGCAAGCATAAACTCCATTTGTTGGAATCGATTTACGTAAGATTGCAGAAGGAGCAATACATTAGTAACACAAGCTCGCTATTTCCTCTCAGTTCCAGAGACGTGTCAAATAATATAATAAGTAGTTCATTTTCTATAAATCATATGTAATGAAATCCCAGAGATTGCGAAAGCTAGAAAAGCCATTATGAGCTTGAAAATTCTTTTTCCTTTTTGAACATAAAGAAAAAACATCCCACCTTGTTCTTCCGATCGATAATTGTTACTTCAAAACATCCTATAAATGATGTTTTTCCGATATTTTTACCATTTAATGTTGGGATTTGATGGATTGTGTATTATTGAAATTAAAGCTATAAGGCTTTTGATTTGTTCTTTGGAAGAAGTAACCTCTCGTTTTTCTATCATTTATCTCAGCAGATGTTAGCCGTGTTCAAGTAATCGAACAAGTACGCCCTTGAACTGTGTGTAATAGTATAAGGAAAGCATTCAATATTATTGACCACTGTCAATTGTAAAAACACACAACGAACGAACGACGAATTGCTGGATCTTACTATTAAAATCCAGTTAGAAAATTGGAATGGGAAAGGTAGAAGGAATGTTGGAAAAAGCATAAACTAATTCGAAAATCTGTACATATAAATAAAATTGGTGTGTTTGCCGTCAATTTTCAAATAAGTAATTGTTTTTGAATTATTTACATTTATCATGAGTTATGTAAAGATAATTAAGTGTTAGTAACACTGTCCGCTCGCACTAGTTTCTTTGTCCGAATTTCATCTCAAGAATACTATACCGAATTATGTGCATCTCTGAAATGTGTTTAAAGGTGACAACCTAACCTAACTATAGTCTGTATTTAAAATTGTCAGTTCTAATTAACATCAAAATAGTAAAGCTGCATCCCAAATTTTATGTTGATGTCATGGCATGGAAATTATAAGTTTGGTTTTCCAACCTATCGTTTTTTGAATTTTGAATTTTAATACGACACAAACCATTCTAGAAAAGTTCTTAGAATATAATTTTCTACAGATCTAGATTGGTTCGAAAATGGTCCAGCCACTAGGATATGAGTTTTCAATTTTGAACGAGTATCCTTATAACTGTTGAGGTCCAGCTTTTAGAATTCACCATTATTATTAACTTGTGTCTATTACTTAAAATATGCCAGAACATTTCATAATAGTATGCGATTAAATCCATGAGGCATTTGTTTGCGGATGCGACACTACCCAAAAGTTGGTATACTCATCAGGTTGCAACGACCAAACTGCAAAAATCTACGTCTTGCTCCACACCTACAGTTTGAAACAAGAACAAATCGATCTAGCGAATTATACCATCAAATCGGAAAACTCGGTACGAAACCAAACAGCAAAGAGGAAACTTGAAAAGTTCTCATTTTAGTAAAGGGCTGTGTGGCTCTGAACACACAAGTACCCTTGGGGTTAAAATGGAGGGGTGAGTGAATTTTCTAATTTTGTGGTACAGATATTGTAAGTAAATGACCTCTTTTTTGGTGGCCCGAAATGTCTCAAACATTGTGAATGTCATAGACAATAATGTTTGTCTATAAAAAAGCCGAAAATCTTTAAAGTAATAATTACGTACCATCTCAAAACATCAATCGCTACAATCGCTACTTCCTGCCCAGAAAGCTTTTCAATGTTAGAGAGGATGTTCATATAAATCTATATGTGGCCATTTCGATGCTGGATGATTGTGCCAACCCTAACATACGGCTGGCACTGGAGAGTATACCATAGTTTGCCCTTACCATTGCCAACTGAAAACATAAAGAACCATTTCCGTTCTAGAAAGTTTTATTTAACTTAAATTAAGATTTTGTAACTTGACCCTTTACTCAAAATTGAATAGACCGCTGGTCCTGGACACTTGGTGAGCATTCACTAAATTACCTACCATCTCAAAACATCATACGCTATTTTCCGACCAGAAAGGGTTTAAAAGTTATAAACGATTTTCATATAAATTTATATGGGGCCATATCGAAGCTGAAAGATTGTGCAAACTTAGAAATGAACAAACTTACACTTGAACAGCTGTCTGGATTTGGAATTGTTTGAGTGGCCTGACGATTGTTTCCAGAAATATCAATTTTGTGCTAAAGTTTTAAAAATATTTTCTTTGGCTTCCACAGATTAATCTTTTGATAATGATATGCTTTTTAAAGAACACCCTTGCAGTGATCGGTATTTTGTTATAGTGAATAATAAATTTGTAATGTTTATTTTGTAAGGTTTAATAACCCTCCCAATATTGTGTTACGAAAGCGTTCAGTTTACGAGGACTTGCTTATACTAAAGCCTTCCCATTCGTTACGTTCTTGCGTGACAAAAATGTAAAAAAATGATACTTGAACTACAAGAGAAATGAAACCAAAAAATGTATACATTTTTACTTCGCTTATTCGAAACGTTATGTAACCTCATTCGTCGCAAGGCTGGTACCACTATATACACTAATCTGCAGCTCGTTGTCGGCTAGGGTGGGTTCTGCTATTTGTTGGTACAGGCCACCATGGTACAAAAAAAAATTTCATAAAAAAAAATAAATAACTATACTCTTACGAGTACATTAGCAAAAGCCTTTCTGCACCACACTGTGATCTCCATCCACCACTACCTTTACACTACATACGCATAATCTTACCTACACGTGACAGATCAAAGACAAAGAAAAGAATACAATCATAGCTCCGGCTTAATTAGGCGAAATATGCCAAAAAATAAATAAATAACTTAAGATGGCACAAACGAGGAAATCGTAGAAAACCAAAACCCCCCAAAAAAAGGTTTACAATTCAAATATAAAAAAATTGTATCATTAAAGAAAAATTTAAGGAAATATATGAAATATTTAATACAACAAATAAATAACAAAAAAAAAATGCATGCTACTATAATACTTTACGCCCTTAACTGGATGAGGTTGACCGGATGACGATGGTGTTCGCAATCCGCCAAGGTGAATCGCTAACGGTGTACTCCTTTTGCTGCATGATGATCAACTCGGGTGCAATCCGCCTTCAGTTAAAATTGTTTAAATGTTCCGCGCTCTATGTTGCGTTTATATATTTATGTTCTGTTATTTATACCGTTGCCGTTTGTGCAAGATTTGTATAGCAGGTGGCCAAATAAATGAAAGGTTACTTAATTTGCCACGTAGTACTCTCAATCGTGAGTGACGTTGAACGGTAGGGCGTTGGAAAAATATATATTCAATTACAATCAGTTGGTACGCCCTAATCCAACGATTTAGTATTCACTATGCCAGTACTCGACAGTGAATATAATTGGGTATTCCCCGTTAACTGGTATACGGGTGCACAGATGGTCCGGTCCGCCTTATAGCGGTCGCAAAAAAAAACTTGGTAGTTATCTTGTTGTCAATCAATAACAACCGATCACGCTAGAACTTTACTTTAAAAATTTTAGTTCTTTATTTTACTCTACTTCGTAAACTTTGTTTCCCGATGAAAGCACCAATATTTATTTGTTTTTAAAACCAAAACTCAATAATAAACGAAATACACCTTAGTTTATTTTGTAAATATGAATATATATATTATCCATGAACACAATTTATTCACAAAACACAAAGTTCTTTACATTATATACTGGTTCTAATTAAAATTACTATTATTAACTTATAATGTACACTAACTAATAATTATCATCAGTTATGGTTATTTGTAGTCAAACTTTATTTTTTTATTTTTTAGTAGATTTTACAATTATAACTTTATAAATACATGGACATTCCACTTTATTTTCGTTTTATTGTTGGTTTTAAATTTTAGCTCTCGACCCTTCATGTTTGGCAAACTCTACCTTAATCCCCTTGCAAAGCCATTATCTCTTTACTTAATACCTCGCAGTCATTGTGTTCCCGCGCTTTTTCCCCTCTTTCACCAAATACACACCAATACATATTTGTAATCTGTCAGCTGATTTAAATTTTCTATGTTTGTACCCCAATGAGCAGTGGTACGGTACGTATGGAAGGATGCTACGAACATATAGTAACGCAGATAAGTATAAAATGCTAACTGAAAGAAAAAAGTTAGGTTGTAGATTACGCCGATTATTACAAAATTTAACGTCATCGTTACAGTCAATAACTGTAAACAGTTTCTGCTTGACATTTTTGGAAGATTTTTTACTAACATTTACAAACAGTTTCTTCTTCACATTTCCGAATAGTGTCTGTTTGACAGTTCTAATCAGGTTTTTTTTTGGCGCTTTTGTTCAGTTTTTGCTTAAACCTTTCGAGTTAAAAAAAATCCTTTCGCTGCATATAAATAAATAAATTTTGTAAATGTTTTGATATAAATTTTACTTGATTTGAACTTCACTATACACATTTGTGTCTTTTACTGTTATGGCGCTGGCGTTTTAGAATTAAAATTTGAGATTCCTCATTCTCCTTTAAAAAATATTTTTTTATTCAAAACGTATGGATTTTAACGGATTTTAGTTAAATCGGAATCCTTTTTGAAAAAAGTATAATAATTTCGTAACGTATAAATTAGTTGAACCTTACGGCAATTCAATTGTCAACCTACACGATTGTGCCGCTTGAGCTATAGTTATAGTGTTTTTTTCGGACGAAAACACGTTTGAATGGTATAACATACATAATTCAGTTTCGTACACGAATTTTACATACACCAATTGTGTATACGAGCCGGAAAAGGGTTAAAAATTCCGTCAACTATAGATGTTGGGGTAGATACTCGATCCGCTTGCTTGCTAAAGCATCAATTTTACCAAGGAAATTTAAATTTCAAAATACATTTTTCATAAAATTTTTGTTTATTTTTGCGATATTACAGTAAAATTTACGGCTTCAAAAACTAAACAGCAAATTTTGTGTTGTTCTACTGTGCAATCGCACAAGAAATACAAAAAGCGTATTGGAAATATAATTTGAAATCTAAATTTCCTTTGTGAGGAATTGATTGAGTAGTCAGGATTTTGGCTAGCAAATTGCTTGCTTGCTAGCGGATCGAGTATCTACCCCATTATCTATTTTTTATTGAAAATATTTTTAGAGTTTTGTAAAAATGTATTAAATGAACCTATTTTTTTACAAAATTCTTTTTTCCTTTTTTTCCCATATCTTATTTTAAATTCAAAATAAGTTCATTAATAGAAATTGATATAAACTAATAAAATATTAAATTAATTAAAATTAAATTACCTTGAATAAATATAAAAATTTAAACCCTGTTATGCCAAAAGTACCGAAAAAGCCTCCTCAATAAAAATGAGGTGTCCTTTCTTTAAATCGACTATATTTCTCTCAAAATAAAATTACTATAAAGGGACACATGATAAGAAGATATCAGATCATCGAAAAAAATATCCAGATTCACTAGAAATCTGCCTTTTATTTGGTTTCTATTCTGATCCAGAATTTTAAATATTTTCGTCATTTATAACACAATGATTGTTTGGATAAGTAGAGCTAACTGGGCCGTATGTAACATGGTCGATAATTTTTACTTAAATTTTGTTGTTTCTTCAACCTGTTATGAATTTGCTGCAAAGGTTGTGTCACTAGTTTTTTTAAATAACTGCATATTGTTTCCAAAGTCAAAATGCACTATCATTTTGGATATGACCATACATTTTGACATCATTTGTTGATAATTGGAGTAATTTATGAATATTTTATGACATGTTCTCGTTTCCAAACAATAAGAAAAATATCACATTCGTTGTTAGAAACATTGTTCTGATTTTGTGAATGAGCCAAAACCCTAATTGCTCGCACCAAATGTAGGAAAAGTTTGAAATACTTTTCATGGAGGACATCTTTAAATGCAACCGTCCCTGAGTAGCACAAAAATAGCCGAAATTCAGATGCTTGCAATGTTCTAGCTCGTTTAAAGTTCTTTGCTTCTTCTGAAATTCCAGTGGATATAATACATTTCAATTCATTTACGAAGCCGTACTAGTCGCGAATTGATGGTCTCTATTTGATGTCTTGTTAGAGGAAACATCTGCCAAATAACGTCAAGTAGCACACAATGCATATAATCAATCGGGAATTGTGAATACATCCAACAGCTACTGTGTCTAACGTGATATATAATTTAATTAGGTGATTTAAATCTATTTGACCACGACATTCATCATTTGTTCTGAGCACAGCGGTACTCTCAGGGACACATACTTTATGTTGTAAATAAGTCCCTATTATTTTGCATTTTGGGCAACTGGAATAACCAGGGTTTCTTATAACCATAAAATATACCAATAGGAAACATCTTTTGGAATGATACAATTCGACTAAGAATAGGTACTAATTGGTTCGTAGAGCTCTAAGCCAATAGTACCCCATCTACCAATTGTCAATAGTATGCGAATCGCCGTCATATTTGCAGCTACTAAGAATATTTTCAATTGCTTTTCTAAACCAATTTGTAAATATTCTCCTTTCTCCATCTAATTAGTTTGGAGTTTTTCTTAAAGTTCTCACATCCTTTGAAAGTTGAGGGTGATAGTTTCTTAACATTCAGATTGGCCGATTGATAACGCTGTATTTTATACTCCTGAAATTTCCTTATGAATGTTATGAGCCATATCTAATTGAAAGTTTTCAAATGCGGGGGCATATTATGAAATTTTTTAGTTTTCGTAAAATTCGATCCGCCTCGAAAATACGTATTATGAAATTTTTTCCTTTCATAAAGTTCTCGAAATTCGTATAATCCGCCATAAAATGAACCAAAGAAAACGAAATCGAATTTTACGTAAATCAAATGTCAAAATTCGACTGCTCAGGGCGCGTATTCTTGAAATCGGTTGAAATTTAGACATGTGGAATATAATTTGCTTTAAAATTCTTTATATTATTCGAATTTTTCGCCGACTACTTTAATTGTTTTTTCAAATTTATATACAAATTTTCTATTGTTTATTTCCCTACTAAGGGAATAATTCCGCATCGATTTACCCAGTCGAAATTTTTCTCTTAGTAGGGAAATAAACAATAGAAAACTTGCATATAAATTTGAAAAAACAATTAAAGTAGTCGGCGAAAAATTCGAATAATATAAAGAATTTTAAAGCAAATTATATTCCAAATGTGTAAATTTCAACCGATTTCAAGAATACGCGCCCAGGTGACAAATATCGTATTGACGAAAACAGCGTACAACAATATAATATACGTAATATTTTTTTATTAAAATAAAATATTTATTTCCATATGCGTAGCCATGTTCCATATTTCTATTTCGTTTGGTTGTTTTTGGTATAATAATATTCTTTTTCGCCAATTTTACCACTTTTGTTTTCGACTTTTTTATAAATTTTGCTGCACTTGCAACCAACATTTTGGTCCTTGCAATTAAAAACACCGGATGTGCAATTAAAAACACCGCTTCGAATCATTTTTTATAAATCGCACTCATTTTTTTCATATATGGTATCCGTTAAACAGTTGCAGTTAAACTAATTTTTGTTTTAGAGCGTTCAATGCAACCTCGATTCGAACGATTTTGCTTACATATTTAATATAGCGACAAATAAGTAAATAAGTTGCAAATAAGTATCCGTTTCGAAAAAAACCTTCGTACCTATTCTAAAGTTTAAGCAGGATTAACAATTTCTGATTATTCAAGGCGGTGTTTAAAAAAAGTCCGGTAAGTTTAATATTGTTTGCTTAGAAATCAAATGTGGCGTAATCGAGATTATGAATGTCGGAAGAAAGAATGTCGGTCGTTGGCCACAACATACTCACCCCTTCATTTTTAGTTAAAATACATATTGTGAGAAACTGCTAAGTTTTCGAAAATCTGAGTGTCGTTTTTTTATGGTAGTGGTAGGAATGTAAAATTATTTAATTTTTCATTGCGGTTTCCGAACTTGATTTTCTTTTCAAATAATCATGTCCTCTCGATAAATATTACCGTTTATATTATAACAACACCTAGGCTATATAATAACTAACGTAACGTGTACGATATATTGTGAAGACTTTCATTATATTATATCATGCTCCTACAACAAGAAAAAATTGTGCACCGTAACAAATGTTGGTAAAAATTGCATCTTTTTCAAAATATATTACATTCATTACATGACATAAAAATGTATAATATTTTATTATAAATATTATTTTTGTTATAAGATGTTACATATGGCTTAAAATTTATAACTTTTTTATCCCAGGTACATATGTACTATAAGTCTATATATTCATAAGTAACGTACCACAATTTTTGAGATCAAACGATAGATGATTTTGGGTTACGTAAGGATATATTTTGTACGTTACCATACATGTTTACAAACTCGTATGTATGTACGTACAAACGAGAAAATCCACTTTTCTAATAATAATTCGAAACTGTTATTATTTTGTCTTTATGAAGAATATTTTCGGGATATAGCTGTACGTTTTTTGTGTATCGTCTTCGAAATAAATTTGTTACGTGATAAAGTTACGTTTTATGTTTCTTCATTCACGTTTATGTAGATCTAAAAAATATTGCATTTACAATAACTGTAATTTTTATAAGAAATTTATTAAAATAAAACAAAAATATTTTTTTTTAAATTCTCGGCTTTTATAGTGGCAGCTTGCACACAAATAGTTTAACAATTTTATTTCTTAATTTTATTTACTAGAATAATTTTTTTTGTAAATTTTCTAGATTCTAGAACTAAAAAGTTGTACAAAAAATTAAAATGCATTTCGAAACCATTCAAAAAAGTTGATATTGTAGATTTCTATTATTGTTTTTTTATGATTTAATCCCCGCAATCTGTTCTGCGGCCGAAACACTCCCAAGGCTATAGGTCCGATTTACATTACCATCCGTGCATTGTATAGCTCATGTTAGCCTATAGATATTCTAGATGTTTACAAGCATACAATAACACTTCATTCATTTTGAAAGTATCCTCCTTTCTCTTCCTGTTAATAAGAAAAAAAACTAGAAAGAAAATAAACTGCGAATTATTTAAGTCATCTAAATAAAATGGGTAATGTTATTGCATAGAGCGTTGGCTGCGCTGCGGTCCAATAATGAAAATATCGTTCAATGATACACCTTTGGAAATTTTCGCGGACACATCAAATCCTATTCTAACTTTGGTTATAATATTTGTCGTCAACTTCGAAGTGTCCTGGTGAGGCAAGTAATTTAAATCTTATATCTCAAGGCCTGTTACCTCTTTCATATATGTCCTAATTGCTTATATTTCCCCATGAACTTGATGTAAAAGCTTTTGAATTTCGGATTTGTTAAAAATTTACTCTCCTTTGCACGTTGTCGGAATAATGCCAAATTTAAAGACTTTCCAAAAATTCCTAAAAATGTTGAAGTATCTCATACACCTTTTCATGTCTTACATCTGTTTGCCCAAATTAGCCGATATTACAGCCAATGTGTCCGCTTCCACTTCTCCTCCTGTCATCCAACCAAATGTTGTTTCAAGCGCATATCTTGAGCCAAATTATAATTATAGGATCTACTAATAATAAGTTTAAATGAGTTAGATAAGAAGAAAAGAATCCGAACGACCACAAACTTTAATACATAATTCAGCAACTATTAAAGCTTCAACTTTAATTTGAGACTAGCTACCAATGCGCGATTTGGAAGTAACCGTTACTTTTCACTTTCTTGTTTGAGTACCTGATCCGCTATTACCAGACACAACAGTGCGATTGGACTGTCTACCACGTAATCTTAAGTTTATTGCAAGTCCAGTAGTATTCGACATTCTTGGCTTTTATTTGAGTGCAATTGATGCTACTTTCCACATTCTTAATATCTGGTTCTCGACAGATATCTGAATACTCGGTGGTTGAGTTTTAGACAGGTAAAAAAACCAATTGCAGCTTTAATGTTTTGTCGACGCTCTGAAACTGATATCTGTTTGAATTTTCTAGAATCTCATACCGAATGATTGGAGTTCATCAGCTTACATCTGTTGCAACACACGTTTTGAGCGACCGTCGATTTGCTTGTCAAGCAGTCATGACTAAGGATGGCCTAAGAGATTCTAGTGCATCAGACAAAGTTAAGTAAGGTAAAATAACAATACATCACGCGATTCTGCATCTTTGCCTAGCTACTTCAGATCTCTTACTACCTAGTCAAATGTATCGAGCAATTTTCTTAAACTTGTTGCAGTTGCATGGTGAATGGTTGGTTGGTCCATAAAACTCCTGATAAATGGCTGTATGGTGCGTTTCTCCGTAATTGGTTTAGAAGGGTGTACGCATATCGCCCTACAAATAATCTCTGAAATATTTAAATTTCTGTGCTGGTAATAAATTATTGTTTTCATGAACGGTGTTGAAGTATAGGGTTTGCACTCCAAATTCAACCTTTTACAAATCACGTTCATCAATTTCCAAATAAAATTCACCATTTTCCAAAAGAATTTCATCCTTTTCCAAAACAAATCAAACTTTATCCAAATCAAATTCACCTTTATTCAAAACATACTCATCCTTTTCCAAATCAAATTCATCTTTGTTCAAATCAAATTCATTTTTATCCAAATCAAATTCACCTTTATCCATATCATATTCATCCTTTTCCAAATCAAACTCAACCGGAGACGAAATAAAACCAACATGACCTATTTAATTTAAAAAATTTATTGTATTTAAATTCTAGATTCAAAAAATATAACAAGTATTTTGTTTTTTTTAATCTTTGCAATCTGTTCTGGAGCCGAAGCGCTCCTAACTCTATCGCGGTTTGTTATTCACGTACTACCTTACGCACTGGCGAGCCAAAATTCTACTGTAATTCTGTACAGAATTACTATAAAATTTTTGGATTTCTAGGCGATAGGCGGACACCAGCATCGCATGCTGGTGAGGTTACCAAGAGGCAGCTAGTTTGAATGAAACATTGAACATTTTGGTTACACAGTAAAGATTAATTTACTTTATTAACTTCTTATTTTGGCTAACAACTGCGTAAGGTAGGCTGGGACGTAAAAAGTGATTCGCGAGAAATTAGAAGTGCTTTGAACCCAGAACAGATTGCAAAGAATAAAAAATAATATACTTGTTATATATTTTGAATCTAGAATTTAAATGTAATAAATTTATTAAATTAAATAGGTTATGTTAGTTTTATTTCGCCTCCGGTTGAATTTCATTTGGAAAAGGATGAATATGATTTGAATAAAGGTGAATTTGATTTGAACAAAAATGAATTTGATTTGAACAAAGGGGAATTTGATTTGGAAAAGGATGAATATGTTTTGAATAAAGGTGAATTCGATTTCGATAAAGTTTGACTTGATTTAGAAACGGATGAAAGTCTTTTGGAAAATGGTGAATTTTATTTGGAAATTGATGAACATGATTTGTAAAAGGTTGAATTTGGAGTGAAAGACCTATATAAATCATAATATGATTGCCATTCCGTGTATTGTATTCTTACATAAACTGGATAGATTCATTATAGCTGCGTTGTTTAATCTAGCTTCTATGATATAGCATAGTTCTGAAAAAACTATCGTGTCACTTTCATTGTCCGTGGCGACCTCAAATATTACATCCATCACATCTTCACACTGCTTCAACAATACTTTCACCGCAGTGATAACTTCGTTTGGAAGCCATCTATGTCCCGTTTATCTGATGCTGTCGATATAACATATCAACACATATAATATACAGCTTTGTAATTTGTCCTTTAATCGAAGCACGTGTGTTTTTTATCGATTTTAATTCTAATTCCATCTCACCACTTCACTTAATTCGCTGACCAAGTTTTACAACACTTTTTTAATAATCACCAATTACTTATACATACCGGGTGTTTCTTTTAAATTGAGACGATCAAATATCTCGAAAAATAGCCACTCTACGGAAAAAATATCCATAATCAAAATTTAATCATACCGCGGGGGAAATACATTAGTGTAAAAAAATGGTCCCCCACCCCCCGCTTTGTTGGTAGGGCGGGGGTAACTTTTAAACTAAGATAGGAAGCCATATTTTTTATTGCAGATACGAATTCTACGACTAAAAGTACGTATGATTTGAATGAAATATTTTGTTCGGTTCATGATAGATGGCGTTGTAATCGACGAAATTCAATTTTTTCAATTACTTCTTCTTAGAACACACGCATTCGATTCTGCAATACGTTTGAAATAAAAAACATCACGTTTTCATTAGAAATACTCGAAATTCGTCATCAAAACAATTTATTCAGTTTTGTAAATCACATTTAACGTTTGTGTTATTTCTTATCTTCATGTTTTTCGTAATTGCAAAATAAACGATAAAATACTTTAGAATGGACCGTATAACTGTGCCAGAGAAAATTGAAATGGTTCTGGTTTATGGAGAAGCTGGCAGAAATCTTGAAAATGCTGTTGCTATTTACGCTCAACGTTTTCCGGATAGGATTTGTTCACGTGCTTCATTTGGCCGCACTATCAAACAATTTACTACCGATGGAAATGTTCAACCGAAAAAGAGGACCCGTAGAGCAACAGTCACTGGAGAAAATAATGAAATTGCTGTATTGGCAGCAGTGGCTCATAATCCTCATGTTAGTATACGAGAAATAGTTCGCGATTCCGGATTGTCCCTCACCAGTGTGTGGAGAATTTTAAAACGGCACAAGTATCATCCATATCATGTGTCTTTACACCAAGATCTTCATGGCGCTGATTTCCAAAATCGGGTAACTTTTTGTTAATGGGCACGTGAACAAATACGACAAAACCCCAATTTTTGTCGTTGCGTAATGTTCTCTGACGAATCGTCTTTTACAAACCATGGAACGGTTAATCGACACAACATGCATTATTGGAGTGTTACAAATCCGCACTGGCTTCGTCAAGTTGAACATCAGCGTCCTTGGACTGTTAACGTGTGGTGTGGAATAATTGGCAACAAACTCATAGGCCCCCATATTATTGAAGGCAACTTGAATGGTCAAATGTACCGTAACTTTTTGGAAAATGAACTACCAATATTACTTGAAAATTTGAACTTAGAAGTAAGACGGAACAAGTGGTTTCAACATGATGGTTGTCCTGCACACTATATTTGGTGGTGGCACGTGAAACACTTGATCGTGATTTCAATGGTCGCTGGATCGGTAGGGCTGGTCTTATAAATTGGCCCGCCAGATCACCAGATCTTACTTCGTCAGATTTCTTTTTGTGGGGCTATCTCAAAGACAAAGTTTACAAACAAGAACCAACAACACGTGAGAACATGATTGAGCGAATCAGAAATGCGTGTGCTGAAATTCAACCAAACACACTTCTCAGTCGTGTACAATCATTGGAAATGCGTATTAATAAGTGCATTGAAATCGCAGGCCATCATTTTGAACACTTATTTTAAGCTAAAATTATTTTATTCACCTGCCATTTACATTAACAAATTGTTTTGATGACGAATTTCGAGTATTTCCAATGAAAACGTGATGTTTTTTATTTCAAACGTATTGCAGAATCGAATGCATGTGTTCTAAGAAGAATAAATTGAAAAAATTGAATTTCGTCGATTACAACGCCATCTATCATGAACCGAACAAAATATTTCGTTCAAGTCATACGTACTTTTAGTCGTAGAACTATCTTAGTTTAAAAGTTACCCCCGCCCCACCTACGAAGCGGGGGGTGGGGGACTATTTTTTTGCATTAATGTATTTCCCCCGCTGTATGATTAAGTTTTGATTATGGACATTTTTTCCGTAGAGTTGCTATTTTTCTAGATATTTGATCGTCTCAGTTTAAAAGAAACACCCGGTATATACACTGCTAGTCAAAAAAAAACGAACGGGGTTTCACCTTACCCGCAATACAGTAAACCCTCGATTTAATGAACCCCGATTTAACGGACGCTCAGTTTAACGGACGCTCGATTTAACGGACCCCCGATTTAACGGACAAATATGGCCACCTTGGAACTCAGACAGTTTTCTTCCGATTACGATGGGATTGAATTTGTTTAATGGGAATGAGATTCATTAATGATTTCTAGAAGTTTCTGACAACAAAGATGTCATCTTGAGGATTCATCAGGTCAATGACGAAGTCAACAGCATTAGTAAGAAGCTGATAGCTTACAATCTGACATAGTGGGCGAATATAGAAACATAAAATAAAAACATTATTTCTATTATTTTTAATTTTGACACACATTAGCTCGATATTATCAGTGTTGGGAATGATAACAATTTGACTATCAAAATTGATGTGAACTGCAACAAGAACCCCTCTACCGGTTAAATTCGTGTCTGAACAAAAAATACCATCTTTCCGGAGGACGTTAAAATCCGAGGTAAAAAATTCGTTACTGTTAAAATCACTGTTCAAATTGGTCTCAGTGAGTGCAAAACCATCAAATGGAAGTCTTTGAATTGCTAAAAAGACGTCGCGATATTTAGTTCTCAGTCCCCTTACGTTTTGGTAGTAGAGGGACAGGCATTTAAGTTTTTTGGCAATGCCATGTACAATTACATGAGTGAGTCACTCTCTCTCTCTCTGGCTTTCACATCCCATGAAGGGATTTCGCCGCCTGCACAATGGCCCTCCATCCATCCCGATCCATTGCTCTCGTCCTCCAGTTTCGACATCCTAATGCTTGCAGATCTTGTTCAATGTCGTCACGCCAGCGTAGTCGGGGTCTTCCTCTACGACGTACTCCGGCTGGTTGTTGGTGAAACACTTTATTTATCATCCGTTGTTGTGGGGACCTTGTAACGTGGCCGAGCCATCTCACTCGATTGGATTTAATGAATCCGATGATATCGCTGCCTCCGAGGAGTTGCTTTATTTCGTGATTCATACGAATCCGATATTCGTTGTTCGCAACTTTAATTGGACCAAAAATTGAACGGACGACCTTCCTTTCGAATGTAGATAACAATCTACAATCATTAGAGGTCATGGTCCAGCTCTCGCTTCCGAAAGTCAGCACAGGTCTTATTAGTGCTTTATAAAGTGCGAGCTTGCATGACTGCGATAGATGTTTCGAACGCAATAATCTTGATTGGGCGTAGAAAACTCGTTGTCCGGCAGCGATTCGGGCTTTTATTTCTGCCTGCATTTCATTCAGTGATGTTATAACTGACCCGAGGTATTTAAAGTTTTCGACACCATCAAAATTGTGGTCGCCAATTCCGAGATTTGCACTAGAGATGTTCCTGGGTGTTGTTAGATATTTGGTTTTACTGCTGTTCACCTCCAAACCAAGTCTTCTTGCGCAGCGATCGAGCGGTATGAAACTGTCTTTGACATCGCTAGGTCTTCGGCCAAGAAGCACGATATCATCTGCATATCCAAGAATTTGGCCGGATTTATTAAATATACAGCGCGAAGTTTCGATGTTGCTTTTTCTTACTACGTACTCAAGCGCCAAATTGAACAGCAAAGGCGCGATGAGTGAGTCACGTACTGGTGATATATGTTAAGGCATCCAGCCTTATCAGAAACATGTTAACATGGCGAGCCGCTTGTTTTGAGAAAGACGCCTCCTTGTTGCCAAGTTCCTCTATCTCTCTCTCTCTCTCTAGCTTCATATCCCATGAAGTGATTCTGAAGGTCCGAGCTTTGAGCTGGCCACTCCATAACAGGCACATCCACCTGCATAAACAGAAAATTTTCACCAATAAACCCGGCAAAAGGTACGACCTACTCCTCGAGTACTTCCTCAATCTACCGTTGACAATTCATTCCTCTTGATCGACAGTCAGTATTGGCTCGTGTGCTGAATACAAGATAGGTCTTCGCCTCTAATGATATGCCTCCCCAAAACGAGACAGGTTCTTCAATGCAACATTGTGCATATCGCTCTCCTTGTCTTCTGTATGCTCTTCCGCGTCCATCGGTGCCATATAAACACATCTTGTACTCGTCAGAGAACAGGACTATTCTCCATTCGTCTTCTGTTCAATTCAAATTTTCTCGAGCGAACTCACGACGGGCTCATTGGTGAGCTGCGGTCAATTACAGCCCGTTTGCTGGTGTGTGTGCAGTAAGATTAACTTCTCGAAGTCGTTTTCTAACTGTACATAAACTAACTTCGACTTCATGAACTTCTTGGAGCCGCCATCTCAGTTGAACCGCATTCATACGGTGATTTCGCAAGGAAGTTGTTACAAGAAAGCGGTCATCACGCTGTGCTGTAGCACGTGGTCGGCAGATCCTTGTCGCCGTCTGAAGCCACCAGTTTCTTGATATCTTTGCAACACTCGACGAACGGAGAATCGGCTCAAATTAAGTTGTGGAGCCACTTCACTTTGGTGCTGCCCCGCATAAATTAGTGCAATTACTTGTGCGGCTACTTCTGGTGTAGTCAGGGCCGACCACAAGGGGGTGCAAAGCACCGGGGCCTCGGTTTTATGGGGACCCCATTAAATTTCATTTATCAGATAATGCTGTTTTAATAGCTGTTAATATTTACGAAATAAATTTATTAATAAGTATAATGTAGCATTTAAAAATATGAACTATCTCTATAGCATGTTTTTTCCTATAGAAAATGTTACATTCAAAATGCGTACGTAACGATATCATTTTTGTAACACATTTGACGAATAATACATATAGGGTTTTGTTGTGCATTTTATTTTTTTATGTTGGCAACATTTAATACAAAAACAAGTGTCAGAATATCAAAATCTAATATAAATTATTCGCACAATGAAACATGGTTTCCTTAATGGATTAATTAATTTCCCCGTAAATACTAACAAAAAGTAAGTATCGTTTGTTATTTTGATGTAATATTTTTAGTAATGTAGTTAGTAATTATTGAATAGTTAGTAATTATTGAAAGAGTATAAGAGTATAAATATGTGAAATTTAAAAAGACACAACCAAAATTAGTTTTGTGGCTTGAAAATAGATCATTTAATAAAGAAGCATCTTCGCCATGAGTTCATGTAAGTGAACAAAATGAACAACGAGATATTGTTCAAAATGCCAACCAAAATGTTGACTATATCGAAAGTGACGCGGGTTTATCAACATCAATAAACGAAGAAACAACAACAAACACAGAAATACAATTCGAGGAATTAATACACCAAGATAATATCACCAGTGATCCAGGTTTATGGCAAGCTATTATAAGTGATAAATTATCAGTATGTGTTAAAACAGGCCCACAGGAACAGCAAAACGATAAACACAATTTTCTCAAAAACTCTGAAGGTAGATCTTTCTCAACTTCATATTATTTTAAAATTATGCCAAATGGCGGTAAGCAGCATCGTAGCTGGTTACTTTATTCTATCTCAAAGGATTCCGTGTATTGTTTTTGCTGCACATTATTCTCTAAGGATAGATATAAATGTACAAAATTCATAAATGGTTTTTGTAGTTGGAGAAAATTAAGTTTAGCAATTCACGATCATGAGCTATCCGGTGCTCATATTAATTCTTTCATTGCTTGGCAAGTATTGTTAAAGCAACTTCGTACGAACACAACAATTGTCAGCACTATTCAAAAAAAATTAAATAATGAAACTGAACGGTTGTTATTCCGTAAAATTATAGATGTGATTCTTTTCTTATCAAACAATACTCTTCCACTGAGAGGTACACATGAAAAAAATAGGAGCCGCAAATAATGGAAATTTTTTAAGTTTAATTGAATTATTAAGTAATTATGACCCCTGTCAAAGAAGAGAATGGCGCATTATTTGGCACATAGGTCACAAGAAAAATTATTGGCAGCTCTAAGTAACAAAGTGTTAAATAAAATTAAAACTAACGTAACACCCTCCATTTATTACAGCATTCAAATCGATTGTACACCTGATATTTTGCATACAGAACAAACATCGATTATACATAATTAGATATGTCAATTTAGAAGAGAAAAAATTAATTGACAGAGAATCATTTATAGGGTTTGTTGAAATAACGGATACGACTGGTGAAGGTGAATTAACGAAAACACTTTTAAATAAATTATCGGAGCTAGATTTAGATAATTATAATGAATTGTAGAGGACAAGGTTTTGACAACGGGACCAACATGAAGGGTAAATATAAAGGCGTTCAGTCCAGAATACATGAATTAAATCACACGCTTTATGTCCCATGCTTATCTCATTCGTTCAACCTGCTCATTTGTAATGCTGCTTCTAGCAATATATACTTTAAAATTTTTTTTGGAATATTGCAACGCCTTTATACTGTATTTTCCGCTTATACGAAAAGATGGGAAATCATAAAAAAACATTTAAATATTACAGTTAAACCACTGTGCGATACTCGTTGGGGAGCAAAAATAGATTGGGTTAAAGCAATATATGTACTATCAATATGACAAAACTTGCTATGCTCTAGAAGAGCTTATAGAAACTTGTAATGATAACGGTGTAGTATCTGAAACAAAAAGTTTATTAGGTTCATTACAAACAATGCCATTTTTATTAAGCTTATCAGTATGGTTTACAGTATTGCCTAAAATTAATAATGTAAACAAGTTATTGCAAACCAAAACGTTTATCCTTGATTTAGCTTTTAATTTAATAAATAAAATTAAAATTGAAATGCCGAATTTAAGATCTCAATTCGACGATTTCTTAAACAAAGCTAAGGAGTTGGCGCGTACCATGCATGAATATTTCGGAGAGTTTTCCAGAGAAACGAATTAGAAAAAAGAAAAGGTTATTTTCCGAATTGGCAGAAGATGAGGTAACTAAAGATCCTATTGATGAATTTAAGAATAATTTTTTCAATATTGTAATTGATACAGTTATTATGCAAATAGATGAAAGATTCAAAAACATACCAAGAATTATCTCAAGTTTTAAATTAATAACCGATATACAAAATTTGCAAAACGATGAATTAAGAAAGCAAGCACAGGATTTTGTAGGACTTTATAGTAATGATGTAGGTGAAGATCTGATTAATGAGGTTATTTCATTGAAAGAACTGATAATGAACGAGAAAGATGTGAACTATGCTCAAGATATATTACAATATATTTTGAATAACAATTACAATGAAATTTTCCCCAATGTATTAACCGCTTCCTGTAACTGTTGCACGTGCAGAAAGTTCTTTTAGCAAACTAAAGCTAATTAAAAATTATCTCCGTTCAACAATGTCTACAGATCGATTAAACTTTGGTGTGGTATCCATTTCTTTGCTCCGGAAGACGTAATCAATAGAGGCTCTTTCAGACTAAGCGTCGATTTGCGAATGATCACAATTCCGAGCGAGATATTTCATGGCATGCTATTTTTTGTATTGATCTTGTTGAATTATTTTTAGAATTTAATTCGAAAGCCTGCTATATGCATTTGACAAAAAATCACTTTGTTGATATGGTACAAGTACAAAAAGGTACCACTGGATAAGTATTGAAATAAACTTTATACAAACAAATTAAACAAATATCGGATTTTTTGAACTTTTGTGGAAAATAGAGTAATGTGCGATTTTTTTGCACTCAATTGTATTTAAAATCTTTTGTTCTGGCATACTAAGGTAAAGGGTTAGTGTTATTTTTTTTCAAAACAAAATTAAATTGGGGATAATGCCAATTTAGCCTACATTCACAGTATTGCTTTCGGCGTTGTTTTCGAGGTTGCTTTCAGATTGTAAAATGTTGTTGTTGCATTTCCCATATAAAACAGTTATCGTTTCCATAGAACAAATATTTGCTACGTGCATTGATAGGTGTACCGAAAACAACGGCGAAAACAACCAAATATTTATGCCGTAGTAATTTTTTGTTGTTTTGGTAAAAAAATAATCGATATTTATGTTTTTGTTTTTATTTTTTTTGTTAATATAGGAATTGAGATTGATATTAATAAGTTAAATTGGTTTTAATCTATATATTTAATAGTTTTTTGTTGTTTTTAAAAATAAAATTAAAAACTTATCGATACATCGATATTTTTTAACTCACCAGCAATCAATCAACTTTTGTTTATGTTTTTTTTTTTTGACAATTTGTACAAAACCAATAGGAAACCAACAATGGACTATACAGAGCTTGAAATTGAATATTTAAATAAATCAAAACGATCAGTTTCCATAACCAAAAATCAAAATTTATTATTTTGTTGTTGGGTCACGATAAGTTCAAAACAACATCGAAAAGAACGACGAAAACAATACTGCGAACGTAGCCTAAGATACTGAAAAATTATTCCCAATTTGTAAATATTTAGATCAAACTTTTTTCCTCAGCAGGCCGGATAAAAATATTTCAAGAGAAATTACATATAAATTCTTTCCTCAATTCCCTATTCCCGGGAATTACCAGAATAGTGCTACCGAGGTATTATTTCTCATTCTTCCTGCAGAGCTGATTGTAGATATTCGAAAATTTTCTTTGTTTTAAAATATTTTTATTATTTCAGGTTGACGTCCTCAGCTTCCAATAGATATCCTGTTCCAATAATAAAATATAATAAATTTTAATTGAAATTATGTCAGATATATTATTGAACCCAGTACCCTCGTTAAGTAAAATAATATCGTGATATCATTGAAACAATGGGTATTTAGGTTCGTGTGAAGATGCTCTATAATATTATTACAATAATTAATAAATTTGCGCCTGATATAACAATATTATAAAATGTACATGCTGTTAATAATAATATGTACTGCATATATTATAATTTAATAATCGAGACCGCCACCATCAAAGGTTATAACATGAAAATATATTACGACAAAATAATTATTTTTATGTATAAAATTTAAATTATTACTATCCACATTATACGAACATTCAATTACTTCTTTGTTCGAAGCGCAGCTAAATAATTTAAAATATTATATTTTAGAAAATTAATTTTATAGAATTTATTAATATTTGCGTGCAGACTATAAACTATGATGTAGCTATATACAACAAACATTGTTTATATAAAAATAATTTAATTTTTTATTTTTTCATAAATTATTATTTATAGTTTTGACCTCTGTACATTTATTAGCAAAATTCTTATTTTATTTTTTCTAATATTTATTAATTAGATTTTGTTTTTATGTTGGCACTAAATATTACATTATGTGTATATCGTATATTTTATTTTGAAAAACCAAAAACTATTTTATTTATATGCACAAAAAATTTTATTAATAATAATAATTTGAAATATTTATTAGACACAAAATGAAAACTAAAAATTTAATATATTTTCCTTAAATTATATCCTTTTTCTATTTTATTTAGGGTTTTCGGTACATTTTTTTTTATATTAGTGGTTAGTTGTGGTTTTGAATATTACTTTTTTGTCTGTGTATGTTTTTATAGATCCATTTATTTAGAAAAACCTAACACAAAATATAACAAGTTATTATTATTGAAAAATTTATAATAGTTATGGTGTGTAAATTAAATTGTTTTTTATTTTTATTATATGAAGTTTTGTGTGCGGTTCGGATTTTTAACACGCGACAACCTTTTATTATATGGAATAGCGAGAGTGTTTACCCCATTGGGATTTGTACAGCAAAAAAATGCTTTAATAGTAAAATAAACGGTTACGGTTTCAATCGTATAAAAAAGGAAATAGCGCATAAACTATGATTCGCTGGTCGAGTAGTATGAGTGAGTTAGATTTACAAAAAGTTGTGTGAACCCATAATAGAATATCTAATTCAATTAGTCGAAGCCTCTGCAGAATCGGCGATTGGACTCTTAACACATTCTGAAAATATTTAAACAGATTTCCTTAATTTGTATTTAGAAGTCGTACTGTGCCCTAATTCTCTAAGCAGTAAGATAATATGTAAACGTATACACGGTAATTTATCTTGCCTTTTTACAATATTCGCATTCTCTAATTGCACTCCAAGATAAAATTTAAAACAGTTACGATAAATAAATGTCAAAGCTTAACACACTCTTATGATTTATGTAGTTTAATATTTAAACTTTGAGGGCCCATAACTACCGATCCCATACCGATCCCAAACATCAAAACGAAATTTTAATTATTTTATATCCTTAATAACTCAAAAAATATAATCTCTAGAAACGTAAATTGTTGCAAATACATCACACATAGCCTCAAATTGAACAACAGTCGGAGTCGGGAGTTATTTGATATTCAAATCAAGTTTCGGTTAGATAAAGATATAAAACAAACCAAATGTTTGGAAAGAACATTACAACAGTCAAATAGGTAAAGAAATATTTCTTATGGTAAAGACGTGTACACAATATAAATCTTATTTGCAATTCTTCTTATTGTTTATTCTAAGTACAAAATCACATTATTCTGTAATTATTATTTACGATCCAATCAAATTTGTGTTAAGCATATCTTAATTTCTGTGTATTTTTCGATGTTAAAGACGAAATGCCTCATTTAGCACTTTCACCCCGTGAGTTAACGATATCTAAGTATAATAGTCGGATCTTGGAATCTGGAATATTTTCTGTAATCCCGGGATTGTCTTACGAGAATTTTAGAATTTTGAGTAAACTACAAAAAACTATGCGTTTTAAGCAACGAAGTTCATTTAACAAACAAATTTAGTTGTCAAATCAGACACTTGAAACAACTGAACATTGAGCAACTAAAATGGCTTTTGAAGTAATCCACAGACCATCTTGTTTCATGATATTCTGCAGTACCCTTTAAGTCTTCTTCTTCTAATATAAATAGGCAATTTATTTATTCCCTACTTTAAACATAAAATTATAAATAATAAATTTTGTGGAAATACTGAAGATAAAACTAAGCAACAGTAAAACTGAAGACGGTCGAGTAAAATATTCGAATTTTTGACTTTACTGAAAGTTTTTATTCCAACGATAACAGTCCATTTAAGTTCACAGGTTTACATTCTAAATTGAATTAATTTTATAACTTTTTATGTGAGGTTAGTTAATTAATTATTAGTACATTAATTAAAATGTTAGAGCTTGATCTTATTTAATTCTAAAATAAAACTATAATCCAAAATATCAAAAATTGCAATTAATTATTAATAATATTCAAACGAAAACCACACATTCACGTAAAAATATTCAACGTTAAATTACTGGTGATACCTTTTGACATAAATTTATCTTGCCACTTCACATTTTACCTTGAAAAAAATTTAGAGAATGCGTATTTACTAAAACATCACGATATCCAATATAAATCTAGGACTTCTACGATAATTTTTTTCGTGTGTTAAAGTTATCACTTTTACATTTTACAATTTTATATTGGAATTTAGAGAATTAGGGCACTGATCAGTTACATATTTTCCAAACAAATCTTATACGTAAAATGTAAGAAAAATGAGAAAATACCATTATTCCAATAACAATGAACTCATCCGTGTTGAAGTGAGCCGTGTTGTACTGGGCATTTTGTTTTATTGTTTAACCACTTGAGTGATTTGGCCGAGCGTAGCTCGAACTATGGTTCGATCGTTTTTTGATTTGCAAATCTTGTTTTGTGACTTCTTTGTTGGTAATTTCCCTGAGCAAAATATATTCATGTATATACACTCGTCGACAAAATTAACGCATATTTTTTTAGCAATAAAAAAAAATCCCAAATTTATATTTTTCTCAAAAGAGGCACAAATGTGGCGTTATGGAACTATAGTGGCTATTACAAAATTTTAAAATGTGTCGAACTATTTTTTTTGTTTAATTTTCAAAAGCGTTTTATAAACATTAAAATTAGTTTTATTACAAGTTAGTTTGATTAATTTAGTAATGAGAATTTCCCCCCGTCCCCTTACTACAGCTTCCATCCTTCTGGGCATACTAAATAGAATGCTTTGTATCATTTCTTGCTGAATGGGATTCCACCCTCTTTACTCTACAACACTCAGCTCTGCTATCGAATGGGGTGTGGGATTTCTAGCTCTAATACAGCGTTTTAGAATGTCTCAAATGTGTTCGGTCGGATCTAGATCTGGGCTTCTTGGTAACCACGTTAGTGTACGAATGCTGACGCCTTGGCGATATTGATGTACCATGCAACTACGTGTACTGCAGCGTTACCACAAAACTGACATAGCCTAGTATGCATTCATTATCAAACCAATCCTAGCTGATTCCACCCCAAAACATTATTGAACCTCTACCAAACCTTACATTTTGCACTATGTTACATGGTGCGAAGCGATCTCCAACTCTTCTCTATACAAGATTACATCCATCTGGTTTCTATAATAGGATTATGGTCTCACCTGAAAAGAGAACAGTGTCCCATTGATCAGTTCCAAAATTTGCATGAGTATGAGTAAATTCTAAACGGCTAGATTTGTAACGAGAAGAAACCGTGGAAATTTTATAGCCCGTTTTGGAGTTAGGTTCACTTCTTTTAATCGTCGTCTAAATGTTCTGGCACTAATATTCTCTTGAAACGGACAAGTGGTGCAGTGGTTAAAGCTTCGGCACTTGGACCGGGAGGTACTGGGTTCGAATCCCATCAGAGGCTAGATGCAAATCGAATTTTCATCATCGACTACAATCGGTGATGTTAATAAACACAACTAAGACCCTCTGATGTAGTGCAGATTTCAGCGCCGACCCACCGTCCATGTCAATGTACAGGTTGACATGGAGCTTGCAATGTGCAGGTGGTATACTGTAGTTGTGTGAGTAGGTGAATAGGTGAATGGGTTAATGATGTGGCGTGAATGCGTGGTATCACAATGGGCCGAAAATGGCCTAAGTGTCAAACCACTGAAACCTAATATTCTCTTGACGTGCACTAAGCAACTCATTTTTTAGTTGTGTAGCAGCACGCTTTCGATCTCGTACGAATTAATTTTTAAAAATCGGTCGTTATGCTCGGTTGTGCACCTTTTACGTCCTTGTCCGTTCTTTCTTTTATATTCTCCGGTCTCCCCATATCGTTTAAGTAATTGACATGCAATGGTACAAAAGCCGATCGTTGCGTTTAATTTCAAACAACATGCACTCATGATTAAGCATTTTTGAAAAATTTAATTGATTGGCTTTGCAGTAGGTAGGCTTTATTCTAGGTGGTTTCTGATAAAAATATAAATGTATTATCATTTGACACTAGTAGAATTAAAATTGACCAGCGGGATTTTTTTTTTATTATAAAAATAAAATATGCGTTAATTTTATACAAGAGTTTATGTATGTTTATATACACTTGTGTGCAAAAAAATCACACATTGCTTAATTTTCCACAAAAGTTGAAAAATATCAAAAAAATCCAAAATTTATTTAATTTTTTTTAATGCAGATTCAAAGTCTATTTCAATACCTATCTAGTGTTACATCAAACTGATTTTTGAGGTAAACATCTGAGGTACACGTTTTTGAGAATTTCTCAGCATAAAAATTAGTGGTAGAAAAATCGAATTAAAACAGAAATAAACAAAAAAATCACTTTTATTAATAATAAATATTCCCTTTCGTGGCCCAAATGACAGCTTCCATTCAATGCTTCACCAAAGTTTTCAGTTTTGATTTCACCAAAGTTTTCAAAAAACCTTGAAGTATCGCCTCCCATTCCTCTACAATCGCCTGTTGCAGCTCCTGGAGACTCGTTGGAGTCACGTCTCTAGCTCGAACCCTTCTTTTCAACTCGTCTCACTAATTGTTCGATGAGATTGAGGTCCGGGATTCGAGCTGGTCAATCCATAACAGGCACATCCACCTCTTGAAGGTACTGGTATACTACACCAATTGTATGCGGTCTCGCAATATCTTGAATAAACAGAAAATTTTCCGCAATTATAAAACCAATCCGCAAATAATTCTGAGGTCATCCACGATTTTTTATTCGCTCGCTAAAATACAGACAACACATATATTAATATTTTTGAAGGTTCGAGTATTTGAAGAAAAATTTATGACAATAAATCTTTTCAATAAACTTCCTGACAGATTGACACACATGTGTAGAGCTATATTTACGTTGGTTAGGAGATTTACACCTTGATGCCCGATTTTGATTTTTTCAAATGTAGGTCCGAGATGGAAGTTTCTTCCAATACATTCTGTCTCGTCCGCATTAGAAATCTGATCTGCTGCATATCATCCCCCTTTATCGATAATTTTTTGGAGCTCCGTTTTAAATTTTTTGGCAGCCTAAGCATTAGCTGAACCCTGTTCTCCTTAAAATTTGATGTTGTGATAGGAATACCTTTTTTTAGCTTGTCTAGCCATCCTGCGCTTGCGGTAAATGTGTAACTGTGTTGCTCTGGAGAAGAGTTGCAAATTCCTATAAAATGCTCATACAGGGTGGGCCAAATAAGACCTACCAATGTAAAACACGTATAAGTCTTGTAATACTAGTTTTTTTTTATTAATTTTTTTATATATTAAATACATTTCATGGAAATTTAGGGGGACTATGTATGAAATATGACATCAGACAAATGACCACCATTTTGCTCGATACAAACATAGGCTCTTTTAAGCGCATTTTCCATGACACTATGTAATGTTTCTGGTTGCAGGCTTAGTATTTCGTCTCGAATATTCTGTTTTAGCTGTTTAATTGTCTGTGGCTTATTGACATACACTTTGTCTTTTAAATACCCCCATAAAAAAAAGTCGGACGCAGCTAAATCTGGAGAACGAGATGGCCAAGGGAAATCAGAATTTTTTGAAATCAAACGTTCGCCAAAAATTTCTCGCAACAAATCCATAGTTTGCCTTAAAGTGTGCGCAGTCACTCCATCTTGTTGGAACCACAAATTAAGATACTGCTCCACCATTAGCCGCAAAAAGTTGTCAATCATTGTTCTGTAAGAAGCCCCCGGAAATCGTTTCTGGCATTTCATCCTCATTCTCGAAAAAATATGGACCGATAACTTTATCGGCCATAACAACACACCAAACAGTGCATCTGGATGGATGTAACTGATGCCGATTTGTTGCCCTTGGATTTTCAGAGCCCCACAGTCTACAGTTTTGCTTATTGACATAACCGCTTAAATGGAAATGCACTTAATCCGACATCAAAAGATTATTTAAAAGATCATTTTATGTTGCTAATTCTGTAAAACGAATAGCGTATTGCGGTCGTTGTTGGTGGTCTTGCGGAAGCAGAGTTTGCACAATTTGAATTTTGTATAGATGCGTCTTAAGATTTAACTTTAATATTCTCCGCAAGGTCGTTCGGGAAATGTCCAACTGGCCGGAACTACGACGAGTTGAGACAGATGGATCATTTGCAATACTCTGCCGCACAGCACCACGTTGTCTTCAGTACGAATATATCGATGGCGACCTCTTCCAGGACAGTCGGCCACTGAACCCCGTTCCTCAAAACGGCTGATCAAATTTCTTATCATGAAGGTTGTGTTAGCTATTCTTGAAATAAAATGTTGACGATACTTTCGCTGAGTCATAACTATTGATCTTCGACAAGAATAAAAAATTCGATAATTTTAACACGCTGTTCTGTACTGTACCTATTGATTACAAATTTCCAAAAACTCAATTATAACTTGCAAAGAAAAAAACACAATTATATTAGAAAACAAAAAAATAATTCGGGTTTTACATTGGTAGGTCTTATTTGGTCCACCCTGTAGATTTGAAGTCCTTTTCGTTTCATAAGATTTCCACATACAGGTATCTTTGCGCTATACAATCTTCCAACCACATGCTCGTTCCATTTTTACCACATTAACGTTTCGTATACCAACCATCTGCAATAGTTTTTTTATTTTCTTCTCATCTTCTTTAAAATCCGAGTTGTAGATTCATACAAATTAAATATTTCGCAACAGAAGATTGTTGTCTCGATTCCTTCAACGATTTAAAATAGCAATTTTCTCCACTGAAGTTATACATTTTCTTTTTAACTGGTTTCTGTTTTTCATTATTTCAGACAATTTACTAACTCTATAAAAATAATTTTTTTTTTCTGAAAATAAAATGCAGATTATATGAAAATAAAAAATTGTACCTGGAGAAAATAAATTCTTTTAACTACAGGTATGATCTTTTATGTTCTACAGCTCGAATAACGTAAATTTAACGAATCCAAACAATTGTATTTACCAATTGTATGTACTTCTACCCCTAAACACCTTTAAACATAAACTAACCGTGCGATTCTGACGTATAGTCACAGAGGTCTTAACTACAATATTTTACATAACTAAGAGAATTCTCTTACTTAAGACTATTTTGCGATTCTGTATGTACTGATCAGTTAATTGGTTCTCTTAAAAACCTCTTAGCTTAATACCTACCAAATAGGTGGTCTTAAACATCATAAATGCTACAATTTTTATTATGTTGCATGAAAACTAATGAAAATGAATTGTGTAAATAAAAAATTAATTAAATTATATTTTAAAATACACAAACTGGATTTTAGATGTAATATTTTTATAAAGCAAAAATATTCCGACATTAGCATTTCGTGCGGAAGTAAATATTTTGTTGTTGTTTGTTTTCTGTATAACCCGTATAATCAATTTTTTGTAGAATTATTTAATTTGTCTAATTTATTACAAAAATATAAATATTAAAACATTATTTTTCACAAAAATATGTCGTATTTTATCGTTTATTTAACAATAAAAATACAATTTCAATGGCGCGCATTAATAAAAATCACAATTGACAGGTCTACAAAAATATTTGGAGAGTTTTTATTATAAATTTTAAGAGAAGTACTAACAGAATACCAATTAAGAGATTCTCTTACAAAAACCTATTAACGAAAAACGTCTTTACTGTTAGCCTCTTAATAGTCTTAACATCAGAATCGCACGGTAAATTACATAAAGGAACGAAGAAGGAAGAAATATGAAGGAAAGTTTATTGTTTCTTAATTGCCTAATACCCTAATACGTAATTAAAATTGAGAGAAAGAGAAATACCCTAAATGCCTACTATGTACAGACAAGCATTTAAATTCAAAACATAGAATAAGTGTTGCCATATATAAATTTTTCACGTCATTTGATTAGTTGGAAAGTTTGTAACGCCGCGGTGTTCACCACAGCATTAACAATTCGGTTGTCCGGCTATTTTTACGCTCGACTGTTACGTTCGGTTGAAAAATTAATTTACGTACATTTTGGTAATACCAATATTACCAATTAGAATATTTTGTTTTTAATTTAAAAACCTTAAAAAAAAATAACGGGTGGATAGAAGGTTGTTATCGTCGAAGAAAATAAAAATAAAAAAATTGATTAGTTAGTCAGTGTTATAATCTTGATCGAGGCAGATCATTAAATAAAATTGAAAATTGATTAAATTTAATTTACAAAGCCAAAATGGTGTTTTTAATTTTTTTTGCATCGTTTTCGAGTCAGTGAATGTTTCGCGTGCTACAAAATTAATATATATATATATATATATATATATATATATATCTATATATTAGGCAAATAGTTAGAAATTACTTTTGCAAATAGCTCATATCATAAATTGATTGAGCATAATATATTTAATGTATTCTATTTAAAAGATAAACTATAAGTTATACAATTATTAGTGTAATATGGTTTAAAGGTGTTTTTGTAACCATATCGAGCATGGTGTAATTTAACCTAATGGTGGACGTTTTTTTTTGTAATTTGCTCGAATAAAATTAATAATTCTATATGTAGTATAAAATCAGTGCTGTAATATGATATTAAACGATAAATGAAATAAAAAGATAAAGACATTAAACTATTTATGAAACCACGAGTAAAAATTTCGAGTAAAACCAAAACCTGTGCATCGAATTTACAGTGCGTTAAAAATAAACATAGTATGGACGATTGTGCATTTCGGTTAAATTATGAAATTAAGTATACGTTTTAACAGTATCGTTCCATTTCTAACTAAACATAATAATTAATAGTTTTATAAATAATAAATAATGTATAATAAAATAATTATAATACCATATAATAATCTTCAAGTAAATAATAATGTTTTTACAATAATCAATAATTACAAATAACAAATAAATAACACTGAAATAATTTATACCGAAAAATTTGAAAGCTAATTAAAAATTGAGTACGGCTACATTATCCGTTACCTAGTGCTGCAAAACCTTCGAAAAAATCTCATGCCATCTCGCATGCAATAATTTTGGGATCCTGCTATCAACTTTCATCTACTAATCAACAAGGCCTCCTCGTATTGTATGATCAAGTAAAATTTGTTTTTTTTTTCTACAATTATTATTACGATTTTTTTTTTCGTGCATCAAATTTTAGTTTTACGATTATTTTTCTTAATAAATTAATTTAGTTAAATTTTTTTTTTAGTTAAGATAATTTATGAATTGTTCTTTACTTTAGCCTAGGTTAGTTTAGGGTTTAGGGTAGGCTGTAAAATTAATTTCCTTATGTGCTTTGTCATATATATATATAGATATATATATATTACACACACATATAAATTCGTATATTTAATATTTTCAATTTTCTTTCATTGTAATAAATTAGAATTTTTGTTAATAATTATGAACTTCATCAAATCAATTTTTATAATTGTTTTTTTTTTCTTTGTCGATTATGAGTACCTAAAAATGAGACGTTAATTTTTCTAAGTGAGACCATGGTAAGTATAGCACCAAACGCGAGCACTTGTTTTCATAGTTTGGTTATTTAAAATTTTCTTCGGGATGACGTGAATTATTTTGATGTTTTGGATTATTGATGATTGGATCTTCATTCATTTTGGTTTATTTTTTTTTTACTTCCTTTCCTCAAGCAAGTCAGAACTCCAGTTAGTTTCCCTAATTTTTTTTTTCTTCGTCTTTTATGAAATTATTTGATTATTTTTCCTGCCTACAAATTTTAACCACTCTGGTAAAATTTCTTCTTGCTTCGTAAATACAATAGTTACTCTCAATTTACTTTTTCTTTTATTTAAATATTTTTTTTTTTTAGCGGTTTAGCAAGACTGAGTCATCCTTTGAAAACCCCACCCCATGACTCCTGAGCTTTAGCCGCGCAAGAGGTGACCGCTCAAAGGCTCTGTCTCAGTATTTTCCCCTCATAAATTTCTCTAACAGCATGGCTTAATCAGCTTGCTCGTTACAAGTTCTTGTACGAAAAACGTGTTAGAAGGAGATTGCATCGCGTTATAGGAGAGCAGTTCCAATTTGCACTGTGTTTTATGTGAAATCGCGTTATAAAAATACCGCGTTATATGAGAGTTGGCCGTATTTTGGAAATAAGCTTAAAAGATTAAGTTAATAATTAAATAATAATATTATTGAGTTATTCTTATTCTATAATTTTTTATTGGTATTTGAACTCAATTTTAATAAAAACATTTTATTTTTGCTTTAACTTTCGACGCCCTCCTACATTTTTATAAAAACAAAAAACCTAAAAAACGAGGTTTACTACATAGAAAAACGGCTATCTCAGACATTTTAAAACTTTAAACTTAACAAAAAATAATAATTAGGCAAATGAATTATATGTATGTATTACCAATATAAGCATAACCACTTACGATATTTATCGAAGTTGCACTTTTTTGATATTTTACATTTCAAAAATTGATCTTTTTTTCAAAAATAGTGAGTCCATTAGAACTCTCAAGGAGATGTGTAAACATGGCGTGTGTATAATGCATCCGTACACCTACAGTATACTTTGAAGGAAGAAGGAATATAATTTTAACCATAGTTTTTCATTTGTTTATTATCGTTAAATTGGTCTATTACTTTTTCGGTATAATCGACGCAATTGGATTATGGTAGCTACAATAAGCTACATATACTGTCGACTCTAATTTTTCTAATTTTCATTGAAAAGCTGCACAATGGTCGTTCCATATCTCGTAGTAGAAAAATTTCGATCTGAGTTCATGTGCAAATCGAATTCGTCTCGCAGGAAGTTTATAAGTGGTTCGGCTTGAGGAACAGCAAAATTAATATTGAAATCCCCGCTCATAATCATCGGCAAAAGATGAAAGTCTCCTTGGAGAATTTAAGAAATTCTTTTAGAATATGGAGCAAGGACGAAATGTATGAACTCTGATTATGTCTTCGACAGATTTTTTCAGCGAGGTGAATACAATTACAGAAAGCATCTTATTCCCATTGAGAAGATGAAGTTCAGCCGTGTATATATTATCAATGGGTTGTGTTGTTACCCACATATTATTTGTTAGTCCAACGATGATTTCCTTATGCGAGTTGACTGTATAAGTTCAACTTGTATTTTTAAATATTACTACTCCGGCAGCCCACTGACCATTCCTCTTGAACTGAACGCATCATTCAAAATTATTAATATTAACATGCTCGTCATTGCGTATCCAGATCTCGGGAAGCAAGAAATTTGAGCATCCCTGCGTGACTGTATCAGTTAGGTCGAGGTGATGTGACCTGAGACTCTGGCAGTTCAATGTTAAAAACCAGACGTCATTATTATCTCGTACAAAATTTGCCATTACAATATGATCTATAGTTAGAGAATTTTTGTATTGAGGCGCAATAGCTCATTTTGAAGAAGACCCATTGAGGTCCCATTTTTACGTCCATTGTAACTAGAAGACATGATCATCGATAGTCGACGTGATGAACGGTCCTTCGAGACTCGTTACCCGTAATAAAGCAATATACACAAGTTGTGGACTGTGTCTTTAATCGTAAGAGTATATACTGACTATCTCGTTATAGGTACCACCCTGTGATGCACGAGTTGTGGTGGCAGATGCAGGCACTACTGGAAAATGATTACGCTTAACATTAGTTGTCAGATTGTTGTTTCGATTAACAGTTGAGCTTTTCTAGAAATGGGCACCAAACATCGGTCAATATTCGTTTTCTGCGCCCATCCAGCTTTAAGCCGCCTCACCTTCTTGCCTTGTGAATTTGTACCGTAATCCATCCAGAGTCGTTTGACATTTTTTACTGTTGACGTTTTCATTTTTCTCGTTTTTCGGTCAGGATGGCGGCATTCGATATACCTCAGACAGCCCATAGTTCCATTCATCAGTCCATCTGTTACGTTAATATTGGTTTTGAGAGAGTACGGCCGACCTATGACAAGTGGAAGTTCGTACGGCAAAACATTAATTTGTGCCCACTATGCTCATTTTATGGATCTTTTGACGGAATTGCTACTCCAGCAGCCCACTGATCATCTCTCTTGAACTGAACGCAGCATTCAAAGACAGGTCTCGGAAAGCAAACAAATTGAGCTTATCTGCGTGACTGTCACGAGACTCTGGCAGTTCATTGTTAAAAACGAGACGTCATTTTAACTCCATTTAGTAGAAGACATGATCATTGATAGCCGACGTGATGAACAGCTTCTAGAGACTCGTTACTCGTGATAAAGCAACATACACAAGTGTTGACTGTGTTTTTAATCGTAAGAGTAAGTAATATCGTAATTCGTATTTCGTATCGTAATTTTTTTTTTTGATTTTTCTAATCGATGGAAATGTTGATGGTTTCTGTTTCATTTTTTAAATTAGTTTTTTTGTTTTCCCTATACTACAGGGTGGCGCACGAATCGTGCTACAAAAACAAAACGTAATAACTATTTTTCTGTGTGACTAATCTGTTTTTTATTTTTTTTATTTTGCAGATTATTATTTAAATTTACTAAAATGGATGCTTGGAATACCGAAACGAGGATTTGGATAGTGCAGCGCTACCATGCTTTGCAGTCCATCATTTCCGTCCAGAGGGAATTTAGGCGGGAGTTTGGCGGCACTCCCCCGAGTAGATGGACCATTATGAGGTTGGTACGCATGTTTGCTGAATCTGGAAGCATCGCACGTAGACCGTACAATCGAGATCCCTATGTTCGGGTCGAAGCCACAATCGCAGCTGTAGCATCATCAATTCAGGCAAATCCAAGTGTTTCGACTCGAGAGTTATCGGCGCAAATTGGAGTTAGCAGACGGTCATTACAACGGATAATTCATGATGACTTAAACTTGTTTCCGTACAAAATCCAAATTACAAGCAAATTAAAACCTCTGGATTTGCCTATTCGCCTGGAATTTTGCCGGAAAATTATTGAAATGGCCGAAGAAGACAACAACTTCATAAATTGCTTGTTTATGTCTGATGAGGCCCATTTTGATCTAAACGGCAATGTAAACAAGCAAAATTGCCGTATATGGAGTGAAACTAATCCAGAAATACTCCATGAGACGGAACTGCACCCAGAACGAGTGACAGTGTGGTGCGCAGTTTCATCAAGATGCATTGTCGGGCCATACTTCTTTGAAGTAAACGGTGAAACAGTAACTGTAAATGGGGACCGTTATTTAAACATGTTGAAAGATTTTTTTTACCCAGAACTGCGGCGAAGACGTATCCCTTTTAACAGCATTTGGTTCCAGCAAGATGGAGCAACTGCACATATAGCCAGACCGGTTATGGAGGAGCTCCAACGAAAATTTCCAAATAAATTAATATCCAGAAACTCCACTTTCCGCTGGCCCCCAAGGTCACCTGACCTCACTGCACCAGATTTTTTTTTATGGGGTTATGTCAAACAAGAGGTGTTTAAAACGAAACCAAGGAATTTGACTGAATTGAAGCAGTCCATTACAACAATAATTGAGGCGATCCCGACTTCAACCCTTCAGTGCGCAATGAATAATTTTCTGATCAGGTGTCGCACATGCGTGAATGAGCATGGAGGTCATTTACGGTCTATCATTTTCAAAACTAATTAGTTAAATAAAAATAAAATTGAATTATCTATACAATAAAAAAAAATAAAGCCGATTAGTCACACAGAAAAAAAGTTATTACGTTTTGTTTTTGTAGCACGATTCGTGCGCCACCCCGTATTATATATATACATACCAGCAAGCCATGTATAGTACAAAATTGTTTTATTGAGTTTGTTGCTTTTTTTCAAACGGAATAGGTACATACGTCATTTCCGTTCGTTTCATTTACAAGTTTACTTTTAACAAAAATTTTTGGTAGGCGCGAGCAAAGATGTTTACACATCAAAATCTTTATTTGTTCATATTTTTTTTGAAAATGACACCGAAATGGTGTCGAAAGCTAAAGCAAAAATTTAATATTTTTGTTCAATTGAGTTGAAATACCAATAAAAAAATATTGAAAAAAGTTAATAAGACAATTTTTAAAGTAATATGGAAAAAATTAAATATTTTTAAAACTTTTTTAGTGTGAAGTGTACTTATTATCTATTTACCTTATTATTAGCCCTGTGTTTGATAAACTAATTAATTTGAAAACGTTTATTTGGAAATCTGTGAGTAATTTATTAAGTTAACGAGTGAAATTGAAAGTGTCTAATTTTACAGCGCAGAACAGATGCAGAACAATAATCTGAACAAAAAATTATGTGATAGCACATATTTATTATGTAACCATTAAGGAGAAATCAAGGGTCATTTCTCCTTAATGGTTACATAATAAATATGTGCTATCATATAATTTTTTGTTCAGATTATTGTTCTGCATCACTTGTCAAATTTCTGTTACTTCCTACATACAGTAAAATTGAAAATTAGACAATTTTTATTTTCTTCAAAACAGTTATAAAAATCAAAGTAAAATTAAACGAATGTCAGTACTGAAAGCAAACCACATTTCCTTTAATATAAAAACATGGTTTTGTGTGAAAGGCATTGTTTTACCTAAATATAAAGTTTTAAATACGGGCATTTTCCGTAAAAATTACCTGTGCGTTTTTAATTTGAAATATAATGAATATAATGAATCAAAAACATACAATCGCTTGGTTTTAATTAAAACTTTAAAAATCCACTTTACAATTAAGTCAGCCATATTACAATTTTATAAAATCCTCACCAAATAAAAGTCATACACCCAACAACAATACACATACACCAAACAGAATAAAATAATGATTTAAATTAATCCTTCATGCTTATATTACAAATTGTGATATTTTGTGGCTACTGTTGTTGTGCAACTGTTACTGCGTTGTTAGATTCCAAGCCAAAGATAGTTGAGTTAACAAAACACCACTTACAAAAAAAAAAAATCTTTACGTAAATTTATTATCAACAAAAAAATGTTATGTAATAATTATTCCATTCCATGTTGTATTTGTTGTTTGTGAACATTTTTCCAGTATTGCTCTCTTCTGTAGTATACATACATAATACTGTTATTGTAGCACCACAACATAGCGCAGCATAACAAAACGATATAATGCTGTACTGAAAAAATAACATTATCATAGTCACGTATTTTTCATTTGTTTAGTTTTGAAGTAATAATTATGTTACTTAACAAAACAAACGAATGTAGCGATATGATACGCGAAGGAAGTAACAAAAAATTTGTTTTCTTAACACTTTGAGTACCGCGTGATTTATATTTTGGCGTATAATATGCTCTTCTGCATGTTTAAGGTTTTCTCATTCGTCCTGCATACAGAAACACTAACGAGTTTTTTTATATTTTGTCACTGGTAATGACAGTTCTATATTATTTCAGTTACATTGCATAAGTTACGCTACCTGAAGTGTTACGGAAAGAATCATGAATACCGACATCTGTCACACATTTTTTGTCTAGGTATGTGTGTGTGTGTGTCGTGTTATTTTTTATTAATAGCTATATTTCTCTAGCAGTTATTGTACATCATATCTTGTGCTGCGGAAGAATATAGCATAAGTTTTATGATTTTTATTAATATGACAGGATTTGCATTTTATTATCTTTTAATAGTTTTGTTTGTATTTCCAGCATTTTTATTTCAGTTTTTTTTTTTGTTTTATACCAACTATATTATTTTAATATTTTAAGATAAATTTAATTTTTGTTTTCTTTAGAGGAACAAAGCTTCAAGGAATATAAAACATGTTTTTGTGAGTTGCGAGTTTAATTAATTCTTTTTGTGTGCATGAAACAGATACGAAGAATTTTGAAATGACAGTGATTTATGTGATGTGTCTGAAAAAGTGTTTTTTTTATTATTTACTTGTGTGGGTTGCGTATTCGAGAATATAAAATTATGTATATGATTATTTTTCGTAAGTCGACTATTTAGTACAAAAACATTTCTACCTGCTATTTGAACTTGGTAATAGTTTAGGTGCTTAAAGTTACTCAATACAGAAAAGTAAAATCAAAAATATAGACACATTTCTAACAACAAAGTAATAAATATCACAAAGGTTGACACAGTCAAATGAATTAAGATGATCTTTCGTTTTTGCAAATTAAATCGATTTTATGGTTTTGAGTAGTTTTAACATAATTCCATTATGTGCAAATTCCATTATGTGCAAATGTTAGCTTCAGGTTGACACAATCAAATGGCTCTTGATTTATTTTATTGTGTCAACCTTAAACTAAGATCTCCACATAGTGCAACTTTCCGGCAAACTGTACTATATTCAGAATTTATCTATGTTAAAATTACTCAAACCCATAAAATCGATTTGATTTGCAAGAACGGAAAACCATAGATTGCGTTGGATCAAAACCTTAATAAGGCCAATGAGGAACCGCTTGCGAAAGATTATAGACGCAAGTGGGGGGGGCTTAGGTAATACTAAGTATTAACCAATAGAATTGTTTTTGTTTTGCTGAATTTTTTGTTATAATTTTAATTTACAAATTGAAATTTTTATTTTGTAATCCCCAATATTTTTTTCATAATCATCAATTCTGATTGCGTTTTCATTCAAAATGCAATAGAAAAAAGAACTCAACCAATGTTCATGAAAATAGTGTAATTTTAAAGTAATATCACGGCCGGTCTCCACTCACATATTTTTCTCGTGACGGAAAAAAAATCTAGTCTATTTTTTTCTTGTGACATTTTTTAGTAAATTTTCCAAAATACATCCGCAAAAATGGTTTTGAGCATGCTTATTGAAATTTTGTCAAGAGAGGAAAAGATCAAAATATTCAATATTTTTGTCATGATGTGGTGCCAATTGAGCATAATTTGTGTTTTTATGCTCAATTTTTTTGACAATTATTTTGACATTTTTAATTAAAAAATCGTGGATGCTTTTGTTTGTTAGAATCACAGCACAGCACACTATCTAAAATGACAAAAAGCAAATCATTTTTTTTACGTAATCAAAACAGAGAAAATATGTCCAGTTTTGAAGAGTGTAGTAGTAAGTATACTATACTAATAATGTCATGAGCCGAAGCCATTTATTTTTTGTTAGGAGAAAAATATGCAAGTGGAGACCAGCCATCAGAGTATCAAAAAAATAATGATGTGAAAATCGGTCAAGCCGTTTTAAAAAAATCCCCGTTTTGTGAGCGCTGAAGGTTTCAGTTGATTTACTTAGACATTCAAAAACCGGTTTGCAACAAAAAATTTGATCCCTGTATAGCCCAGACGGATTGATTGATCACATTTAAACTTTATAATTGAAATAAAATGAAATATAGTAGATGCTCGATTTGTGCAATATTCGCTTCTCGCAAATTTTGATAAGTGCAAATCAAGAAAAGAAACCCAAAATTTTGGTGAATACAACATTTTTGTATTTTTGAGTTCGATAATTACAACATTTTGTTTTTACTAGCCGAAAAAATACTGAAAATTGTATGTATTACCATCTCTCAATTTTCTGACTCCTGTTTGTGTTTATGTTTAATAATTTATGTATAAAGCAAGAGTGAGAGTGATGTCTAGGAAAAACGATTTATCGTTTGTGTATGAGTAATTCTAGATATTTCAACTTTATGACGGTTATTTTATGAAACAAAAAGAATGAAACGAATATATTTCTGCGGGTATAAATTCAATAAATCCACCGAGTTGTACTGCGCTTCCTCAACCAATGGACCAACCAATGGATAAATAATATCAAAACAAATTATAAAGAGTCTATATTGGCGCAGGTGGTGAGAACAATAAACAATCGACAATTAACAAATTCAACCTGAAAAATGCTGTGATGTTTTTAGTAAATGCTTGGAATGGCCTTAAGCAAATAACAATTAGAAACAGCTGGAATAGTAGAATATACTAAAACTCAATCAAAGATCGGATATGTGGGATTCTGAGGACTATGTACCACTAAGTGAACAACGTAATAATGTTCAGCGTTCTAGGCTAGAAGTGGAAACTATTCAATTATTATTGGCACAATTGTCACACGAGGATGAGTACTCGACACAGGAAGTCAACAATTGGACCAATGAATTTAATTTTGCACATCCGTTACCCAGTTCATCAGATGAAGAAAGCTACGATGATGTACGAACCAATGGTAATCCGTATACCAAACTAGAAAATGCAATAAAAAGCTTCAGTGTATGCTTGGAGTGGGCCCAACAAAATGAAATTGCAATGGAAGACTATATGATTCTTCATAATTTAAGAGAAAGGGCTGTACTAAAACGGAACGATTGCTTAAAGCAAACCAGCATTTTCGATTTATGTAGAAAATCGTGACATTACTTTTAACAATTTTAATATATGCTCGGGTGTATATAGACAAATGTACAGATTTTTTATTTACATACGTAATTTTAATGTATATTTTGTTTCAGTTTTACTTGAAATTTGTGATGAATTCTATATTGAATAAAGCTACTTTTCCGTTTCATTTGTTTGTTTTTAATATGGATATGCATGAATATAAATTTTGTACAAACGAGTATGTATTGTCAAATAATTTTCGAAATTAAAAATGTATTTACTATTTTACACATAAAAATCTCTTATTATTGTAAAGTTTCTGCTAAATGGAGAACTTTAAATGACGTTTTTACATTAGTTCGATAGATACGCCATGCTCGCTCGTTGCAATTGGCTTGGTTGGCGAAAAAAACGAAATAAATCGAAAGAGTTGTAAATTAATTTTCTTACAAAATTGGGTCACACAAATTTTCAAATTTAACCGGAAATAATAATTTTTCGGAAAAAACATTATTTTTAAAAAAAAATTGGCATCTTTACTATTTCATTAGAAAAAGTAATAGAAACATGTGTAGTGTAACTTGCAGGTACATAAATTCAAATAAATTGAATGATTAAATTTACAACAAGGGTAAATTTATTTTCTAAAGTTTAAGCCTGAATAATCCATTTATTGATAATAATAGTCGTGTTTTATTATATTAGAGTACTATCCTGAGCCGAATGGCAAATTTCTACTGAAACTGCAGTAGAATAATTCACTGGTGTTGCTATACCATAAAAATGAAAAATAAATGCATCTATAAAATAAACATTCATCACCTGAAATATACTAATTAACATTTATTTTGACTTGAAGTTATAAACAAAAATTCATCTAGCTTCGTTTTAAATTTTTATTGTAAGATTAAGTTTCTAAAGGTATCAGGGGTTTACAAAATAAAAGCCTTTTCAAATTTCTCATTGAAACGGATAGCCCGATAAATATAGGTAGAGCAAATATTTTTATGTCGATTTTTAACTAAAAGGTTGGATGAAAAATCTTAGTTTAGAGCTAAATAAATTAATTATATGGAAAAATAGTGCGCTAAATATAAGTTTTGACATAGAAAATTGCGTGCTCCGGATACATTTATCGGGCGCTAATAGAAAAACACGGCTACTATTATCCTTTCTAATTTTAATCTACATTAAAGCAAATACCAAACGAATAATGCAGTAAATTGTTCACTTTTAATTTTATATATTGCGATCAAAAATTCCTGTACGTGATAGATACTTTTTGTAATCAATAAATACAACGTGCTTAAGAAAACATTTAGTATTCTTTAAGAGCTGTTGTACATGAGTATGCACAAACTTTTCAAAGAGACGTATAGGATTCACGAAGATCATATTTTCTCCTCTATTGCATGTTTGTTTCACTTTTTCTATCCTTTTTTCATCATTCTAATGCACAACAAATTCCCTCAAACTACAAAAATGAGATCAGTGTTCAATAAAACCTCAAGGTATATGAACTTGTTTTTATTAGTGGAAATCCTTTATTTTTAGCCCAATTTTAGTGCAAATAAAACAAGTCCTGGCAAGCCAAATAATGTTTTTATAAATTTAAATATCCAATAATGTATATTCTTAAAACAAATTGTTGTTTAAGTCATTTTCAAATATGATTTTACTCAATTTAATATGATGCACATGTATATGTACAAATATAACCAACGGTCATGTAAATTGTTTGTATATAAACGATTTTTTTCGTATTGCGTTTGTTTTTATTTGATGGTTATCACTATTCTACTCTGTATTTGGTTGTAGATGGTTCGTAAATATGTAACGCATGACGAAATGATGACCATTCTCTATGAAGACAGTGACAATCCTGTTGATGCTGAGGGGGGAAGGGCAAACTGAACCAATCTATTTTTGGGATTACGATAATATTCCGGAATTTTGTAACAATACCAATAAATGACGTCCAACAAAAATCAAAGTAGAGCAGTTGGTTTGTGAAGATGACGAAAACGCAAACACCGATCCGTAAACAGTGGCTGTAACTATTATTGCTGGAGTATAATATCAGATTTTTCGGAAAACTACCATTTTTAAAAAGAACCGCTGTTATTTAGAGCAATGTGTCAGCAATTATAACAAAATTATTGTGATCAAATGGCTCGATGACAAACTTGTTTATCTAGCATCCAATTTTAATGGAAAAGGGTTATATAAACACAATAAAAAGACGGAGCGCATCCCTAAAGCGATATGTTGACATTTCACAACCGGAAATTGTAAATTTATATAACAGCGGTATGGGAGGAGTTTATTTTTTAGATCAACTGATCCAACATTATAGGACGTTATTAGATTCAAAAAATGGCCATTGCGAGTAATGACGCATTTTTTAGATTTTGCGATCGTTGCAAGTTGGATTGAATTCTTTCACCAATTCACGAAAACGAGGGCGTCCTCCAGTGGATATTACCAATACAAGATTTCCTTCTCATTCAAGAAGAATACAAGGTGAAATTTGTCCAGTCTCAAGCAATTTACGAGTATATATTAATTTGAGTTAATAAGTTTATAAACTTTTTCCTTAATACAAAAATAGTTACTCTTGGCTCGATTTGTACATGTGTGTGTATGTGTACTTTAGGTAAAACCTAATCTTATTTACGTATTTATTTACGTATTTTATAGAAAAATCCGTTGCAGCCTTATTTTGTGCATCGACTGTAAACTTACTTGCATAAAGTATAACGTAAAAAATGATCCAAACATTTTTTGGTGGCATGAATTGATTTATACCACAAACTTAAATTTTAACACGAAACCGCGAATATTTTTTCAATAAATTCGGCTTCATTTTTTCCATGTTAGTAACTGTCCACACACATAAAGTGATTAAATTTTGAAAAGTACTAAATGGTTTACATAAAACCATGTAATACTACCATGAGCTATCATCAAGAAATATCTATATAACCAAACGCAAGCACGAAATGTATAAATAAATGTATGTATGTATAATTGTATGTATGTATATCATAATACAATAACACCAAAAAATAATGAGTTTCCAATTTCATTTCACAAAAAAGAAAGATTGGAAGAATACAAAACCGAAAATTTGTTCCTAACGAGAGCGAGTTACTAAATGGAAAAATTAAATCTTTAAGAATATAAGAGAATTATTTTTCGTTTTCTTCGTTTAATTTATCGATCAAATTTTTTGTATTTGGTTTCCGTGTATATCGATGTCTTTCTGGTTATTTTTCCCCAATTTAAGTGAAAAATACAAGCCAAATACGATAAAGTAGCAAAAAATCGGTCGAAAAGGATTTTTAATTAGGGTTTAAAATAATCCAATAATCATCATAATAATCACTATCCTCATCACCATCATCATCAACAACGACATAGCAGCACGAGTTTCATTATGGTTATCGTATGTTCTTAGAGTTTTAATAATTAATTTGTTTTTTTCTTCTATACAGACAATATTGGTATTTAATATTTTGTATAACGAGCTACGGTTTTTTACTTAAATTTAAACTTTAGAGATTTTTCGTTATGCACAAGAAACACAGACACATATCGGGGAAGCACAAAGAAGGAAATAATAAATTAAAACAATGAAAAGTATGTAAAAATTGTTTCGTCTTATGTGTACTCCGTAAACACAAAGTATTCTTATAATTATCTGAAAGAGAATGGAAAAGATGACGACGAAGATATTTTGAAAATACTATAAAAAAATGGTTTATTGTCTGTATCATATACAGTAATTCGCAAAAATTTTCGTACACTATAAAACAACACTCCGAAACTACTCCATAAAACGGGTGTCACAGTAATACAACTTACTGTCAAAAAACATACTTCGATAACTCGATAACACGATGATTAATGGCCAGTACTATTTATATCCTGTAACGGTGCACTCGCACACGTCACATCGATTTATTCCCTTACAAAAAAAAAAAAAAAAAAAATACGGCGCAAAATATGAAGCAGACTGTAATATTATGCGAATAGTTGAGCCCCTTAATGTCCGCTAGATACACTACTCAATGATCGTACTCTGTGTTATCGACGATATCTCGTCCGACGCAAACAGGTTTCACCTCGAGCAACCCAGTTGTATAATATTTGTGGGAGATGATTTGCAAAATTTTGTTGAAACCCTGTGGGGTGTGTCAAAAATCCCGCGTAAAATTTGGCGGGTATGGGTGAAAACAAAAATATAAAAAGGGCGATCAGCCATGAAACGGGGCAGTCTTATTAGGAATTTTGGTGCTAATTATATTCAAATTTTTTTGTGAAAGGATTGTTTAAAATTATTTGGAAAATATCTCAAATTACTGTTTATTTACTCAATTGTGTATTATAAATTAGTATTAAGTATAATTAATTCTAATAAAGTAAAGATCAAGACAAAATCATTGAAAAACTATTAAACTGATTAAAAATTTAAGTGTAATAATAATTTCTAATAAACAGTGTATGTATGAGTCGGTAAAAATAAAGCCACCTATAACTGAATAGCCGGAAAAAAACAGAAATTATGCTAAATGGTGTGCAAGAAAAGTGAACGATTTGTGTAAAAATATTTACACGTAAAAGTAATAATAAAAAAAACAAAAAAACAGGACAATTTGTGCATTATGAACTACAAGTGATAAACCTCATAAATTAAATATCGTGCCAAAATCTCTAAAGAGAAATCTAAAGAAAATCCAAAATCTATAAACCTATCATTACGTTACCTACCGTCATTATATTTTCGTAACGATAAATTATTAATAATTATAATAACTGTTTGGAGAAATAACAACACTTGTATTGTATTTAGTTCACAATTTATTTATAGTTCTCTTTAACACGAAAATTGCTAAAATATGATGTTACCTAAAAGTAAACCAAATTAATTGAAGACAAGAAAGTATCTCAGATAGACTTACCAACCATTATAAAGTTAATCTTGTTAATGATTACCTGAAATTAAGAATTTAATTAATAATTTTATGTAATTAATATTAATTTGTAGATACTTATCTTTTTTTATAACTGTGAGATGCACTTTGTAAACAAAAAAACTTATTATTCAAGCTGTCATTATTTTCATTATATTTATTATTGTACTAGAGTAGTATACGATGAGTGCATTTTATGTTGTAATGAGCTTCATCGTATTAGTACTTTATTTTATAGTATTGTTAGTACTTTAAATTTATAAAGTACTAACAATACTATAAAATAAAGTACTAATACGATGAAGCTCATTACAACATAAAATGCACTCATCGTATACTACTCTAGTACAATAATAAATATAATGAAAATAATGACAGCTTGAATAATAAGTTTTTTTGTTTACAAAGTGCATCTCACAGTTATACAAAAAGATAAGTATACAAATTAATATTAATTACATAAAATTATTAATTAAATTCTTAATTTCAGGTAATCATTAACAAGATTAACTTTATAATGGTTGGTAAGTCTATCTGAGATACTTTCTTGTCTTAAATTAATTTGGTTTACTTTTAGGTAACATCATATTTTAGCAATTTTCGTGTTAAAGAGAACTATAAATAAATTGTGAACTAAATACAATACAAGTGTTGTTATTTCTCCAAACATACTCCCACGCCTTAAGAAATTAAATTTCTTAACCATAGTACTGAGTTTTATTATACTGGATATCCAACTTCGTGTTCCTGGATGATAACTTACATACTGGAGTTTGCTTATATATATGATTATACATTTTAAACTAGATGCTAGTTGGTACTTCTGCATATTGGAACTTCGGTTGATGACGATCATAGGAATTATTTGCTGGATTGCTAAAACATCATTAACCTTGAACTTGAATAAATAGTGTTTATATTTCCAATTATGTTTCAAGGTGATTCGACGCTTGCGGTGCAGTGTATTCGGTTGTATAGAATATTTGTACAGTTGTGTGTTGAATTGTTTACAAAATTGCAGCCGGTGAAGTTGTGTGTTTTGATGTACGAAGTGGTTTTTTAAATTGACAACTTTGATTATTTAATGGAATCTTGACAAGAAATGGAAGTTCGGGTTCGCTGTAGGCCTAGCTTTATAAATTTAAATTTGCTACAACCTGTGTGAATTATAAGATTTCAAACATGACAGTAGGTTAACGTATAATTTGTAAAAATTGTATATTAAAAAATTAAAACATTCTATTTTCTTCAAATCTGGCGAACAGTAAAGACTAATAAAATAATAAAATAAATATAAATCTATAAGTGTAAAAAGTTCATGTTCTTAAGTTCATAAAATTAATAAAATTAAAATAAATCCAAAATTCAACTCGTGCTCGCAGTTTATTTATTTCTTCAATCCATTAACCGGCTATCTACAACATTTAAGTTTTTCATCTGTAAATCATCTTTAGTTTCATCCCTAATTTCATCCACTTGCTTTATCCACACGTTCATCATTACAAACAATAACCGTACAGAAATATTTGTTTTATTGATACATTCATTGATAATTGTACGCAGTGCTTCCGAATTTGTATGGTATTTTATACAGTGCTTCTATGCAATAGTGCTACGAAACTGTGATTACAAAAAAAACAAAAAAAAAAAGAAAAGTGTGCACACTTATAAATCGTGTATTCCTAGCTACAGTTACACGTTTTAGAAGATATGAACTGTGAAACTAATATATCGATATGCGTACGCTACATGTAACACCAAGGCTGCTACAACGGTGAAGTTAATTTTGTATTTTACTTTAAATTTCTATATTCATAATCATTGAATTTAGCTAATATAGAACAAATAATTTTTTTTTAATATATAATTAATACTTTTATGAATGATAACATAATTAATTAATATTAGCATTAGTATCTAAGTTTTCTACCTTTTATTTACAAATATATATTTTTTCTTCATTACGCAAATTATTTCAACCTATAATTTCTGATGTAATTTGGTTTCACATATTATCACTAATACGATAATAATTCTTTAGTTGAAATAGTTTGTTGGTGAACTCGGAATTAGGAAATTTTATCAAACTTAATATAGTAATACCACTAATCTGAATTACAATCCTCCTCTCAAAAATTTTGCAAACTTATTTTTGTATATAAAAAAATGATTAATAAATATTTTTACTGTTAAATCATGAATTACCCAAAATTCAGAATTTTTCTTTTTCGCTCGTGGGGGTTTTCTCGTATTTTTTTATGGTTTTCTTTAAGTTGGATACAGATGGTCAATGATTTTTTCCTTGGGTCTTTTGTGCAGTGAAGTGAATTTTAAATATGTGTGATTAATTAAGCTTGCAAACGGAGGATGAACTAGGGTAAGTATCCGGTCCGAAATGGGTAGGTAATTGGCGTCGTTTCCCTTCCTAGCGGTTACACGTGGCTCACATATACTCTTCAAACCCCACGCCCAAGCCCTGACGCCTAGCCGGCAACGACCGCTGAAGAGTCTCTGTGTGAGCCCAAAATTTCTATATCGTGTGAATTGGAGAATGGATTTCGGGTATTTTTTTTTGCTTTTCAATTCCTTCTTAGCCGGTATTTTTACTGTGCTTTATTTTTATTTTAGGTTATAGTTTTCGCGTATATTCTCCAGGCCAGACAAATGCTACAATCCATACAGTAAAATTACAAAAGAAAAAAATTGATGGGGGGAATTTGGCAAAAGAAAAAACCGCATACGTCATTATGAATGAGCTTTAAGCTCAAAATGTGATGCATGGTTTACAAAATTATTGAAAATGATGATGAATAAATAAATCAGAAAACACATTGACACCCAGATGGAAGCATATAAAAACTCAAAAGAAGGAATAAATAGCACACGTGTCAAAAAACATTTAACTACTACCAAAACGTTTACAAACACAAAAAAAACAGATACAAACTTTACAGCGCAACACAAGAAATCTCCCCAAAACCTTTATCCAGACACAAAAATCAGAGCGCACCCTCCTAACCACTCTGTTCCAAACAACAAAAAGCAGCCGACAAAACTCGCTCAGTTGTAAAACTAGAAGTAACAAAAACAACCTTAAGAAGGAGTCGAGGAACAATCACAATCACTAAATGACCAGCTCCAAACGTTGGCCGAAGCTGGTCGCGATGAAATCACCATGGTATATGATCTTCTTGCATTCCTACACACAAATGTATAACTATTACGGTTACGGTGGAAATAACCCATCCGTAGGTACCAACTACTGCGCCAACAACCCCCTGAGCGCATCCAGCAAAACCACCAAAAAAGTTTACACAACCTCTCACAAACTTCATACAACCAAACTTGAATGCAGACAACTATAAATAAGTATCTTCAACAAACCAATCAAGACGCTTAAAAATAACTTTCAACATATAATTCAGCCGAACTTTAACCAGCATCTGTAAAAAACTAATATTCTGCAATTCAGTCAATTCGATTCAACCATCTCACACTGTCTGCCTGACGTCAATCGACCACCATAAACCGTAATGCTAGTTTTTTTAGTAAGGAAAATAAATTTAATCTTTTTTCATAAAGCGAAATTATCACACTATTGGTTGCGATCCAACAGATACCTTAAATCCAAAAAACTAAGGTTTTAGGCGGATCCATGTTAGACACCTATTCAACACATCATGCTCCCACAGTGTTAGAGCTTGGTGCATAAGCTCAGGTATGACCGAAGAAGAAGATGTAACCAGAAGCTATAAGAAATGGTAAAATGTCAATCTTTGTCAATCATGAAGGAAGGAGATAAGTCATCCAGCTCAAACTAGACAATTCGTGATTTAAGTATAGAATCAATTCAATTTACAATGTTGAAGTGAATGTTGAAGTTCCTACAGGCGCCTAAGCGAAAGGGAATTTCCATCAAATGATTACAACCTGTGATAAAATGGAACACATATATGACCCCCTGTCGGAGTGCAAAAGTCATGGGCCGGCCCATCTTCAATGCCAGTATAGGCTGTCATGGAGCTATGCAATGTGCAGACAGTGATAGAACTGGCCCTCTGACGTACGCCCTTGAATTGGCTAGCAACGGCGTAAAAGTAAGGACGGAAAAGCAAACCGCGAAAGAGTTGGGAGAGCCTTGGCCCAAGAACAAATTGCAGGGATAATAAAAAATAAAAAATGCTCAAACTACAGTCGTAAGATCAACCTGCACTGATATTGTTAGATATATACAGTATGTTCAACAAGAGCGTGTACGGCATAACTATACTTAAAACTATAGGAACAAATATGGGCGGGGCTTACATCGGTTTTCTATTGATTCCTTTTAGGCGCTCTAAAACTAACATTAGTTTAACTGCAACTGTTTAGCGGATAACATATATGAAAGAAATGAGTGCGATTTAAAAAAACGATTTGAAGCGGTGTTTTAAGTGCACATCCGAAAGGACTAAAAATGTCGGTTGCAAGTGCAGCAGGTTATATAAAAAAGTCATAAACATTTGTACAGAAGAGGATTACACATTATTCAATGTATAAAAATGTTGACGATTTGCCAGATAGAGGCAAAATTCAAACCACTACAAAAAAGGAGGATGACGGCATCATACAGTTATTTGATGAAAATTTTGCGCTTATGCTGGATGCAGCTGTAGCAAAATTGGTAAAAAAGAATTATATTTTACCAAAAACAACCATACGAAAGAACATGGCTACGTATATGGAAATACTTTGGCCAAACCACTGACAACACAAAAATATAAAGAAAAGCGAATACAGTGGTCAAATGAACATAAAAACAATGATTGGACGAATATTATGTTTACCGATGGGTCATCCTTTTGGGGTTTGAATGTCAAAAGGCGTGTTTAGCCAACTAAGCAAAAACAAAGGATTTTTCGAACTGTGAAGCACCCACCCTAGCTCCATATATGGGGATGCTTTACCAAGAAAGGTTTTGGTAAATTAATCGTTTCCGCACGGAACCTAAACGCACTTTTCATGAAAAAAATTATTCACGAGGTTTGTTGCTATCTATCCTGTAATTGTTTGGAGCGGGGAACTCTAATTGGATCTTGCAAAAAGACAACGATCCAAAATACCATAGTCTACTCTGTTCGAAATTTAAACTCAAAAAGGGCGTCACAACATTGGATTTGCCGTCTCAGGCACCTAATTCCAATCCGATCAAAATTAATGAGCACTCTTGAAGATTAAGCTGAAAATGTACGCGAGTGGTCAGAAAGATATGGAAAAATGTAGCACCATAGTATGCAGAAAAATTGGTTGGTAGTATGGACAAATGGAACCAGGCAATTATTAACAGTAATTGTGACTTTACTATGTTTTAGTTGATAGCGCCCTAGAAAATACAACAAACTTTCATAATAAAAACAAAAAAAATCATTTTTTTATTTTAACTTAGGTTTTTGCCCTACACGCTCTTATTGCACATACTGTAAATAAATGCTGCGGTTTTAGAGAGAGAATTCTTGTAAAAAAATTTACACAAATTACCACACTATCAAGAAGATATGGTTCTTATACTTATAAGGCAAAAAGTACCATAGTGATGATCAAAGACAGAAACCGCTCAGGATAGTAGTTAAAATTTTGTGTGAAATTATAAAAAAAGTGTTTTGGTTCTCATCATCATTGAAATGGATTTCACATTGGGTCTCAAATTTAACCTTAATGCACAAATAAACACTAAAAAATTAAATTAAATTAAATCAAGAACGCAAAAAATAATTATGTTAAATAATCATGAAAATATTAAATGAAAATAATTATTTTTGTTAGTATTCCAAAATCATAGCGCTAAAGTGTAAAGTTTCGATAAATTATTTTTAAAAAATCAGTGAAAGAATAATAAATCAAACATTATTACTTTCATTTAGTGAGACTCTGCTCTATATTATATAAAGTTTCCTATAAAATAATTTTAAATGTTAAAAATTTCTTTTTAGGCAACTTTAAATTATATTGGGTGAAACTGTGGATGTTGGTATAGATGAAATATAGTTTTTCTAAAATATAAGTTTATGTTATTTGCTACACATGACTTAAACTTAGCACTTTAAAATCCCCAAAATTTTCCAAATTAGTGTTGTGCATTTAAAGCAATTATGTGTCAACAATTCCACCACAAAAACTAACGTCCAAGTATCGGCGTGCGTTTCCAATAGGGACATAACAATGTTGTATTTTAATACGAACGCACCGCACCCTTGAACGTTTTTAATGATCTGTCAACGTCAAAACGTCAGTCAAGCTTAATATTTTAATATTCGTCCCACTGTAACCGTTTTACTATTGCCTGTACGCACATGCTGGCTAAATTATGCCGGGAGCGTCAGCTAGGGCGGGTCCTACAAAGCGGCAATAGTTGGCAACGTATTACGTAGAAATTACATGTGCAGTCGATTAACGTTCATGATCACACCACCCCTCCCACCGATTCCACCCACCGTCCACCTCCCCGTGCGAAACAATTAATTAAGCATCCTATCGCAGACCTTACCAAGTGGAATGAAGATAATCTTTATTGTAATTATTACCACGCCTGCGAAGTAGATCCTTTAACTCATATATAGTGGTTATGAGTTTACAAACAAAAATTGTGTCACTTAAGCCTAAGAAAAATTATCTTTAACTCAATAAGTAACGGTCGGATTAATACAATGAAAAAAACAATAATTGAATAATAATAATAATAATAATAAGACCGACCGTACGGGATACATGTACTAAGTTAATACAACCAAAGAAATAACATGAATATATAATAAAACAAATATTTATTGTACCTGCGTAACCCTATGTAGCCTGGGTGAAGGTTACCTCGTGGTGTTGGTCTGCTACTCCGTTAGGTTTATATATATCCTTGGTTGATTTCCCGGTAGTTTTCCTTTTTGCAATTTCCGTTGCGGGTGCGATTTTACTGATGTTATCTGGGATTTACGTTATATTTATTTTTTTGTTAAATAGTGTACTCCACCGCTTATAGTTGTCACGATTACGAATAATATAACCGTAAGTCGCAGCCTCGGTTTTGGTTAACCCCGTTCTATTTGGTCCGCCTTACTCGCCGCGCGTTCACTATTGATGCTTTCACACACCCATACAATTTAGATGGGGAGCAACTATACCACCGTAACGCCGGTTGGTCTCAAGCAATTAGTGGGTATCCCTTGGGATTGTACGTCTCGTATGGTGAACGTAAATAAAAAAACGAGCTCTCAAATTTAATTATATATAACTATATAAATATATAGGTAGTTAACAATATTTTTTTTTTCTTTATTAAAAATAAATCACCGCAACCTTACTCGGTTACACTTTTCACAATCTTTTAAATTTTAATATATTTTTATTTTGGTTCTTAATTTTAATAAGTTACACTCGGGCACCACTATATATCACTTGGTCGACCAATTTCCACCAAAAACCCAAAATCGAATCCCCTATCCCATCAAAAAAAAATTATCTTTTTTTCCTCTTCGTTTTCTTGTTCTTTTTTTTTTTCTCTTTGAATCGTACCATTATTATTATTTACTCGAATATGTAATAGAGTACAATTATGGCACAAACACCTACAGTCTGCCATACAAGTACCGATTCCGCCGCACGTTACAACACAGCTTGTTTTGATGTGTGTTTTGCACATTATCGAAAAAAGCTGGAGACTATAACAGATAAATTACATGATCGTTCGACACCTTAATATGTTCTTTAATTTACATTTTGATGTCCTTGGCGTGATATAGTCCAAGCAGCTTACCATTTAAGTCCTCGATTTCATAGTTAACGCTACCTACGCTACTCCGTACGCGTGCTTTACGAAACCTAGGGGCAAACTTTGCACAAAATCTATTGCTAGCTTCACTCTGGGGGTGTTCCCTAACGTAGACCACTTGGCCTGGTTCGAAATTAACAACTCGGGATCGAAGGTTATAATAAGAAGAGTATTTACTATACGCGGCCTTCAGATTTTTGCGCACTTGGTCATGCAAAGCCCGTAATCGTTCGGGTAATGCATCAACCTCAACTTCATTTTCTTCGATACAATTTATATTTCGAAGAAGTTCATACTCCTTGGCGTGGCCTATTCGGTGGTAGCCGAATAGCAGAAAATGAGGCGAGAAACCGGCAGATTCGTGAATCGCATTTCGTAAAGCACTGGCAATTGCACTCAGATGCTGATCCCAAGATCGATGATCAAGCTTGACATAAGCTCTGATGCCGGCGACAATGGAGCGATTTACCCGCTCAGAGGCATTAGATTGAGGCGAGTAAATGCCTGTTTTAACATGTTTAATGCCGAATTCGCTAAGTAAACTCTGAAATTCTTTACTAACAAACTGTACCCCATTGTCACTATGTATTATTTCTGGTACACCATATGTAAAGAACACTTCGTTACGGAGATATTCTGTAATTTTATTAGCTATGCCTCTGTTAAGAGTTTTAAGAAGACAATATTTGGTGAGGCGATCTAAAACAATTAGAATCACAGTTTTGCCATTTTTCGATCTTGGATATGGTCCTAACAGGTCTACATAAATTTTTTGAAAAGGGCGTTCTGGGAATTTTGCACCCGTCATTGGAGGACGCAATATCCGGTTGGCCGCTTTCGTGGTTTGGCATATCTCGCACGATTTAATGAGCTTTTGTACTTGTGAACGCATTCTCGGCCAAAAGTACAGCCGACGAAGTTTTTCTAGAGTTTTTTTCAATCCGCCATGTGCTGCTGTAGGAGATTCGTGTTCGTTGCGAATAAGTTCATCAGTCATGGAGTTGGGAATTAGTAATTTCCAAACAGGAAGATCTGTCAATGCTTCCTTCGCCTGAGGCTCGAATCGAATATATACTCTATCATTGTGTATGCGGTGATTAGGGAAATTGTTAGGATAGTCTAAGATTCTTTTCTTAATGCTGGCGTAATCATCCTCTAGGAACTGAGGAGAGTTAATGTCTAATGAATTCAGCAGGAGAGGAAGGTTTTGCTGGAGTTCAGACAAGGAATCGCAATGTATCCTTGATAACGTGTCAGGTACAACATTCAAAGCTCCTTTCTGGTGTTCTATTACAAAGTCAAAGGCCTGCAATTTCAGGCTCCACCTTGCCAGTCGCCCACTGAGGTCTTTTTGGGGCATTAGCCACTTCAGGCTCGCGTGGTCCGTAATCACGGTGAACCGAAATCCTTCGATGTACGGCCGAAATTTGTGAATGCATAACAGGGCGGCCAGACACTCGAGTTCGGTTACGCTGTAATTTTTCTGGGCTCGATTTAACTTTTGTGAGAAAAAAGCAATAGGTCGTTCGTCACTGGTTTCGTTCTTCTGGTAGAGAACGCCTCCCACTCCTTCCGTGCTAGCGTCACAGCGGATAAAAAAAGGTTTAGTGAAGTCAGCGTTAATCAACACTGGCGCTGATGAAAGAAGAGATTTTAACTGCCGAAATGCTAATTGAGCCTCCAAGTTCCACTGAAACTTTACCCCTTTTTTCAATAGATCAGTGATGGGAGCCGTTATTTCCGCATAGTTGGGGATGAACCTTCTGTACCAACCCGCCATACCCAGAAACCTCCTTGTTTGTTTAACCGTTGTAGGGCTTGGAAAGTTGCAAACAGCCTCAACTTTGTCTGGGTCGGTACGAAGGCCATCCTCGCCAACAAGGTAACCCAGATACTTAATTTCACGCATAACGAAATGGCTTTTGGCAAGATTTATAGTTAGGCCAGATTCAACTAGTCGTTTCGCCACAGTTTGTAATAGTGAAAGGTGCTCGTCAAAACTAGGAGAGATTACGAGCAGGTCATCCAAGTACACAAATACCCTATCGTGGTATTGATGTGGTATGACGCGGTCCATTAGACGACATAGAGTTTGAGGCGCGTTGCATAATCCAAACGGCATCACGGTAAACTGGTAGAGGGGTCTACCAGGCACCGTGAATGCCGTTTTATCTCTGGAGTTTTTGGCCAAGGGAATTTGCCAAAAGGCATCCTTGAGGTCAATTGAGCTAATGTACTTCGTGTCATGCAATCTTCCTAATAAGCGATCAATGAGAGGTAGTGGGTACGCGTCTTTGCGAGTTACCAGATTCAACTTTCGCGAATCCAAGCACAGTCTTGATTTCCCATTTGGTTTTGCTACGCGTACGATTGGGGAGCTCCATGCACTACTACTCTCTTCTATTACTCCCAGCTGGAGCATTCGGTCGAGTTCTTCATAGATTAGACATTGTATTGCCGGAGAGACATTATAATGTCGTTGCTTAATAGGAGGTGCCTCTCCTACGTCGATGACATGTTCTAAGAGATGAGTTTTCCCCAGACCGTTAACCTCGAAAGACGGAATTGAACTTATGATTACTTGGAGAGCTTTATTTTGTGATTCAGTTATTTGATGGTGTTTCAATTCAATTGGGGAACCGGACAGAGAGGATACCACGGCTGGGGCTAAGTTAAATTTAGACCAAAAGTCAATTCCGAGATAGAGTTCACCTTCTAAACTGGGTACCACATAAAATCGAATAACTTCTGATTTTCCCTCATATTTTACTACTACCTCTACAAAGCCCAAAATGGTATTTGGAGTGCCATCGGCCGTTCTAATTGATGACTTAATTTTCCTGAAGGGTAAGTTTAGTCTGTTAATCAGACTTAAAGAATTTTTGCCCAGTATGCTAATAGAAGCTCCACTGTCTAATAACCCAATCATTTCATTGTCAAGAACACTTATGCACACGTGCGGTCGAGGATCATTTTCCTGCCTAATCGTCACGGCACTACAAAGCTTATGTAGATATTTTCGCTCCTTCCAATAATTAAAACTTCGTGATTTTTGTTTGCTCGTGTAGCTGCCACTCCCATCCTTCTCGATTTTAGTGACGTTTGAGATTTGACTATACGAATTAATGCTGGATTGGTTTAGTTGATTATTATTTTGTGAGATTGCGATGGGGTTAGGAATAACATTTATTTCCGAGGAAGGATTTGAGTCGGTGCCGAACGAGTTTCTCTCGGACGAATCGCGTTCGGTACTGAGTTTCCCGCCGGGTAAGCCTTACAATTTGCACAATTAGGTTTCCTAGTCCCCGATCTACCACACCCAAAACAAAAGATCTCCTTGAAATCTTGTAGACAATCGTGATACCGATGACCCAGGTCCTTGCAATTCCAGCATATTAGATGATTGGAACTGTTAGTATCTTGACTAGTTTTTGGGCGAATTGCCGAAATATTTGGGGGATCCTCGGAATCTGGATCACCGATCTTAAGATCCTCAAAAGGAATACTCTCCATGTGCGAGTCTAATGTTACTTCATGGACCTTATTACGAACCCCTGCGGCAGGCCGCTGTCCCCTGGGATCATAACCTGTTTTTAACCAAACCCGCTCAAATTTATGGCAGTCCACCCTAAGTTCTTCGATTGTATTGTAACGAAATTTTAGTACAGCACATTGTAGCGAGGGATTCATATTATCGCGCATTATTTCAATAAGTTCATCTTCCGAAAATTTGTTCGTCAGTCTACCATTGAGCATTTGAATTTCGAGGGCAAAATCGCTAAAGGATTGCGTCTGTTTCTGAGTCAATTTCTGTATTAATCTACGAGTCTCTTTTTCGGATTCATGGCTTGAAAACCTGGATAAAAAAGCACTTCGCATTTGTCTCCAGTTAGATTCGGGGTAATTCATGGTATATACCCAAAACCATTTCTCAGCTACCCCAGAGACAAAATGATGTACTATTCTTGGTAGTTTATACTCAGCAATACCATCTCTCTTGGCAGATACTACTAGTCGGAATAGGAAATCATGTACATCAAGTCCTTGTCCACTACCATCAAAGGACAATTTCCATTTTGGATAATAAGGTCTCTGTACGTCTTGCCACGGAACTTGAAATCTGGGGTCAGGGACATTATATGGGGGGAATTCATGTGGACGTGATTGCCTCGAGCCAGGCTGGGAAGAAGGTGTAGACGAACCACTAGTATTACTCGGTGACGGAGGTCGCTGATATTCTTTCTCGCCGACACCAGCCTGGTTACCTTGTGAAATCACTGATGAAGCCTGCGCTTGCTGTTGTGAGATTTTGAGCTTAGTGGTCGCATTCAAGAGCGCGCTAGTGTAGATAGGTACCAAAGACGACTCGAGATTTTTGGCATTCACACTTGTGGGAGTTATCGGTGTCAACCCCACAGGGGTGGTCTTATTATTTTGTGTTACTTGGGGGGTCGAATCTTCCAGCAGAGATTGGACAAATTGAATTAGCCGTCTGAATTTGGTGATGATGTTTGATATGTTACCAATTTCACCGTAGGTATTTTTAAGACGTTCCATACGTCTTTTCCAATGGATAGCTCTGGCTAGGACTTTATCAGCATCGTCTTTCGGTACCGGGGCTTTGGCTTGATAAATAATTTTATCAAATACGTCGTACACTTCCCGCGCGGTTCCGATGTCTAATTCAGGGTATGTCGCTGTACGCGACTTGACAGGCATTGCTAAGGACGTTTTCGCTTCTCGCTCAAGCGCCGAAACTAATTGATCATGAGCTTCGGGGTTTTCAATGTTAATGTCACGAACAATTGTCTCCACTTCCAATTCATCCTCGTTTAAAAGTTTGACATACAAGCGAGCGTCCATATTTAAAGTTGTAAGCGTAATTTAATAATAAAAATCAAAGAACAACCGATAACGAATGATCAATCAAATTGTGACTAAATATAGTATGTATAACACTTAATAATTATTTGATTAATTTTTAATTTTTTTTTTTTGTATTCGAATAAATAACATAAATTAGGGGAAGTGAAACGTAGGTATAAATTACAACGATTGGGAGGTATGGTCATGAACATTTCGTAGGTAATAAGCTAATTAATAAAACAAAAAAAAACGAAAAGACAAAGAGTATTTAATGTAAATAATCTTAAAGTTGAACAGTCAACTAATAATAAAGTATGGAATCAACAACGTACGAGAAAACAGGATTCACCTATATTCAATCCTACGTCATATCGCCCAGCCATGATCATCAGTACTGTTACACCTCTAATAAAATTCACTACTATGTAAAATTAACGTTGACGGTAAAAAAAAATATAACGAATTAGTTGATTGGCAAAGAGTTAAAGTAAACTACGAATTCATAATTGGTTCTTCATTCCGAACTTGAGAAACTTAACAAAGTAGAATCAAGAAAAACCGATTAACGACCAATCTATCAATAATACCAAGTCCAGAAGTCTCTTTCAAGTTCTTTCCGAAAAATCAATTTGAATATTTTTTTTTTTTTTTTTTTTTTTTTTTTTTAAATATTTTTTAAAACCAGAAGGGCAAGATGAACAAAAGATGATTAATCGCATGCTTAATAAATAATATTAAATTCAGAGGCGATTTATTTATAATCATCTGTTAGTAAGGAGAGAGGCTCCTCGGATGCTTTATTTAAGCGACCGTTGTACTATAATGCCAAAATTAACAAAAATATTTTTTTTTCTTAATGATACTCATCATTAATGACCTCTTCAGGTCCCTGCTCGGGCGCCATTTTGTAACCGTTTTACTATTGCCTGTACGCACATGCTGGCTAAATTATGCCGGGAGCGTCAGCTAGGGCGGGTCCTACAAAGCGGCAATAGTTGGCAACGTATTACGTAGAAATTACATGTGCAGTCGATTAACGTTCATGATCACACCACCCCTCCCACCGATTCCACCCACCGTCCACCTCCCCGTGCGAAACAATTAATTAAGCATCCTATCGCAGACCTTACCAAGTGGAATGAAGATAATCTTTATTGTAATTATTACCACGCCTGCGAAGTAGATCCTTTAACTCATATATAGTGGTTATGAGTTTACAAACAAAAATTGTGTCACTTAAGCCTAAGAAAAATTATCTTTAACTCAATAAGTAACGGTCGGATTAATACAATGAAAAAAACAATAATTGAATAATAATAATAATAATAATAAGACCGACCGTACGGGATACATGTACTAAGTTAATACAACCAAAGAAATAACATGAATATATAATAAAACAAATATTTATTGTACCTGCGTAACCCTATGTAGCCTGGGTGAAGGTTACCTCGTGGTGTTGGTCTGCTACTCCGTTAGGTTTATATATATCCTTGGTTGATTTCCCGGTAGTTTTCCTTTTTGCAATTTCCGTTGCGGGTGCGATTTTACTGATGTTATCTGGGATTTACGTTATATTTATTTTTTTGTTAAATAGTGTACTCCACCGCTTATAGTTGTCACGATTACGAATAATATAACCGTAAGTCGCAGCCTCGGTTTTGGTTAACCCCGTTCTATTTGGTCCGCCTTACTCGCCGCGCGTTCACTATTGATGCTTTCACACACCCATACAATTTAGATGGGGAGCAACTATACCACCGTAACGCCGGTTGGTCTCAAGCAATTAGTGGGTATCCCTTGGGATTGTACGTCTCGTATGGTGAACGTAAATAAAAAAACGAGCTCTCAAATTTAATTATATATAACTATATAAATATATAGGTAGTTAACAATATTTTTTTTTTCTTTATTAAAAATAAATCACCGCAACCTTACTCGGTTACACTTTTCACAATCTTTTAAATTTTAATATATTTTTATTTTGGTTCTTAATTTTAATAAGTTACACTCGGGCACCACTATATATCACTTGGTCGACCAATTTCCACCAAAAACCCAAAATCGAATCCCCTATCCCATCAAAAAAAAATTATCTTTTTTTCCTCTTCGTTTTCTTGTTCTTTTTTTTTTTCTCTTTGAATCGTACCATTATTATTATTTACTCGAATATGTAATAGAGTACAATTATGGCACAAACACCTACAGTCTGCCATACAAGTACCGATTCCGCCGCACGTTACACCACCCGCACAGTAACAAAGTGAGCCAAATCATTCGATTCCACGCTTTTCACAGGAATTGAAAAATTCTCAAATCATATTGTGGGGAATTTTGCGTAGATCTTGGTTTACTTCCTTACAAGATCAAATTAAGTACTGAAGCAATTGGGCGCTGCTAAAATTTCATCGAAAAATCATCATCAGCGATGATGCTCACTTTTGTCTTATTGGCTTTGTTAATAAGCAAAATATAGTTTATTGGACAGCAACAAGTCAACATGTGCTTCAAGAGACTTCATTAAAACCATAGAAAGTGACCGCGTGGTGTGGATTTCACGCTGGTGGTTTGATTGGACCATATTTTTCGTTGATGATCGCCATGTTACCGTCAATGAAATTCACTCTCGTGTCAGAATTGGATGGACTTGAAATCAGTTCCAACAAGATGGTGTCATATGCAACAGCTTGACTAGCTGTGATCAATTGGTCTATTGAAAAGGAAATTCGGTAACCGTGTAATCTCGAGATATGGTTTGGTCAAATGGGTTCGTCCATGCGATTCAACGCCGTTTGATTTCTTTTTATGGGGTTACGTTAATCCGTTGGTTTATACCAATAAGCGAACGAAGTAAAAGGAGCTCAGGGACAATATCGAACGCGAAATTGTAAAGGTTTCGGCCTATATGTGTAAAATAGTGGTGGAAAATTGGCTTTAAACAATCGATCGCTGCAAACGTGCTCCCCGTGATCATAATAACAAGATCGAATTCCATGGTTAAATGTAAAATGGGTACTGCACCTGGAATAGATTTCAACAGTGTTTTATTTAAATACAAAGTTGTTATGTCCTTAGTGAAACCCCCTTTATTTTCGAAAGACCTCACAAGCTAGATAGTTGCGGTAAAATAATGCCTCCCACAATTACGGTTTTAAAAATTCCGGATAGTTTTTTTTTTTAAGAAAGTATTAATCATCCAGTGGATTTAATGTCCTTTTAAGGTCAATTCATACTCCCCTTTTCATTCACGCACACACCCACCCATTCACCTATTCACACAATTACAGTATACCACCTGCACGTTGCAAGCTCCATGTCAACCTGCACACATGAACGGTGGGTCAGTTTTAATCTCGAGAATTGGGTAAGTAATTCAAATCCGCTACATGCATCAAAATTTTTTGATCAGGAAAATGAATTTACAAATAAGGCAACCAACGAACTCTTTTGCCATGACGTTCTCAAACAGCGACCAGATAAGCTAATGCAGCGGTTTCCAAACTTTCTGATACTGCGACCCACATACGAAAAAAATAAAAAATTGGCGGCCCCCTTATTAGATAAAACAATAAAATAATATAAGCACATTTTCAAGTTGTAAAAAGTAATATATTCATAGAATAAAACTATACAAAAATTAATAAAAATTAAGCATGTATATTTATAGAAAAAAATTTATTGTGATGAATGAGCTTGTTTCTTCGCACAAAGCTTCTCAAATCGTGGTGTTATTGTTGAAATAGCCACCCGAAGTTCTTTTTCCACTAGTAAAGGATTTCGATATTTCAGGGCTGCTAAAGCAGAAAATCCGGTTTCGCATAAATATGATGTTACGAATGGTAATAGCTCTGTCCGACAAAGTAATATAATCTTTTTTTCGTTCCAGCCAAAACCGAATTAAAGTTTTACTATCAAATTCCTGTTGCAATGAAGTACCGCAAGATATTTCAATCAGTTGTTCTTTTTCGAATATTGTCAATTCAAATGCATCAAGTTGGTTATTCAAAAATCGATTCTGGATCCAGGCAAACTTTGTAAAATCAATATAATGTGAAATAATGTGAAAAATGTCTTAGTAAACTTTGCAAATGTTCTATAAAAAATTTTTTGTTTACTCTAATATTGTTTCTGGTACCGTCATCATTTGAAATTGAAAACATGTCATATTATCTTTTTCTAAATTGGATGTTCATAGCTCCAATTTTTTAATGAATGCCGTGACTTTGTCTTTTTGAATCAGAGGATGCATTTGTGAACCTTGCATTGATTTATTTAAATCGCTTCATTTTTTAAATATTTCAACTAAATAAGCAAGTTTAAGAATAAAGTTATTGTTGCGAAAGGAAGATGCCTCACTTTGTGATTTTCAGCAGGAAAGATCGCAATTTCGTTTTTAAGTTCGAACACTCTTTGAATAAATTTTGAACGAGATAGCCTACGTACTTCACAATAGTACAAGAGTGATTTATATTCAGCTTCCATATCTTCACACAACGTTCCAAATAATCTCGCTTTCAAAGGACTGTTCTTGATATAGTTTTCAACTTCACGACCCCCTTGAGGTTATTACGCGACCCCCCTGTGGGTCGCGACCCACAGTTTGGAAACCGCTGATGAACAGTTTGGAAACCGCTAATGGTTTGAGGTCACAGTTAAACTAGTTTTGCTATAACTTTTTTAAATACTCTTAAATGTGAAATGTATTGTCAGAATAATTTTGTGACTGACTGTACTATATTATGGTATGTACAATATAGTATTTTATAATGACGTGATAATCATAAAAGATAATTAATTATTTTCTAACATTATCTCTAGTTGTGATCGGATATGTGTAATGTGGGTTGTATTTTTAAACCATATACATACATAGTTATACAAAACTATTACTATTATTTATGTTGTTAATGCATAAAATATTATATATGTAAAAAAAAAAATTTAAGGGATGAAATTTTCTGTGTTCATGGGAGGTCATTTGTTTTGTGTGACAATTTTATACAATACGAGTATATTTTAAGGATTTGCCAACTCTATATATAGAATTTCTGGGTAAGGCCCCCTGATCAAATTTATGTGCAAATTATACATGAACACAGCAAATATTATTACGTATGTGGGTGTTCATGTTTCACACAATTGACAAAAAATACTTTTATTTTATATATTTGTTTTAGGATAATCTAATGACCCAGTTATAGTATAATATTCATCTACACAAAACATATCCAATCGATTGCTCTACGAATACATAAAATTCTATAAATTTCAGAAAATACGAGTAGTTTCAACCAAAATTGGATATGTTACGTAAGAAAAAAATCATGAGGGGTTTTGTTTTTCTGGCGAATATTTCCAATTTATTTTGTTATTATATTTTTCTTAACTTGCATGACATGATTTATATATTTATAAAGAATAAAAATAAAATTATTGAAAAGTGAATTATTTAAAGACTTGATTTTATGTAGGTTAAACCGATGAACGTGACCATGTTTAATGAAAATCGAATTGAGATATTGTATAGAGCTTAGTGTATACATTCTGATGGAACCATATGATTAAAATTTATGGGTTTATTGAAAAACTGAGTCACAATAGCAGAGTTGAAAAGATTATTGTATTTGAGCAACCTCAGAAACCAAACATATATTTCATATTGGATAGTTGTTATCATTGTGGACGTTTGAAATTGTTGAACCACGTGCTCTGGATTTCGAACTAAACATGAACAGTGTTTTAACGGGTTGCACCTCAGTATGAGACATATGGGTGTAATTTATATAATTTGTGATTTATGAAAAATATGCAATTTACTATCAAAACGTAACCAAAATGGCATCAAAAACGTCACAGTTTTATAAACTTCATCTTAAAATCTAATCATCTGAAAATTATATTTATTTAATTTTGAAACTTTATTAATACGGAGTAGTGAATTCTTTGTCCATGATTTTGTTGTTTTCAGATGCGATTTATTTCTCGAAACTTGCTCAAAGAAATCAGGTGATGGTGTACTGATACCCTTACATTCTAAACTCTGAACCGCTCCCGCAACCTAAGTCTTGTCAAGAGTCGATCAAATTGGCCTAAAAATAAAAATCAACAAAACAAATCTAATTATTTAAACAGATAGATACAAGTACCTCAATAAAATTTTGATCATTGTGCAACCTGCATCGATGCCTTCGAACGTCATCAGTTATTAATACAACTAACTCAACGTTTATTTGTGAATGCCATATTTGGTTTTAATTTGAACCAAATAAATACCGTTGCTAATTACATTTTTTGATCTTGTCTTCAGCAAGCAACAAAATTGATACTCTTAAAATGTCTGTAAAAGTCTGTCTGTCTTAAAGTGCCACCTTTAGTCATAAATGATTCGAATTACAAATCTTGAGATATTTTATTTTAACTAATTTAATGGTCAGTTTGGATCACTTACGTCCAATCAAATACAGCTTCAAAGAAAAAACTAACCATGTGGAGCGATAAGGTTCCCTAGAATCACCAAGTGTTCGGCATCAGTGGTTCGATGGTAGACTAGTTAACTTAAAAAATCGGAAAGTATTCAAAAGCGGCAAAGAAGCGGGCAAAACTACTTTTTTTTTTTAAACAAAGTAACGAATTTATAATTAAATTCAAATTAAAATACAGGAATCGATCAAATTCAAGAAAAAATCAAAGTAAATCTAAAACAATTTTGGAAATACTTTAAGAATAACTCCTAATGTTGTTAGGAGTACGCTAAAATTGCACAACTCAATCATGTTATCAGTTCATTCACTCCTTAAGTACCAACGTGTTTTCCGAAAAATGGAAAATTAATAAAAAATTGCACCAATTTTTAAACAGGGTAAACGAGATAACATGGTCCATTCCTAAATTGTTTGAATTAGTTATATGTAACAACTTTAAATCCACAAAATCACGACACTGATGTAACTCGCAGCCAGAATGGATTTATGCCTGGCCGATGCAAATCGACTAGTCTGGTTGAATTGATCAGTAAAATAATAGAAAATCACCATTAAGTGGATTTACAATTTGTAATAATGAGAAATGAGAAATCGAAACATTATTAAAGTTACGTCTGGTGTTCCCAAAGGCCCTGGATTTTTATTGTTTTCATACATCGAATAACCGAGATAATCAAAAACTCAAACGTGCCCATATTTGCTGATGACGTGAAATTCTTTCGTACGATTAATGGAATGCCTGATACCGAGAAAGTTTTGGAAGAAACACAGATTAGATTAAGTGAGTGGTGTGATTGAAACTCACTATACTTAAATATTAATAAATGCAAAACTATGTCTTTTCACCGTAAAATAAATCCGTTAATTACTTCAATAAGTAATACTAAGTCAACAGTGATGTATTGCAAAGAGTCGGTGTTAGATTAGTAGGTGTATCATTTATTGAAAACACCACAGTTTCAATAGGGTTATTAGTAATTGTATTGCGAATTTAACGATTACAGGTGACTTTAAAGATATTTATTTATACCTAATGTTCACTCATAGGCTTTATTTTGGCGTGTTTTGAATAAAAGATTTATTTTTTATTTAACTAACGTAACGAATTTAAATTGTAACTGTTAATACCGAGGATTTGTTGAGACGATCGTTCTGGCGTAGGTAATGACGTGGCCATGTGCTTTTGTGTTTCCGTGACGTGGGACTGAATACGATGATTTAAACATTGGTGGATAAAGCAGTCGTATTTGGTGCTTTGTTTGTATTTATGATCACTAACCTATTAAAATATTCAAAATATGAAGCAAAACCCAATGTATTGCGATATTTCATGCTTCTGAGGAATAGCTACTACATCAATGATACCGAAGTTATTTGAAATTCTTTTGTATGAAAGTTTCTAAAATAGCATTCGAGTACATTTATCCAATTTGCAACCATGGGTTTATGCCTGGTAAATCCACAACGACGAGTTTTTTTAAGGCAACTGAACAATATTAACAAGAGGACACTGTTTATACGAACTTTAATAAAGAATTTGACTCCGTCGGTAAAGCAAGGCGTTGGCCAGTTTGAGATCCTTTGACTTTTGTGGAAATTTTGTCAATTGGTTCTTTTCGTACCTATTGGATAAATTACGATATTGAAATTGGAGAATAAAGATCAAATAAAATAAAAGCCCTTCTAGTGTTTCACAAGGCTCGCATGGATGGATATTTCTCATATTTATCGATGGAATATCTAATGTCTTTTTTAACTCTTTTGTATTTTTATTTCCAGATAAAAAACCTTCAGAGCTAAATGTAAACTCGTACCAAATTACTTCAAGGCGACATAGATAGAATCAGCGAGTGGTGGGAAGTCAACCAATTACATCTCAACATGGAAAAATGTAAAACTATTATTTCAACCGGAAAAAACACTAGCAATTAATTACTATAACATCAAAACATAAAATTCAAAATAGTAAATGAGACAAAAGATTTGGATCTTTGTTGCAAATATTTCTTTTAACAAACACATTGATGTAATTATTGCCAAGGCGAGGTTAATGATTCGTTTTATCAAGAGATGGACCAAAAATTTAACCAACCAACAAGGGTACGTTTTTCATCTTACATTGCAGCTGCATCAGATCTCAGCTGCAGAATGCAGTAGTAGTATTGTGCTATTTTAATCTCACAGCGATATAATCGAATGAATTCAGAAACAAATGTTATTGTTTAAAACGAAAATAACTCATTAGGACTACGAACATGGTATTGTTTACCACGCAAATTTATCTCGTCTTCAAGCAAACACTATCAGATGAAAAAATTATAAGATCTTGACTCTGGCTATTATGCGAAGATTACTTGGGGCAATTGTACTCTTGGGAAAAACGCACTCATCTTACATTCTTGGAAACCATAATATTTATGCTCCCAGTGCGAATCATCAACAACACGATTTTTTAAAATCGGAGCTTCAAAGCACTAATTATGGTGAACATGAACCAATTAAGAACTGACAACATTTTTTAATTAAATACAACCCTTATTTTACTTCTCTAGAACTAGTGACGACTTCAAAAGAAACATTTTTATAATTCTAATTCTTAATTTTATGTAATTTGTTTTTCATTTTAATTTTATTTTTTTAATCTACCACTGAATTATTGATTGATTAAATTGATTGATGGAGACTGTAGGACTGTTTGAGACTGTAGGACTAAGTACTGGACAAGTGTATTAGATTTCTTTATAAAATAAATAAATAGTTAAAAGGCAGTGAAGCAGTCCTGGGGTTGGGCCGCTTAGCGGCCTGGAGCGCATAGCAAACAATTAAGATCATAATACCGAAACAACAACAAGGAAACTTCATTTTGAAAAACATTACATTAATGAGAAAAACAATTATGAACTATTAGATTGTAAAGTATTTGTGCAGTAATATCGGCTCAGATCAGCTATCCAAAATTTAAACGGAAATAATCAGTTTTGACAAAATCCAAAATTCGGCATCTCTACAGTCCAGGCAAATTGACTATTTGGAAAAAACTTCATATTTAAAGATTTTATTTGACAATCATTGACATGTATCAGGTTTTCCAATAAGGACATAACACATTTATATTATATTAATACGAAAGAACTCTTGGATGTTTTTCATGATCGGTCAGACAAGGTTGGTATTTGTATCATGCTTAGGTTCGCGAATAACAAACGTTTGAAAATTATTAAAAATTTGTACCGCAATGCTGAGTCGGTGGCTGCAACTTTAAGAACACTTACTCCAAGTTTATGTTGTCAATAATCATCCCACCAGGCTGTGCGTGCATAGTGGATAAATTCGAGTCAAAACATTCACTATTGGATGTTCCTGTGCCAGTGAATGATGCACCAGTCAAGCACCGATAATATTGTCGCCGTGAGTGCTTCAGTTCAAAATGAGCCCAATCGATCGATTCCACGCCGTTCACAGGAGTTTTGAATCTGAAATCTCCCAACCACATTGTGGCGAATGTTGCGTAAAAACTTTAGCTTACACCCTTACAAGGTCAAATTAACTGAAGAACTGAAGCCTATTGATCATTTGAAGCGCCGAAATTTCTTTGATTATGCTTTGCTAATGATTGAAGAAAGTCCTGAATTCCATCCAAAAATCATCTTTAAAGTTGAAGCTAATTTTTACGCCTTAATGTCAATAAGCACAAATAGTTACGATGTGGTATGCCTATGGTCGCCATTTTAAGGTCAATGGAGATATCTATCGTGCCATGTTGTAAGACTATTCTTGGCTAAATTTGAATGAACTTGACATCAGTGAAATGTGGTTTCAACAAGATGGTACCACATGCCACACAACCGATCAAACAATTGGTTTATTGAAGAGGAGCTTCGGTACCCGTAAAAAAGAGAGAGATAGAGAGAAAGAGGGAGATTAAGAGATCCTAATTTATACAGAGCATATTTTGTACATTTTTAATTAAAGACAGACCTTGAACTCTTTATACAACGTTGCAAAAACCCATCAGTGGTTACTATTGCTCACATAACTTCGTTGGGCATCCACACCTTCTCTTATATGCCTTACCGAAAGCTATTTTTATAATGATTGCTTTTGGTTTACTTTTTTAATTTTCCAATACTAAAAACGCTATCAAAATTCAATTGTTTATGATTTAGATTTCTCGGATGTTATTGAATACCACAAAATTCAAGAAAAGTTTTGATTTAACCATTATTCTTTAAATTATAGGGTGTGATAATGATTATCCGTTGGAGCCATGGATTTTTACTCAATTTAGTCAACCGGCTATTCGTCAAGAAGAACAATTCAATAAAATTCACATCAAGGCCAGAAATACAATAGAACGCGCATTTGGAGTTTTAAACCCCCGTTTTAGGTGTTTAAATAAAGCCCGTACACTACACTACAATCCTGATAAAGCAGCTTTTATTATTTATTCATCTGTGATTTTACTCAACATGCTTACCGAATTTGCCATTAAAGATAAAGTTGATTCAAATGTGGTATATTGACGAAGAGGAAACAACAAACAGAGACGACAACGAAGAAGCCGAGCCAATTTTTGTTCATGGTAACTATTTATCTGAAGGACGCCGTATTCCAAATTAATATGTAAATATTTTATAATTTTTCAGTTTATTGCATATTTCAATTATATTTCATCACATTTATAAAATACATAATAATTAATTTACAAAATCATATCATTATTTCTGTTGCCGACAGAATTGTGCTACCACGAATAAGGCTTCTCTCATTCTCCCCAATGTCTCACTATTTTGTTTATCCAGAGCAAACCGCCTTTCAGCCATTTTTTTGCCGTGTTCTATGCCTGTTCTTCTGTGAATTTGCCGATTTTTATGACGCATTCTGATATAGCTAATAAAGTTGAACGTCCAGAAGAATATGACCTTTTTTGCGCAGTCCTTGTGTTAAGCCAATTAGCTGTTCTTATTGATGAATGACTTCTTATTTCTGAATGCTCACTCTCTATAAACACCGTCTCTGTGGCGTTACCTGAATCTTAGTCAACGAAATTCTGTAAGTGTAAGTATTTAAACTTTAACACCAGAAGGTTCATATTATAATTTATCTCTTACGTTAATCCCCATCACCCATATAGCAATGTCGCTTCTAACTGACAAAACTCCCAACACACTAAGGGCCCTCTTTTCAAAAGAAGTCATAGATCTTTCTGTGGTCTGACCCCCTCCGGTAATTGTTTGGTTTATTTTAATTGTCCTTGCTCTCGATTTGAGCTGGTGCATCCAGTGCGTTAGAGACTAAAATAATTATTAATCGATTTTAAGCTATAGTTGAACACAATTATTTTGTAAATAGATTGCCAGTTTCCAATCGTTAGACGTTTTCTTCGGCCCTTTTAACGAATTTAGCTTGGTGGCCAACTCTTCTCACTTTTCTTTTAAATAATTACGAAATGGTGGATTTGCTTCCAGGAAGGAAATATAGGCCTCCAGTTGTTCGTTTGTCGTTCGAGCAGAACGAATTTTCCGTGAATTTGCATCTAGATTATGAAAATTAAAAATACATCATAAAATTGCAAAATAAATAATTAATAATTAAATAACTACATGTACATAATTATATCGAAATTACTTACTATTATTAACCCAGTATGCAATTATTCCACTGTGTGGAAAAAACTGCTCAAATGTCGTACAAAACTCCGTACTACAAAATATCAAAGACACAAAAATATTGATTTTCGAGAATTGTTTTTCTCTTTCTATTTCGCGGTAATATTATTTTCGTTTTATAAGTTTCGATTGTATCTTTTATTTTCAGTTTCTTCTGACAAGTCGACGTGCACGGTTGCACTACATATATAGTTTTTTTACTTTAAAGTGTTGTGTTTCATTATAATGTTTTTCGATTTGTTAAAGTAAATAATTTTAAATTTAAATATATAATAATAATTATTAACTTATTTAGTGATCGCGATGTGCAAATTTGGACTAAAAAGGTAATAGAGATCTGTCTCACAATGGCGTCGTCGCGAAATACATTTACGTAGTAAATTTTCAATGATTTTTTTTTACAAGATCTCAATATGGCGGATGCAATACAACGTGGCGGATGCAATACAACGTGGCGGATGCAATACAAAACTCAATTTATGAAATTTAAATATTTGTACACAAATAAAAAATAATGTGAATAAAATATTAATATTTATTTTATTATAAATGGAAAATTTTGTTTTATTTCGGATAAGAATTATTATTTATTCCAATTGGAAAATATATACAAACACGTGCCTTTTGTTTCTGTGATTTTTGCCTCTTTTTAGTTGGGATTCACACCGACACCGGAATTTTTGTGACACTTTTCTTTGGCGGGGAGTACGAATTTCCGCGTGATACACATGGTTCTTTCCATAGAAGCAGTGTGGTTTTAGAACGCGAATGTAAATGGAATTCCGTCGGCATTGCATACTGGGAAGATCCGTAAACGAAAATGGCGTCAACAGAAATACCAATTGACAGATCTCTAAAATATTTGGAGAGATATTAAGAGGTATTTTAAAACTACTAACATCAGGGGCACTATTTCTGAATACGAATACGAACAAAAATTGTTCGAATTCGTATGATTGGTATTTTTGAATACGAATTCGTGCAATTGTAGCACGAATTCGTACCTACTTGATACGTCCACAAATTTCCCTTATTTGACAATACGAATTCGAACAATTTTTGTACGTTCATGAACGAATTTTTGTACGATGAACATTTAGTTTACGACTCCATAGAAAAATCAAAAATTTCTTTCAAAATCAAAGAAAATCTTTTATTATAAAACGTAAACATGGCCTTATAATTTGTTTACGCCAATTTAAGTGAGAGTATAAATACATATATGAATTTTTCGTAGTTATTTAGCACGTACTACAGTTAATGGCCGAATGTAGAACGGGGTCAAGAGCACTGTTAAAAACCCCGAGACCATAATCCAAAAATGATTTTGAAATATTTAATAACACAATTAATTTATATTTAAAACCAAAACCTAACCTAATATTAATTTATATTTAAAACCATTATAAAACCAAATATAATGGGGCACTATCACACAATAAGAAATTATTTGGTGGTTGATTTTTATATTCCATCTTAACAATTTTGTCGGCAACACAAAACTACAAAATATTTTGCTTCCATAAAACTTTAATTTTATTTCACCATTTATTTGTATTTATATGTATTACAACTTAAAAGAATCTCCAAATCATAGGTGATGCTTATTTGAAAACCTAGAAGAAAAATAATATTATTACTTCCATTTCAAGTACAAACCAAAACGTCAAAACTCAAAATAGTGTCCAAGTTGTACAATTTTATTGCAGGTAAAACCATTTATAATAAATTTCCATTATAGCAAGGACACACACCAAACAATTACGTACGATCATATTCAGAAATACCAAAATATTTTCGTAACGGATATCATTTTCGTATCGAATACATTTTCGTATCGTATTCAGGAATAGGGCCCCAGAATACCAATTAACATTTTTCTCTTCAAAAAAACAAAACTTTTAGTAAAAATTGTCACAGCTAAGAGGCTTTAACGCCAGAATCGGAGTGCGATTGCTGTAAATAATTTCGAAACAAAGTTAAATGGGAAAATATTTTTCCCTATAAAAATTTTGTGAAAGAAAAGTTTCCAAATTAACTTTGTTTCTAAAATTTTTGCACTAAACTTATTCCTTCAGTAGGTCAAAAAAACAAAATTTGGACAAAAACGCTATGAAAATATTTTCCCAATTCACTATTACCAGGGAAACCCAGAATAATGTTACAGACCGACACAATTGGGTTAAATGTTAACATTGAAGTTTTGTAGAAAATAGGTCAATCTGTCTTTAATTTGTAATAAATTATATTTGTTCAGATTAAACGGAATTGGCTTCAGGTGATATGGGCTTCAGATGTATAACATAAATAACGATTTTATTAACATCATAATAATTTACTAGAACAGGCCGCATAAAGTGGTGGCGGTCTGGTTTAATAAATTACTAAATGTGGTAAAATCGACCTTGATACTACATATCGGAAGTCTATATCTTTAGGCGATATAGACAATTCCACCTAATCTATTTTGTTTTGCATAAAAATTAAAACTTAAATACTTAATCAATTTAACGACCGCGTCTAATTTCGATCTCACGATCCTAAGAGTTGTAGTCGATCATTAATATCACTCAACTATTTACTAGAATTCAATCGTGGCAAAAACGTCTTCATTCCGTGAATAAATTTCCAACCAACGGACACATGATGACGTTTATTTTGAAGTAAAAACAATTTTCGATAATCCCAGTTTACGCAATTCCCAACATTCGACTGCATTGACATCGATCTTTGAGACGGCAGTGTTCTCACACGATCAGCTGCCTCTACGTCATATTGATCGAGAAACGCAAACAATGTAAAGGATCGCGTTACAGAAAATCCGCAACAAGGACTTTAGTTTGGTGTTGATCGACAATTCACACGGAACATAGTTTACAAAGAAGTCTTTTAAAAGCCACTGGAATAAAGCAATTTAAGTAAATGGCGGAAAAGAAAATCTATTTATTTCATCCATCATTTTAGACCCATTTGCTCTATGTTTTCAGGATTAAAAAATTCGATCTAGGGCATAATACGTGAGATTTGGCACTGGGTTGACTTTTTATAGGTAAACAACTACGATTGATTTTGAAATCGATATAAACTCGCCAAAATAATAAAGTTAAAGTTGCAGCAGTGCGAAGCAGCAGTAAAAAGGCTGCGAAGTAGGCCTAGAGTTGGGCCGCTTATCGGCCAGGGGCTCGATTCTGAGTCGGTGATAATGATAAATGATAAAATTGTCATCGATAAAATATAAATTGCGATTCCGGGTTGGTGATATATGATAAATAAATGTCAAATTTAGTGAAAAAACTAAATATTTTATCATACACATTTTGTCGATGAGAAATATATATCACGGTATTAAAAATTCTTTCTTTTTGTTCTTATGCCAATTTTTTGACATTTGTGTTTATCAATTTTTATACTGATTTTAAGTGATCTATAGATTATAGAACAAATTTAAATGGACAATTTAAAGCATAGTAGAGCAACGCGGCCGAATAATGCCCAAAAACTACATTTGCTCCAATTTTAGGAAGAATGACGTTTCTCAAAATAAATCGAAAGACACTGAACTGAAAATAATAAGCAATTTGCCACGACATCTTGAATTGAGGAATTGGATTTGCTGAATAAATGATAATTTGAACTGATAATCATAAAATGAAAATTTAAATGAAATCTTTTTTTTTTCATTATCATTATCACTGACCCAGAATCGAGCCCCAGGAGTGCCTTGTTTAATATTATCTAGCATATGAGAGGCACTTTTTACTGAATAGTTTAGGATCATTTATCCATATCGGTTTTAGTTCAGAACATTACTTTGAAATATAAAAACACCAAATATAAAAACCTTAAATGTTGCTAGTAAAAGCAAAACTAGAATTCAATTAAATAATAATCATGTACTATATAGTGGCTAAGTAACTTTTCATTGTCAAACTAGAAGTTACTCTACTCTAGTTTGACTTATTTTGTGTCGTACACAGATGAAAACTTAACTGGAACTACTTTACGAAGATACCAAATTACTTCTTAAAATGTATCTTTCTAAAATAACTTGAAAAACAATGGTAGAACAAGTTTTTCTTCTAGTAAGCAGCACACACCCTCGCTCACACCAAAAAATATAAAGCTACACTAAATAGACGTTATCATGATTAATCCATAAAAAAGCAAAATATTTTTTGTGTGCTGCCCCTTTTTGTGTTTTATTACTTATGCGAAAAGAAGAAAGAATCTTTCGAGAGATTAACAACAAAATACATATATAATTTTATCGGTTTTCCTTATTTTCCGATATGTAGGGACGTAATGCCATTACGTAATCGACCTTATATCATACATAAAAAAGCCAAGGAACAAGATGCACGAAAAACATATAAATAAAACAAATCTTTAATCAAATTGTATATAGATTTCGGTTGGTTGCTGTACTGTGAGTGTGTTCCATAACTTTTACTTACACAGCATTATGTACACCAAAGTATGAACATCCCAAATATTTTATATCGTGTATAAATATAGAATAACTTCATTTTATTCTTGTTGTTTAAAAATCATTTTATTTTTATATCTTTTTGTAAATAAGAAATCTAAACGAAACATCGCAGAAATGGTAACACCATTATTAAATTTATAAAGATACTCTGGTGAAATACGATGATTGTGGATTAAAGTAAATTTTAAGGGATGCTCCGAATATTAAATTGTTTGAAGTGGTGTACTCGAATTTTAATATTTTTTTGTTTTGTAGACAGTCGATTTTAAAAGTTGGTTTACAATTCGAAATAACCAAACACTGATCTAACAACTGAAGGACATCTGAGAGGAACACCAACTTTAATCCGAAAATTAAAGTATTTAACTACAAATTATAAAAATTATATTCTCTTGTTAGCTTGCGCCATACCAGATATCAACTACAATAAATGATTAAAATTTTGACTTCAAACAGAGTCCCGGTATTCGATTTCCTTTGACAAATTGATCCTTTGTTTATATTTTCACTTGCGATAGAAAAAGGATCAAATACCACTCACGGCTGAATGGAATTAAATATTTTTATGTTTATTTTTTGTTACGCTTCTAATAGAAAGAAAAACTTTTCGATTGATGTCATTTTCCATTTTTGTTATTTAAATCCTTATTTTTATTGTTCTTCTGACAACTAAAATAGACGACTGTAAACTGCGTGTATTGATATTTTTATGACATACATATTTAGAAATGTTTATGTAAATATTATATAAGTTAATTATGATTCGTTGGAAGATTCTGCAACATTTACACAGGGTGTCCCTAAAGTAGCGGACGCGAATGGTACCATTGGATTCTTTGACCAGCCCGAAGAGAATTTCTTTGACCAGCCACTTCTATCACTTCGCACGCTAAAGCACCCGTAGTGTTATAGAAACTACAACATCTTGAGAAATCCTGTGTGGGGTTTGCTAGTACCCCAATCAGGCGCCTCCCCAGGTGGCGGATAGGGGAATTCTTGCCAGATATGGTAGGTACTGGGGAAATTAAATACTCGGGCGAACCAAACACTAGCACACCAAAGCTAAGGTGGTACTACATATGCCGATGGCTGCGTGGCTAAGAGGGTGCTTAGTCGTTAGTATGTGAACTCCGAATTTGGCGTCATTCGGTTTAAGCCCATAGCCTTCCTATGATAACGCAGAGCTCTGTCATAAGCGACCGTTAATTTCTCGTGCTACTCGTGGAAATAAAATAAAAATTTATGATGAAAATAATAGCCTAATAATATTAGGAAACGAGACGGATGCGTCTATAGAAGCATCAAATCAACCGGGCCGCTCCATATATTCCTTGAAGGCTAGGACCATAGATTCTGGGGGGAACCAACCCTTGGCAAATAAATGGAACAACTTTCCTAAGAGCATGAAAATGTTGAGATCACCACCTCCAAATGTAAGCAGACGTACACTACAATTAAAGACAACTGTGCCAACAGCGACTGCGTCCACAGTAACTGCAAAAGACGCAGTCTCCACTGAAAAAGGAACTTCATTACAAATGCCGAGTGCATCAGTAAACATTATAAACAGTGAGGATGTGTTAACCAAGTTTCAGAAAATGGAGAAACTAATCGCGCAGCTGAGCAATGAAGTTTCTGAACTTAAAACTCTGCATTAAAAAAGGTTAAAAATAGTAAAGCTGATGATTCAGCACGAGCTAACAATCTGCCTGTCAACCATTTTCAGCCTTCAACCAGTCAACATCATTCAAATAATTCCAACTGGTTGCAGCAGCAATTTCCAGTCTCTCAACAGAATAATATAGATTTAATGCTCTGAGTATAGAGGATTTTTTCACAGATGAGGAAGAACTGGAAGAAGAAGTTTCCATTGCTAAAAACAGAAATCCTAAGATGCAATAAAACACCAGATATCGCGCCTTCTTGTGCTCTTTGTCAACAACAAGGGCATACTGCAAATTATAAAGGATGCAGTGTATATCAGAACAAAATTAAAAGTCAACAGAACAATAGAACAAGCGCAGTGCAGTGAATACAAACCAAAGTTGCTAAACCACAAACAACAATCACACCATCCACAGTGGGATTATTCAATGCGCAAATCACCAACGAGTCTAATAACATTCAAATTCTTAAAATGCTTAGCCAAATTCAACAGTCACTTGGTCATTTAGCAGAGAGGATGGCAAAACTGGAAATCAATATCTATCCACCAAGCGAAAAAGTCAACATACTTACAAATGATTAACTCGTTCCTACGCATTGTAGCTTGGAACGCTAATGGGCTCAACCAACGAGCCCAAGAACTAGAAATATTTCTCCATACAAACAACATTGATATTGCGCTGATTTCCGAGACGCACTTCTCCAACAAAAGCTTTATCAGAATGAGGGGTTTTAATTCCTACTGGACAACCCATCCTAGTGAAAGAGCCAGAGGTGGTTCAGCTGTACTAATTAAAAATAATATCAAACATAATCAACAAGAGGATATTCGTGAAAACTATATGCAAGCAACTGTTATCTCAATCCAATTTAATGGTGCAGATCTAAATATTGCAGGAGCGTACTGTCCTCCACGGCATACACCAACGAAGTTACAATTTAATAACGTCTTCAATAAACTCGGTCCAAGATTTGTTATTGGAGAGGACTACAATATAAAACATACAGCTTGAGGTTCCAGGCTTATTTCTCCTGGGAAAGGACACACCTTGTTCAATGCCATTCATGAAAACAAATGCGAATATCTGTCCCCAGGGGAGCCAACGTACTGGCCAACGGATGCAGGAAAAATACCAGATCTACTGGATTTCTTCATCATAAAAGGTATTCCATTAAGTTACACTAGAATAGAAAGAATTAACGACCTAACATCTGACCTCATTCCTGTACTGTTGTCAGTAAGCGCTATAATAATAAAGAAACAGAAAAAGCAAAACCTTACTAATAGATTCACGGATTGGGACATCTTCAGAGATAAATCGGAAGAGCTAGTTGAATAAAAATTAGTATTAAAAGCAATGAAGAATTGGAACAACAAACAAACAATTTCATTGAATACACTCGAATGGCTGCCAGACTAGCTACTCCTGAATTAATGGACAAAGCGGAGATTGAAGTCAAATACTCGGCTGAAATCAGAGAACAAATCAAGGCAAGAAAAAGGCCGAGGAGAATATGGCATCTCACCAGAAATCCCGCTGACAAGACAACTTTTAATCGAATAAGTAACAAAGTCAACAGGCTAATCAAAAATTTCAAACAAAATAGCCTCGAAAACTACTTAAGCTTGCTAGGTCCAAAAATGGATAAGGACTACTCGTTATAGAAAGCAACCAGAAGATTTAAACGACTTGTAGTTCGAGTACCACCTTTAAGGAATGCTCAAGGCAGTTGGTTTCGACAAGACAAAGAAAAAGCGGAACTCTTTGCTCAACACCTAGCAGCAGTGTTTCAACCCCATGACATTCAATCCAACATTGATGTAACACCTGTTTATCAATCAAATCAGGACTTTAAAACGGTCACGCCAATGGAAATTGCTGAAGAAATCGACAAAAATCTTAATCATGAAAAAGCACCAGGAATTGATGAAATATCACCGGGTCTATTCAAGGAACTTCCACGTAAAGCAATCATCTTGATCACATACTTATTTAATGCCTGCATGAGATTGAAGTATGTACCCAAATGCTTCAAAATGGCCCAAATCATTATGCTAAAGAAACCAGATAAACCAGATGAAGAAGTAACATCATACAGATCAATCTCACTGCTTCCGACCTTATCAAAGCTGTTCGAGAAACTGCTACTAAAACGTCTAAAGCAAATGGTAAACGTTCCTGATTTTCAATTTGGATTCAGGAATAATCACTCCACAATAGATCAAGTCCATCGAATAACTGCGGTAATAGAGCAAGCGTTAGAAGAAAAGAAATATTGCCCCGCCGTATTTCTGGATGTATCCCAGGCCTTTGATAGGGTTTGGCATGAGGGATTGACATTCAAGATGAGTAAAATGCTACCACAAAATTATTGCCAGCTGCTTGAATCACACCTCTCTGATCGCCAATTAAGAGTCATTCATGAAGAAACATGTTCTGACTTTTATCCAGCGATTGCGGGAGTTCCGCAGGGAAGCGTATTGGGTCCCCTTCTGTACCTTCTTTATACTGCAGACATACCTACAACGAATAAAACATTCATCGGCACGTTCGCAGACGACACTGTAATTATGGCAGAATCGGCAAAATTCCTTGGTCTGCATTTAGATTCAAGGCTCAACTGGAAACATCACGTGAGACAAAAAGCTGAACAGATACGATTGAAACAACGTCAAATGTACTATGGTTAATTGGACATCATTCCAAATTGAACCTGTATTGCAAAAGACTGGTATACCAGACTATCTTCAAACCAATATGGATGTATCGTGTGCAGCTATGGGGTTGTACACATAAATCAAATAAAGACATTATACAACGAAGCCAAAATAAATTTCTTCGAATGGTCACCAACGCCTACCGATTTGTGACTAACTAGGAAATCCACAATGATTTAGAAATACAAAAGAGACTTCTTACCCACACCAATCTTGAGGCCGTACAACTACTGGACAGTACAAACGAAGTAAAGGCGATGCCACATTACAATTTCTACGAACGTTTTCTGAAAACGTTTTTCTCACTTTAGATTAAGTTATTGCATATATTTTATTTAAATCAATGAGATATAATGTAAAATAACTTTATTTATTAGCCAAAATAATAAATTTACAATTATTAAACAATTTTAATTGAAAAATTTTCCGGAATGAAAAAAAAACGTTTCTAGGAGTGGCATAATAGAAAAATTACTATTTTTTCAATTAAAATTGTTCAATAATTGTAAATTTATTATTTTGGCTAATAAATAAAGTTATTTTGCAACATATCTCATTGATTTAAATAAAATATATGCAATGGTTTATTCGAAAATCAAAAAAACGTTTTCAGAAAACGTTCGTAGAAGTTGTAATGTGGCATCGCCTTAAGCCGGCTCAAACGAATCAAACCACATAAGCTAACTGTATGAAAATTATAAACCAAGGGAACTGGACACTGGTCCAGCAGATCCACACAAGTTTATGCTTATCTCATAAGTACTAATGTCAACCTTACTAATGAATTAATAATGTTTAAGATTGTAGTAGCCAAATCAATAAAGTTGTTAAAAAAAATCTTGAGAAATAACCATTTTTATTTTAAAGTACTTATTTCATTAAAAATCTGGTAACATTTTTTTTTAAATAAGGTATAACAATAAATTATCAAATTTAAACAAAACTTTTAAAATTCTTTTTTTTAAGAAAAATAGTCTTCATAAGAAATGAATGCCAAAAAAATAAATGAATGTATGTATGTGATTCGTCATGTTTCACACGTTTCATAATTCAAATATTTTGATAAAAAAATGATTTTTCAAAAGTAGTTCCAAAACTGCACTCAGAAAAAAATATGGTAAATGCAATCATGCAATCATATGCAATCATATCATCATTGTATGTTAAATACAATTTTTTAAATGATTGATTTTATCATACTATGATATTCTTGATCATTTTTCTTGATCTTCTTCATCATAACAATGATGATCACTTTTTTTTTTTATTTATTATTTAAATAGAACAATCTTATCACATGATAATTTATTACTACTGATGATAACGCACTTATTTGAAACTAATAAGTGGAGCGAGTGTGGGTTTACAAGCAATCAATATTCTGCTCAAAATAATGAATCTTTATTTATTAGATGACGCGGTTTAATTCTTTTAAGGCGTCTCAGTTCTTGTGTTATGTTAAGAAGTTGTATTGCTTCACTGTTGGTATGTTGCCGTAATCTTTTTTCATGTTTGATGGCAAATTCTTGAATCACTTCATCAATCCATTTAACGTTTAGGTCGTTGTGTAATTCCTCGTTTTTTACGTAGCGGTAAGCAATCGTTATTGCTCGTAGAAATTTGTTTTCGCAACGTTAACTAATTAAACGATTCGATTGTTTAGTACAGCCCCAGAGTTGGATACGATACGTCCAAATTGGTTTAATTATCGATTCGAGAATCAGGCGTTTACAGTACAGGCTAAGCTTAGAATGTTTTCCTATTAGCCAGTACATATCACGTTGTTTTATTTTATATTTCCAGTTCAATCTTGAATCGAGATGCAATCCGAGATATTTAGCAGATTCAGCTTGGGGAATTTGTACCCCATTGAGAAATGTGTGGATGTTGCTATTTTTGCGCCGCAATGTGTATGTTACATGTACTGATTTCAGCTCGTTAAGCCTTATTTTCCAATCCCTAGTCCATTGGCTGATTCTATCGAGTGCTTGCTGTAAGTATTCTACTGCTTGGTTCTGCGATTCGCTTGATGCCAATACTGCGGTATCATCAGCAAAAGTTCCGATGAAGGTTGTTTCCGTTGTCGGTATATTAGAAGTGTAAAGTAGATATAGGATGGGTCCTAATATGCTACCCTAGGCACCCCTGCTATGGCTGGGTAAAAGTTAGAGCATGTTTCTTCATGTGATACTCTAAATGTTCGTTTGGAGAGATACGACTCGAGCAATTGGCAGTAATTTTCTGACACTAATTTACTTATCTTGTAGATAAGACCCTCATGCCACACTCTATCGAAAGCCTGTTATACATTATATATAACTTGATCAATTGTCGAATGTTTATTCCTGAGTCCAAACTGGAAGTCAGGTATAATGATCATTGGTTTTAGCCGTTTCAATAACAACTTCTCAAACAACTTTGAAATAGTAGGTAACAAAGAGATCCTGTATGAGGCCTGTATGATCCCATTTACTCGGTTGGTTTGTCTGGTTTTTTATTATGATTATTTGTGCAACCTTGAAGCAATCTGGCACATATTTAAGTCGCAAGAAAGAATTATATATATATATATATATATATATATATATATATATATATATATATATATATATATATATATATATATATATATATATATATATATATATATATATATATATATATATGTTAACATAGTGACTGCTCTCTTTGATAACTCCTTAAAAATCTTTGGCGAAATTTCATCAGTTCCAGGTGACTTTTTGGGATTCAAATTCATGTCTATTTGTTGCGCAATTTCTAGTGGGGTGACACTTCTGATATTTGATGGAGATCTATAGAGTGGTTTAGGGTCAATCCTAGATTGTATGTCGTGTGGTTGAAGTACTGATGCCAGATGTTGCGCAAACAAATCTGCTTTGTCTTCGTTACGTCACACTCATTCTCCATTTATGTTCCTTATAGGTGGCACTTGGATTATTGGTCTCTTGTATCTTTTAGTAGCTTTTCAAAGAGAATAATTTTTGTCAGCTTCAGGACCCAGTCCTTTCAAATAATTTTCAAGCTCCTTTATGTTCTTTAATTAATCGATTAACTTTATTACTTAACCGATTAAATTCTCTTTTGTCAATAATATTTCTGGTTCTATGCCATATGCGTCTTTTCTTACGATTTTCGTTTATCAGGTGCCCTATTTCTGAATACGATACGAAAATGTATTCGATACGAAAATGATATCCGTTACGAAAATACTTTGGTATTTCTGAATACGAACGTACGTAATTGTTTGGTGTGTGTCCTTGCTATAAGGGAAATTTATTTTAAATGGTTTTACCTGGAATAAAATTTTACAGCTTGATGAAAATAATAAACGTCAAAAAAGAAAAATTTTGTTTTCGTTTATTATTTCGTTTGGTTTGTATACTTGAAATGGATGTTAAAACATTATTGTACATATTCATTAATTATTTTTAATATTTTAGGTTTCCATAATTTAGTTCCGTCAATTTTAAAGCCGCCATTAGAGCCGCCATTATTTTATTTGAAATTTTGTTGTTTAAAACGAAAATAAAATGATTTATGGTCAAAGGAAAATAAATATAATAATTGTTTGAAATCGGACATCAACCTCAAATTGATTAGTCTAAAGTTCATTGTCTATATGTATTTTTTTGTAAACCTTTTAGAAGTTTATGAGGGCCCTTTAGAGTTCCATCAATCTCAACATCTAATTCTCATTACTGATTCTGATAAAATTCCGGTATGTATGGTATGTTCTAAATACCACTTTTAAACTTTTACACTCAAACAGTATATTTGTGCGTGCATTACTTTGTACTCATACATAAATTGGACTAAATATACTGTTACAACCGAATTTTGGTTTTTAGAATTTTCTATAAAATATTTTATTTAGCCCTCAATATACTATCTAACCCTTTATGTATCTAACCTAAAAATCAAAATAATGTTATTATACTTCCAAAAAACCATTTAATTTTAGTTTTTCAATGAAGTCGTTAACTAAATACACATCGAACAAAAATTCGTTCATGAACGTATAAATATCGTTCGAATTCGTTTTCTCAGATAAGGGAAATTTACAAACGCATCAAGTAGGTACGAATTCGTGTTACAATTGCACGAATTCGTATTCAAAAATACCAACCATACGAATTCGTACAATTTTTGTTCGTATTCGTATTCAGAAATAGGGGCCCAGTTCTCGAATCGCCAAGGGGTAGATGATCTCTTGTACGGCTTTCTCACCTAATACGGGTGTAGCCTCTTTAGCTGCTTCACGCATGGAGTTAATAAAATATTTAGTTTGTAATTCAAGTTCTTCTTTAGTTTTAAGACTAACTTTTAACTCAATTAGATTATCCAGTTTATCTCTAAATAATTCCCAATCAGTAAATTTATTAGTAAGGTTAAGTTTGGTTTTCTTTTTTATGACTAATGTACTCAGAGTCATTAAGACCGGTGTGTGATCGGAAGTAAGGTCGTCAATGCCTTCGACTTTAATGTAATTTGAGGCTATTCATTTCGAGATATAAAAGTCAATCAAGTCAGGAACTTTGTTGATGTCTGTAGGCCAATAGATAGGTTTACGCGATGAGTGATATTCACAACCTGACCTTTCTATTGCACTTAGGATTTCTTTCCCTTGTGCTGGTGTCATGAGTCGAGATCCCCACTTTATACTATGTCTTGGTGGACAGTAGATCGCCCCTAAACTTAGTTCAGCACCACCGTATTTAATCGTTATTACAGTAGCTTGCACAAATGGCTCCTTAATTTCTTCTTGCTGGAAATATAGGATATTTTGTTTGATTAAGATTGCTGTCCCTCCTCGAGCACGATCACTCGGATGCAATGTCCAATAGGCACTATATCCTGTAATTTTGATAAAGTTTTTCTCCGTAAAGTGCGTCTCTGATATTAAAGCTACATCTATGTTTGTTGAGCTCTTGCATTAAGCCCGTTAGCATTCCAAGCAATTATACGTACGAACGTTATAGTCATTTACTTTTTATGTTTTATCGGTTTATTTGGTAAGCTGGTTGAAATTTTGTCTCATTTCTGTTTGAAATTCGGTGAGCGTTTTCATTATATTACTAATGTTCGGCTGGTTCAACACAGGTTTCTGCCTGCTTTCTGGATTTAGATTGTTATTTGAGGTTATGGTCATCTGGGCGTAGGAAACCCCGTCTCTAATAGTATCATATTATTGGTTTGGCTTTTGCTGTAGGCGCTCTGCTACTGTTATTTTTCTCGGTAGTTGCGCATTTAGTTTTTTTCTGATACACCAGGCATCCTTTGTAGCTAGCCGGATGACCTTTTTCTCCGCACAGTGCACAAGTTGGTATAACATTTCGCGGCTTTTGACATTGTTTTGTTTGATGACTCTCTGCGCATTTGACACATTTGGTTTGCCTATTGCAGAAGTTCTTCGTGTGTCCTAACTGTTGGCAATTTATACAATGAGGTAAACCTATTACCTTTTTAGGTGGTGATCACTGAAAAAAATTGTTTTTGAGTGATTATCATTGTTATGGTGAAGAAGATCAAGAAAAATGATCAAGAATATCATAGTTAGTATGATAAAATCAATCATTTTCATATACCTATATAATTCTTCTGTACTTGTGTTTGTTATTGATCTCCTCCTAATCGGCTGAACTGATTTTAATAAAATTTTGGTTGTCTGTTTGAGTGGATCCATGGATGGTTTAGATTCACAATTAGACCCGGTAGGTGGCACTGCAATCGGGTTCTAGAGAATTATTTTTTTGTGTTTTGACGAAATATTTTTTTTTTCGTTTTGTTTTTTGTATGTTTCACATATCAGAACATATAACCCCAAAATTTCACCACCCTCACCAACCCCCAATATTTATAGATATAACTCTTATGCACGATTTTTTGTGATTGTACTCCTCCTAAACGGCTAAACCGATGTTAATGAAATTTTGGGGGTGTGTTTCAGTAGGTTCCTGGATTATTTAGATTTACAATTGGACCCGGTAGGTGGCACTGCAAGCGGGTTCTAGGAAATGTTTTTTTTTATTTTCTGACGAAATATTTTTAATTTAATTTTTTACATATCAGAACATATAACCCAAAAATTTCTCCACCCCCATCACCCCAAAATTTTCTGGACGTGTGTATGTGACTGAACTGGTCCCTGGATGGTTTAGATTTACAATTGGACCCGGTATGTGGCACTGCATTCGGGTTCTAGGAAAATTTTATTTTGCTTTTTGACAAATTTCTTTTTTTTTCTTTTGTTTAGATTTCTCTCATATCCGAACATACAACCTTAAAATTTCACCACACTCCCACTACCTCTAATCTTTACATATATAATTCTTCTATACCTGAGTTTGTGACTATGAATTTGTGTGTGTGTGTGTGTGTGTGTGTGTGTGTGTGTGTGTGTGTGTGTGTGTGTGTGTGTGTGTGTGTGTGTGTGTGTGTGTGTGTGTGTGTGTGTGTGTGTGTGTGTCTGTGTGTGTGTGTGTGTGTGTGTGTGTGTGTGTGTGTGTGTGTGTGTGTGTGTGTGTGTGTGTGTGTGTGTGTGTGTGTGTATTTGCGCTGGTCTCTGGATTCATAATTGGACTCGGTAGGTTGCACTGCAATCGGATTCTACGATTTTTTTTTGTTTTTGACGAAATATACTTTTTATTTTTATTTTGTATTTTTCACATATCAGAACATATAACCCCAAAATTTCATCCTCGCCCCACCAGCCACAATGTTTTAAAAACGTAGTAAATAATTGACTTTCTGAGAATAATTCATAGTTATATTTGTGTACCATAGGCGGTGCTGATGTCGAATTCTGTGGTGTTTGGCGTACGCATCAATGAATGACACTTGCAAAACATTCCTCAACTCACTGATAATTGCGCGCATTCGATTACAAAATCAATTGCGTTGGCAATTGCTTCATCTGGCATTTGCTTGATTTTGGAGGTACTGCAAATTCAGCAGTCAAGTTGCCATTGATCATTCACACAAATCCAGACGGAATTTACAACATATAGAAGGATTTCAGCATGGCTAAAATTTTGCAAAAACGCAAAACTATTATCTGGGATGAATGTACTATGACTAACAAGCATTAACTTGAACCTCTCGATAAACAGATTAAAAATCTCAACGATAATGGCAGACTTTTCGGTGGCGCTCTACTGTTGCTGATTTTAGACAGATATTGGGGTAGATACTCGATCGGCTAGCAAGCAAACAATTTGCTAGCCGAAATCCTGGCTACTCAATCAAATTTACCAAGAAAATTTGAATTTCAAATTATATTTTTTATAAAATTTTTGTTTATTTTTGCAATTGCACAGTAAAACAACACAAACATTTGCTGTTCTTTTTCTTGAACCCGCAAAATTTACTGTGCAATCGCAAAAAAAACAAAAATTTCTTGAATAAAATAATTTGAAATTCAAATTTCCTTGGTAAAATTTATTGAGTAGCCAGGATTTTGACTAGCAAATTGCTTGCATCGAGTATCTACCCCATTGCCGGCTATTCTACGCGTTTAATGTGTGGGCGAATTTAACGCATTGTAACATGTCTTGTCCTAGGGACTGACAGTTAACAGAAATTTTCCCCACTCAGAGGCTTAAGGGCGGTCATGTTTAGCCGGCTAAGGCTCAGGGTAATGGGGTGGGGTTTCCTAAAGCATGAGTGGGACGTGCTAGACCGCAGGGATAACGGTAGGATCAGAAAAAGGAAAAGAAAACAGGGATGCAAACGGGATCTACTCACCTAACTTACTTAGGCCTCATCCTTAGTTATAGCTAATTTAGCCTCTCATTCTGAAAAGCAAGCAACACTTTTCGAACAGCAAAATATTACAAAAGTGTAATAAGTTAAGGTAGCCCCAAAGAAATATAATACTAGTATCAGAAAAACACAAACTTTAAATGAACAACCAATACCCATAACGTTAATATTTTTCTTTTAATGAATAAACAAATCATGAATACTATTTAATCACTAAATTACACAAAAAAACCGGAATAATTACATCTAAAAATTACGGCTAGGATGACGTCATCAAATCGTGATGATAGCTAATAATGTCATTGGAAAATGTAACGGATACGCGTAGAGAATCATTCCAAAGCCGCGGAAAGTAATCATTAGCTGTCATACGAGAAACTTAACTAACTTAATAAAATTAATAATTATCAAAATAAAAAAAATAGTAACTAGCAAAATTAAGGTGTTACTTAAGAATTCAACATTAGATAGAAAGAACAAAATTCCTTATAATAAATTGATCGAAAATTAATATTTTGTTCGAGAATATAATAATATAAAAGATACGATAAATATAGAAATATTAAATAAAAATTAAATTCAAAAACTTGGGCAAGTTGACGGTGAAGATGCCGATGACGCTGGTTGAGGTAGTATATCCAAATGATGAACGATGACCATGACTGTATCCTTGTACAGTCTATGCTGTGTTAACGTTGACTTTCAAGAATTCCGTTAAACGGAATAATTTTGTTTTTGTTTAAATGGAAAACGAAACACGTGATTTTTTTTTCTCTTCTTCGAATTAACCAACTTGGTCTTAACCCCACTATTAAACTACACAGTTCAAATATCTAGGAAGGGTGTAGTTTCTTCACACAACACGGATTAAGACCTTATTTTCACCACGCACCATGCGTTCGTATTTAGGTGGAGTTCGCACGGTATTTTGTATTCCCTTGCCCAATTTATAACAAGAGCATACACACTAGTATTTTGTTGATTATTTTTCTTCACCTTTTAGTTTATTTAACCGGGAATTAAATTCTGCGGATTTATTTGGCGCACAATAAAGTCCCATTCACCATAGATTATTATCACATATAATAAGTTTTCGGACTTATGAATTATTAGTATACGAATTATTATAGAGTTTATTATTATACTTAGCTTAACTTATTATTATTATTTTATTTTATTATTTGGTTTTTATTCACTACCAATTTTTTTATTGAGAAAAAGTTTTTATCGGAGGTAAGTTTTTTTTTTTTCTCTACTTAATTGCACCCACCAACGGTATTATAATTGGTTATTAACTAGATAATGAATTTAACTTTTACAAAATTTTATAAAGTTATTTAAATTTTGTGTATTATTAGTATTAATATACAAAGTAAAATTTATTATTTTCTTTGTTTAACTTTTATATTTGCCAACCCGGCAGTGATTAATTAATATGCAAAAGCACTGATCCAACTTGATCTATATTTTATTTAGAAAAAAAACTGACTGACCGACGATGATCGACTCATCAAAATTATTCAAAAAACTGACCCTCGTTTTTATGAATGTTTACCAATTTATAGGTTTTCACGAAAAAAAACAATATCCCACCAAAACGCAAATAGCGGGATAATCAAGTTGCATAAACAATTTCCCCTAAGTAAATTTATGGTAATACATGGTTGGTAACCAACCTTAATAATAGTCGTACTAGGCAGGGGTATTTAACTATATCGTCTTGGAACGATAGATGCGTAGCGGACGATCGTTACAGCATGTTTGAAACAATCATACATATGGCGAAATGAAAATACATTACACCTTAACATAAATATGCATGCGCAACTGCAAAACGATCCATCGGCACTGTTGAGTATTTTCTTTGTTTACAATTATTTAACCAAAATGAAAATCGTCCAAATTTGTACATATGTGTACATATGGGTCAGTAGATCCACAGCATATAAACGTCCATTTTCATGAGTCACCAATTCTTCAGTCATTTGTAGATCCATTATGAGCTCACCAACTGAGTTTCACACAGTCGTCCACACAGCTAATACTATGAAAAACACAATCGTCAGTCATTTACACACACGCAACAACAGCAATATTTTTTTTGTAATCACATTATTATACTTATCACCAAAGCCACGAAAAGTACCCCCTCTTTCGCCAAATGTGCCAATGACAAGCACCAAATATGGTGCTGTGACTCGAGAATTGAACTGCGCAGAATAATGAGAAACTGCACTAATTTTTGATGTGTAAACATCTTTACTCGCGCCTTCCAAAATTTTTTGTATTAGAGTAAACTTGTATCTGAAACGAACGGAAATGACGTACCTACTTCATTTGAAAAAAAGCAACAAGCTCAATAAAAATAATTTTGTACTATACATGGCATGCTTGTATGTAGTTATTAGTATATTAGTAGGGTAAACAAAAAAAAAATTTAAAAAATGAAATAGAAAGTATCGTCATTTCCGTCGATCAGAAAAATCAAAAAAAAAAATTTACGATCCGAAATACGAATTTCGATTACGAAATTACACATTCTTACGACAGTCAACAGCTTGTGTATGTTACTTTATCATGAGTAATGAGTCTCTGGAAGCTGTTCATCACGTCGGCTATCAATGATCATGTCTTCTACTAAATGAGGTTATAATGGCGTCTCGTTTTTAACTTTGAACCGCCGGAGTCTCAGGTTGTATGCTCAATTCATTTGCTTTCTGAGACCTGGCTGCGCAATGACGAGCATGTTAATATTCTTACGTTTGAAAGCTGCGTTCAGTTCGTCTAATTAATGGAAATATGGGCTGTCTGAGGTATATCGAATGCAGCCATCCTGACCGGGACAACGAGAACGATGAAAACGTCAACAGTAAAAAATGTCAAAAGACTCTGGATAGATTTCGGTACAAATGCACAAGTTGGTGACTTAAAGCTGGATGGGCGCAGAAAACGAATATCAACCGATTTTCCAGTCGTACCTGCGCGTACCACCACAATTCATGTATCACAGGGTGGTACCTATAACGAGATAGTCAGTATATCACTTTATCACGAGTAACGAGTCTCGAAGGACTGTTCATCACGTCGGCTATCGACGATCATGCCTTCTACCATGGATGTAAAAATGGGACCTCAATGGGTCTTCTTCAAAATGAGCTATCACGCCTCACTACAAATCCGCTAAGTATAGCTGAGGTTTTAATGGCAAATTTTGTACGTGATAATAATGACGTCTGGTTTTTAACATTGAGCTGCCAGAATCTCAGGTCACATCACCTCAACCTAACTGATACAGTCACGCAGGGATGCTCAATTTTCTTGCTTTCCGAGATCTGCCTAGGCAATGACGAGCATGTTAATATTATTAATTTTGAATGCTGTGTTCAGTTCAAGGGAGATAGTCAGTGGGCTGCCGGAGTAGCAATATATAAAAATACCAGTAGAACGTATACAGTCACCTCGCATAAGGAAATCGTCATTACACAAACAACTGGTATGAGCGTAACAACACAACCTATTGATGATATATACACGGCTGAACTTCAGTTTCTCAATGTGAATACAATGCTTTCTGTAGTTGTATTCACCTCGGCGAATAAATCTGTCGAAGACATAATGAAGTTCATACATTTCGTCCTTGCTCTATTCTAAAGAATTTCAAAAATTCTTCAAGGACACTATCATCTTTTGCCAATGATTAAGAGCGTGGATTGCAATATAAATTTTGCTGTTCCTCAAGCTGAACCATATAAACTTCCTGAGAGACGAATTCGATTTGCACATGAAGTCAGATCGAAATATATCAACTACGAGATATGGGACGACCGTTGTGCAGTTTTTCAATGGAAATTAGAAAAGTTAGAGTCGACAGTATATATGTATCTTATTTTAGCAACCATAATCCAATTGCGGCCATTATACCGAAAGAGTATAATAGACCAATTTAACGATAACAAACAAATGAAAAACTCTGGCGGCTAGAAAAATTGCATTCCTTCTTCTTTCAAAGTAAACTGTACACACGCACTATACACACGCCATGTTTAAACATCTCCTTGAGAGTACTAATGGACTCACTATTTTTTTTTATTTTACTTTGGCCAACAGCAAGCAAATCACACAATGGCGAATCGAAAAGAAGGAAATATCTAACTCAATTTCAAATGTCATTTAATATATAGTTTATGAAATACCGAAGAACCGTTTGCTGAGCCTGCTTATAGCAGGCAAGCCAACGTTCGGGCAGGTCAGTCGGGTCCGCTAGTAGTATGATAAAAACACTGATTTAAATAATTGTATTTAACATACAATGATCAATATTATGGTAAATTCAATCATGTTTTTATCATAATTTTTTCTGAGTGTTTTCTCGCTAAGCCTAATAAATGAATAAATATTTTAGTTTTATTCGATCTGTCAAGTAGCCAAGCTCTCTATAAAAATAATGCCACGTGAAAAATACTTACCGGCCGAGGAAAAGGGCAAAATTCTAGCCGTTTTCGAAAAAGGTTTTTTTTTTTAAGAAAATAGACAGAAGATTGGGCAGCCATCATGTAAGTGTTGCAAATTATTTAAATAATGCTACTACTTACGAGACAGGAAACAACAGAAGACTCGAAAAAAGATAACTTGCCGACATACATAAGAGCTGGTTAAAACCGCCAGTAATTAATTCCACGAAAACTATTAAGCGCCTGAAAAGCGACTTTCAGTTAAATGTGCCCAAAACACGATTCGTGTTGGGCATCTGAATTACACAAACATGAAACAGGTACCAAGATTATTGCCACGGCACAAAACTGCACGACCAGAATTTGGTAAGGCAAATATGAGACAGAACTGATCAAAGGTAATTGAAAAAATTTAGTTCAAATACTTCAAAAATGTCCACTGATTAAAAACATTAAATGTAACTTCGCCCAACAACCTTGGAGATAACAAAAATGAACCTTGCATGCATATGGATTGGAGGAGGTCATTTCAAACAAAATCTGATAAATGAAGTTGATTAAAAATTTATCAATAACTTAAAAGGTATAATCTTAAACCTGACCCCGGCGAAACAGTCTCTCTTATTTTGACCACAAAATGAATGATTTCTATAACGAGTAGCATACCGTTAAAAAGGGCATAAACTAGAGAAGTTTGTAAAACAAAAGTAATTTCAAAACAATCTGTAGTCCTTTTAAATGCATTTAGTAGGTAGACATTTATTTATACTTTTATACATTTTTTATGATTTAGAAGCCCATAACTCATCTTTCTTAAACCAACCTTTAAAGGTAAGATTTCGGGTAATTTAAAAAAAAATAAAAATATCATATTTCAGTTACCGTGAGACTAAGGACATCGGTTTCATAGGATGAAAGCTTCCAAATGACCCCCTCAATCTTCCAAAAAATGTTGTCGGTCCATCTGCTAAACACCCTGTATAAAGTTCTTACTGAAAGTGCTGTGCCTAATTATCTTTAAAGTGAATTTAAATTTTCACAATCAAAAAGAACTGATATATTAATGGTGTAGGTACATAATACTAATACAGTGAGTCAATTTTAGTCAGAGGTGATTTATTATGGAACAGTGTTGAGTAAAGTTGTGTCCACTACTCGTTTTAAAAATTGCGTCTAGAGTTTTTTGCATCTCGTTAACTAACACGCCCTCGATATCACAGTAAGCAGAGCGCTTGCTATGTAATTCGGGGGTCCCGGGTTCGATTCCTGGTGGTGGCAAATAGTTACGACTGGTCGTTTTTAATGTTTTTAATGTGTTATGTGTTACATTGTGCATTGTCTTATATATTTCAAGCCATAGTTATCGGCTTTACTCCATAAATATTTTATTTTATTTTAACAGATATTTCTAGCAAATATTGATGAAGGTACTAAACATTTTAAACATTTTATTTTATTTAAACTTAAACTTAAATATAATTTTAATTAAAGGTTGAATTTAAGTTTGATTTTGATTATTTTATTCTTATTTGTATTTCTATTTTTATTCTTGTATTATTATTAATCTTATTATTAGTAACTAATATTTTATTATAAGAAATTATACACTTGGGTGCATAAAAGTCGCATATTGCTCAATTTTCCACAAAAGTTCAAAAACATCAAAAAAGAACCAATATTTGTTTAATTTTCTTTAAGCAGATTCAAAGTCTATTACACACTTAATAGTCTACGCACTTAACCACAACACTTAAAAATAATTAATGAAAACAAAATAACAATATTAGAAAAGCCTAGAAGAGCAAGAACTAGTACCTGTTGTTGGTTGTTGTAGCCTACTTAGTCCATGTTATTAAAGTAAAAACGAGTTTTAAGTTTTATTTTATCATTTTCAAACATTTTAAAAGTAAATAAAAAAGAAAGTAGATGTTATTTGGGACGAATTTTGAATTTGCTAGAATCATACAACAGTAAACGTAAGAGTTAATACTAAATTTGGAACCTATACCAATTATTTAAAAAAATAATACAACTTGTATGCTAAATATTGCGATTTTCCAAAATAAACATTAAAAAGCTAAAATAAAAAAATCTGTGGGGCCAAAAATGAGTTATTAGGGTATAAGAGTTAACAAATCACCCATCCTTTCAGCCAATTCAATTTGGCAAACGGTTCACCAAACACCCTGTATATTCACCACTCCATTTTTGTGTTTTATTTTTAATACTATGCAAAAATGTTAGATAACGCGGAAACGAAATTCACAAAAAACCGCTGTTCTCCGTCACATAATGCACGTAAAACCTTTATCATTCTTACAAACAAATTACTGGGGACCAACACAACCGACCAACGAGATAATCAAGTAACTGGGTTTCCCAAAATTAACTTTCGCGCGATTTATTTTTTATTTTGCATTGAGTTAAATTTTGAGATCAAGATATAAACAAACCGGTTATTTACCAAGGGTAATAAACAATTTTACCTTGGAACGAATCGACCCATTTTGAAAGTCAATGTACACGCGTGAATATGTAGATAGGACCTTTGGTTTTGAAAAATAAGTCTGTGTTATTTTCCTTATTACAATATTTATCGGAATTTTATATAAAAAATAAAGAAAAATATATAAATTAATATAATTTTAATTAGGTCAGGTATTGAATTCCGCTAAATGAAAACTATTTATAGGAGGGTAAAACACTATTAATATTTTAACACCCAGCCAGACACTATTTTCCATCAAAAATTATAAAACTTGAAATTTAATTTTAATAAATGCATGTCATGTTTTCTGGATAAATCAACGTCAAAACACAAAATAAAACAAAAATGTTTTTAATAATCTATTGTTATAACAAAATTACCATGTAAAACGGAAACATGTACATTTTCTATTTTTCAACTTTTAATTCAACTATCAAATAAAAAAAATTTAAAACAAAACAATACATAAACGTATATACGGAAAAGGTGAAAATTATTTTTTTTCTATTATTTCACTCTTTGTTGTATACATATATGTACATTACAAAGATACGTTTATGCGGCATGTGGGTATGTAAAGGCAAATTGTACGACATTGACGTGTATTACAATACATATTTCAAAAACTATCGCTGTTTGTTTCAATCAGAGTCAAAACTACTAATATTTAAATTTTTTGATTTGAATTGCATGTTTGTGGTATTAAGCGAATATAAAAAATAATTTAGTTATTGAACTAGTTTAGTTTATGTCCCCATTTTCTGCATTACTACATATACGAATAAATTATCGTTGTGCTTAATTTGTAGTCAAATTAAACAAATGTTATAGTTAATTTACAACAAAAAAAGAACAACATTCGTCAACATAATCTAATTCTAAATTTTTGTAACTGGAAAATATCACAAAATTAAATATTTTCTACCCCATATCGTGTAGCTTCCGCAGCCAATTATTTTAAACATTTTTTTTAAATACAAAACAATTTAAACAAACAATTATTTATCAAAATTAAAAATTGCATATACATAATGGAATTTTGTTCTATGGTTCTGTGCTTTTCATATATAGCTTTATGCATATGTTGGGAAATTGGGTTTTCCTATTATTGTACGATTTTTTTTGGCTAAAATTAAATATGTATTTTATATAGACCCATTTAAACTACACATTCTTCTTTACATACATGCATAAAATGGGGAATTCCAAAAATTATCACATATTTAAATTAGCCATTTATGAAAAATTTAGTTTAAACCACATTTATATTTAATACATTAAATTTTTGCTAGATATATTGTTAGCAGGATACGATTGTAATTTTGTATGTACCAATCAATATAAATATTGCAGGAGTAAAATATTTAAAGTTAATTAAATTAGATTTTAATTTAATATACATATTTTTTAATTATAACTATCATGTACACTACATAATACCAGCAAGATGAAATAACTAGTGCCTGTTAACAATTTCTGAGAGCTATTGATGCATTTGTAACATTCAATATGGCAGATTGCCTTTGTTCTTTGTTCCTCTTCTAACCTATAAATACTCGTAGTGATTTTTAATAGGTTCAATTAAAGAAATCCAATTAGCATAAAAATGTTAGTTTTATAAAATAACCAAAACGTACATATAACCGCCAAAGACCAATTAGTTGAGCAAATACGACGGCTGCTTTTTTTTGAGAACCTGAAAGTTTTTTTTTTTATTTGGCACCAGCTCCAAAAATTTGGTGCCATATGGCCCTTTTCGGGGTGCTAGTTGACAGCCTCCATGTGGCGCATCCTGGGCAATGTACTGCAGATCGAACGGTTGTGGTATCCAATCCCTACGTAGAAGAGAAACAGTATAGCAGATAGTCAACAAAAAGATGAGATGTCGGGTATAAACAATAACATACTCCAGGTGGGTCAGAACTTAGATTCTAAATCCCACCCCGATTTATCGGGCTGCTCCACGGATTTTGGAGGGAGCAACGCTACATTGCAAAGGAAATTGTCGGTAAGCAATCAGGCTGATCCTTTTCCTAGTACTACCGGAAGCACGGAACAAGCGATAAATGAGTGTCCCTTTGGTAGAAGAAGTACGGCACTTCGAAGAACATCACCAACCACTCCAACGCCAGAGATCACCACACTCTGTGGCACTATTCTGGTAATTCCCTGGGAATAGGGAATTGGGGAAAGATTTTATATGTAATTTCTATTTAAAATTTTTTTTTCTGGCATACTGAGGTAAAAATCTAGTGGTAATTTTTTTGAAAACAATATAAAATTGGGAATAATTTTCTCTGCCAATTTAGATATGGAAAAATTATTCCCAATTTATAAATATTTGCACCAAACTTTTCTTCTTAGTAGGCCGGAAAAATAATATTTGAATTGAAATTACATATAAAATCTTTCCCCAATTCCCTATTCCCAGGGAATTACCAGAATAGTGCCACAGGTAAACTTAACAATGAGAACGAAAATACCTCTTCTATGAAGCATAAGCCAATAGCTATCAAACCAACTTCTGAAACCATGCACTGTGCACAAACAGTTGCAATAAACAACGCGGAGTTAATAAATAAATTTGAAAAAGTGGAGAAATTAACTGCGCAGCTGAACAAGCAAGTTGCCGTGCTAAAGAAAGAAAACCTTATGCTAAAGGAAACAGTAAATAAAAATACCAACGCAGGAAACTTAGTATTAACCAACCAACCAATAGCATTAAGCAACAACCAATTTCAAGTAATCACAGATCAAGTCGAATATCACACTGATGAAGATGAGCTTGAAAGGGAAATTAATTGGATACTACAGAAATCCAAGAGAGCAAACAAGAAACCAAGAAAAGAAACCAAAATGAGCAAGAGGAAAGCTGAATCATCACCAGAAGTTGAGCCAATTCAAACTCACACTAAAACTGCCAATGCAACTAATGCATTAAAAGTGCATGAGCCAGAAAAAAAGAAACAGGCTCCACCCCCGATCAATATTCTAGGAATTTCAAATCACGGTAGTATACTGATGAAACTGATGAAAGAAGTAGTACGAAATGTCTACAAGATAATATCGCTCAGTAGTAATATTTGGAATATAAACACAGCAGAGCCTGAAAATTACAAAGCTCTAGCTAACAAATTAAATTCTGATGGTCACCAGTGGTATACTTACGAGAATAAAAATGACCGACCAATTAAAGCAATGGCAAGAGGTCTTTATCCAACTTGTTCAAAAGATGAAATTATTGAGGACCTACAAAACAAACGCCTCAAAATAATCGATGTAGTCAACATCATCAGAAAAGAGAGACAGTTCCCCGAGTTACAACACTGAAGTGTATCAACTGTAATGGCCAGCATCCAGCTAACTACAGAGAGATTGTGAAGTAGCAGTAGAACTACAAAAAATGAGAAATAAATCACGCAAACTAGATACAACAAGAAATGTACAATCAATAAAAACAACCACGGAGTTAAAATCGTCAACTGCTAATTTTAACATACAAAGAGAGCGAGTAAATGAAAACGTTACTTATGTTATGCACAAATAGTTCGGCAATCAGAGCAGAAACAGTTAAAAGTGGATCTCGTTTTACAGGACATACTGAGAAATCTAGAGAACCTCAACAAAAGACTTATTTCGCAGGAAATGAGTCTACAGGACACACTAGAAGAAATGAAATCACAAACTAGTTTCAATAAAAGAGTAGAAGAAAACCTTGATCGAGTGTATCAAAATATAAAGTATATAAAATCGAATTATAACCAAAGTAATGAATAAAACATTACGAATTGTAACCTGGAACGCAAACGGGCTATTGCAACACATTCAAGAACTAAATATATTTCTAAACATGCATAGTATAAATATATGTCTTATATCAGAAACCCATTTCACCAAAACTTTATTCTGTAAAATAAAAGGATATAATTGCTACCATGCATTACATCCAGAGAACAAAGCTAGAGGTGGATCAGCTATCATAATAAAAGATTATATAAAACATAACGAAGAACTTAAAGTCGAGAAGCTTTCCATGCAAGTCATAACAATCCAAATACAATTAAACAATAGTAAAACTTGTAGTATCTCAGCAATATACTGCCCTCCTAGATACAATCTGAAACAAGTAGATTATACATACTAATCTTCTTAAAACACTAGGAAGGTCTTTTTAATTGGAGGGGACTATAATGCAAAAAATACCTATTGGGGATCACGATTAACGACTGCTTAAGGAAAAGAACTGTTCGCAGCAGGCAAACAACTAAAATGCGAGTTTCATTCAGGTGGCACACCAACCTATTGGCCTACGGATATCAGTAAGACTCCAGATCTTATAGACTTCTTTATTACAAGAGGGATCTCAGATAATTATATCCATATAGAGAACAGTGAAAGTCTATCATCAGATCATTCACCAGTTATTATGATACTTAGCCAAACAATTATTATGAAAGAGAGCAACCCGAAATTAACGAGCTTCAAAACCAATTGGGATCTCTTCCAAACACAGTTAACAGAAAGAATTAGTCTGCAGAACCCAATACAGGGACCAGCCCAAATAGAAGACGAACTAGATAAACTCATCCATAATATCCAGAGTGCTGCGTGGGAAAGCACTCCTAATAATAGTAAGAAAACGAAGCGCAATACTAGCTATCCAGAGGAAGTGAGGGAACTTCTTAAAAATAAAAGAAAAGCACGGAAGAATTGGCAAAAACATCGAAACCAGGAAAATAAGAAGGTATTTAACCATTTGTGCAACAAATTAAAAACCCTAATAAAAGACATTAAAAACCAGTCAGTTAATAAATATCTCAGCACTCTAACTGTGCAAAAAGATACTGATTATTCATTATGGAAAGCAACTAAGAATCTTAAAAGACACACACTTCAGGTTCCTCCAATTAAAAATAATGAAAATTGGGCTCGAAATGCTAAACAAAAAGCAGATTTGTTTGCAAATCACCTTGAAGAAACATTCCAACCTTACCCCAAACAAACGGAAGAGGAAAATATCACCCCGATAAATAAACAGGATGAACTAAAAATTACTGTAACATTGAAAGAACTAAAATGGGAAATCAAGAATAATCTGAATGCGTATAAGGCTCCAGGATATGTTCTTAAAACGGGTCAGATAATAAAAATGTTACCGGTGAAAGCGTTGAGGAAACTACTGCATATAATTAATGCAGCAATTCGACTAAGATATGTACCAAGACAATGGAAAGTTGCAGAAGTAATTATGATACTTAAGCCGAACAAACCTGCGAATGATAAAGCTTCATATAGGCCAATTTCTCTGCTACCAACATTATCGAAACTATTTGAAAAGGTCTATAGCGGTGTTGCCGGGTGTAACTATTTTAAATTAATGATTAATAACACACACTATTTTTCTGTTATACTAAACTGTTTATTTACTAATTAGTATTTCTTATAATTGTTAGTATACAATGTTAATTTTAATAGTGGTTCACAAAATGGTGTTCGATTGTTCGCGGCACTTTCACTTCTTTTATTATCTATTGAGACTGTGTCTCATGAACTTCTAAAACGCGACTAAAGGCGGTGATTCATGTAGAAATTTTGTCTGATAGACATAGATAATAATCGCTCTGATTGGTTAATATTTTTTTGTCTTATACGATAAAAACGAAATTCACACTTAAGCGATACATGTATAAAATTTTATCGTATCGATATTTTTTGATATTTTATAAAGCAAGCAACGTAAAAAGTGTTTTTATTTTTGTTCTTTTTGAATTTTTTTTTTATATTTTAGAAAATGTATTCTTTTGTTCTCACTGCTGTCAAATCTTATGCAAAATTGAACAATGTTCAATTTTTAATTTTTGTCGTACGATAAAAAAATATGGAAGACATTAAACCAATCAGAGCGGTTATTATTTATGTCTGTCAGACAAAATTTCTACATGAATCACCGCCTTAATTCCTTTTTCGTTTCGTTTTTGGATCGTCGATAAATATCTCGATATTTATCGATCGTCAATAAATAACGAGATTCGCGGAATTAATTTTGTAGGTGGCGAAATAGCTATATTCAGTGTAACGAGCTATGCCTCGTAGTTAAGCGGCGCGGTGTATAAATAGTTTTGCTATTAAAAGACTAAAACAAATTATCGAAGAAAGGAATCTTATCCCCTCACATCAGTTTGGATTTAGAGAAAAGTATTCTACGATAGAACAAGTACATTGAATTACTGATGTAATCGAGAAATCACTAGAAAGCAAACAATTATGCTCAACTATATTCCTTGATCTAGCTCAAGCATTCCACAAAGTATGGCACCAGGGGTTAGAATTCAAACTTCATCAAGATCTTCCGGAGCAATTTTTTCAAATTTTAAAATCATTCAATCACTCAAGTATGAGAATGAATACTCCCAACTAAAAAGAATAACAGCAGGAGTGCCACAAGGGAGTGTTCTTGGGCCAATCCTCTATCTCCTATATACTAGAGATATACCAACTACAGAAGCAACAACGGCGACTTTTGCCGATGATACCACAATACTAGCAACAGCAAAGAACATCAATGACTTCACTAGTAAATTACAGAAGGCTACTAACCAGACATGTAATTGGACAAAGAAATGGCGAATTAAATTAAATGACGCAAAATCAACTTCACAAATCTAAAAGTTAATCATATATCAATAATGATAAACTCGATAGTAGTACCGCATGCAAACACTGCTAAATATCTCGGCATGACTTTAGATGCTAAACTTAGTTGGAAGGAGCACATAAAAAAGAAGAGAGAAGGACTAAACATAAAATTTAGAAAAATGCATTGGCTCTTAGGGAGACAATCTGAACTAGCGATCCATAATAAACTGCTGATATACAAACAAATTCTGAAACCAGTATGGACATAATGTAGCCAACTCTGGGGTTGTGCCAAGAAGACAAATATCAAAATCATACAAACTGTTCAAAATAATGAAAATAAATTTCAAATGAAATTAAGCATGCAACAAAACACCTACAACGTCTGCACCAGCACGAAAATCTGGACATACGCTGTATGCTGACTACCACACCAACACGAAGACTGCAAAGAACCAAACCACTGGACTTATCGCGACCAGGAGGTCAGTAGACTTACTGTGGCGAAAAATCTGAGGAGGAGTTACGCGAAACTGGGGATAATCACTTGATTACGCCGACTAATCAAAATACTTTATTATGCAATGTAAATTACTAACTGGGTGCAAGACTCAGTCGTAATATAAATAAATAAATAAAAATTTTATTAAAAAAAAAAAAAAAATATGGCCCTTTTCAAAATTTGCATTTTTAATTTTTTTTTACATAATAATTTAATTTTAATTTCCTTTCATACACCTAACCAAAGATGATCAATTTACATAGATAGAAACCTGCGAACAAAATGCATTTTTCATACAAATCAGCATACTCACCCACATTCTAATAAGAAAATCATGCGAAGAAAAAATTTGTAAAATAAAAATGTTTTTATTCTCTTTGTTGTCTGTTCTCTCTCTTCATATTTTTTTATTATCGTGGCGATCGATACCGATGATCATGTTGTTGGTTTGTTATTTATTTAGTAGACAAAATATGGAAGAAGACGAAGAAATATTTAAAAAAAAAAAATTTTTATATTTACTTTTTAGATGAACGAATGGTTTGAAAATTTTTTATTTTTCGTGTGAATGTATGTAATGGAATACAGTTACATTTTTCATACACTATTTTGACTTTGTCGTTCAAATATTATGATAAGGAGAACAACGATCTAAAGCTATTTTTGATTGTTAAACTTCATAATTACGAGTACGCTCTAGTATTTACCCATTTTGTTTGGTGTTTTGAATTATATTGGTTGTATGATTTCGAATTCAATTAGGACATAAGGAACATGTACATAATAAATGAAATAATTAGACTGAATGATTTTACTGTAAACAGATTTTGTTGATTATAAGATTGCAGATAAGGCTATTATCGGACGAATGAAATGGAAAACGTGATATCAGGTCTATATCAAATTAGCTTGGTTGTTTAACAAATTTTCTTTCGGAATTGTTGTCGTAATAAAAAATCTGTGTTTATTTGAATATTGTTTAATTTTGAAATAAGGCCACAATTAAAACGGAATTTTAAAATAAATTTTCCATAAAGTTATGGAGTATCATCATAATAAATCGACTACCCAAATTGTCCGGACCTCCAAACATTTATAAATAAATTATAAATCTATTATATTTATTTATTATATAATTGATCGTTTTGGGATTACGATTATCGGATGATTGGATATGGGATATGTATTTCTTAGGGAATTAGGGTTATATATCCCTTTTTCAACCATGGAAAAAAAAATGTCTTCATTATATTCCAAACCACACAAATGTGTGACTTCAAAATCATAGTATGTAATGGAGTTTTTGATAAAAACTTTCACTTGTGTTGAAGTACAACCAACACAATTGTGTGTATAGTTATAGAGTTTTTTTTCGAACGAAAATAAGTTTAAAAGGAATACACAAATATGTAAGTTGGTTCAAAACACATACAAAAATAAATTTTTGACATGCTACTTCATGCCGTACCCACACAATTGTGTTAGTAAACCAAAAGGGATATACGACAGTTGAATTGCATTTTTGAAATTGGCGAGGTTAAATAAAAAATCGGCGTGCAATTGGTGTGCTGTAAATTAACTTTGTTTATGATAAGACATAGTGAAATGGAACTGGACAATTTATTATTTCTAACAACTCTAACGAAATTCAACATACATATTTTATATAAATTAAACTTTAAGGAATTAATTTTAAATTTTACATGAAGGTGAAAATAATGAGTGAATCTTGAACTTTAATGGAGTATCGATATTTAGAATACATATTTATTTTTATAAATTCATTTTATTGTACTATTTCTATTATTTATTGTAAAAACCAAATCAATTATTTAAAAAAAAATTATTGTTTTAATATTGGCATTTTTTCCTTGGTGTTATTTTTCTTATTTGCCCATTTACAATGGTTCCGGAGAATTACAAGAATCTATGTGATCTATGTATATGATCTACCATTTTTAAATGATGCTCGTAGCATTTGTTGCACTGCTCGTAGCATTTGTTGCACTGCTCGTAGCATTTGTTGAATTGCACCTCCTTCAATCAATTCGAGAGATTTTTTTATAATTCAATTTTTAATATTATTGAAGTGTGGTGTTTTACTATACACCTCATAAAAAAATTAATGTAAAGTGTTTTGCGAGTTGAAGAAATTCCTCTGTTGGAGGATTTTTTTTTCAAAATCTGAATTCGCTGTATAATTTTTATAGTAAATAAAATATTCAGTATTTGTTGTCATCTTTTCATTAGATTTAATTAATAACCCTTGACAATCATTACACTGTTCATATTTTTTAATTCTATGGAATATGTAACCCATAAAATATTTTAATGCATCGTTGTTATACTTGTCGCCATATGCAAATTAGTTTTCCAAAACTATGTTATCTATGCATTGAATATCGTCTAATTCATCTGGGAATTTGTGGTTGTTGATTCCTCTCATTGCGCGCAATTTAATTAACTTGTCGTTATCTATCGGATCGTTGTGCTGAAGATCTTCAACGACCATTAATAATCCGTCTTCATCATCAATACAATTAGATAAGTTTGCGTTTTTTAATAATTCTATACACGATATTTGTACAAAAATTCTGCTAAGTTCTAGGATTGACGGATTTCTACAATAGCCTCCTCTTCCTCTGGTAACTGCGAATGTATTTTCTAAGGCGTCCTGATCTAATCTTTAAAAAGTTCATCAGCCAAATTTAAAATTCCATTTAATGTCATTATCAACCCGTCAACACACAAATCTTTTGATTTTTTATTAAATTGGTTTTTTTTAATATTTTGCGTTTTCTTAAATATTTAAATAAACGGCATTGTTTTGTCTTAGAGGCTGTTTGTTTGGGTTTCTCGGAAGAAGGTCGGAACTGTTTAGATTATTCCAAAGCTTATTCAATTTTTCTACAAAGTTTGCGGTTCGTATTACAAACGGTTTTCCTTGTTCGGACAATTTATTCATAGAATAATTTGTTCGTATTGCAACCGCTACAGTGTTGCCAAAAATTTGGACAGAAGGGCAAACCATCATTTTTTGCATGTTTGTTGGGTTAATGTGTTTCTCCCGCAATTTTGGGCAGAGCTTGGTGATACTATGACGTTCCATTTCATACAACTCTTTTATAACCTTCCAACTTCCGGTGCCATCTAGTGTTATTATATCGACTACAATTAAATTATTCCAAATTGACTTAAATAATACCATCATAAAATGCCAATACATTTTTACCTTCGACATTGAAAGAAGGTTTATTAGATGGTACTCCCAAAGATTTGTATGCCTTCCGGTTGTTTCATCCTTGATCGCATATGGTGGCTCTTACATCAAAACCCATTTTGCGAGCCGTTTCAATATTTTTTGTAATTAACTCGACTAAATCTGTTCCAGATATCCCATTCTCGGGAGCATAATATGATAAAGGATATTTGTATTTGGCAAATATTTCTCGAACCATGAACGTCAGGACATGAGTGGCAACATTCGATTGTCTTCGATTTCCCAAATCTACAAAACCATGAATCATGTTGTTATGTTTGTCGTACTCCAAATCGCTTCGTATTTTCATCTCGTCGTACAATAATACGGCACATCTCTGTTCTGGTGGCAGGGATACAATTTGTTGTGAAATTTGGAAAATGATGTTTTTATTTTCACCAGAAAATACATTTTTTATTAGCATCCATTTCAAAATTGAATTCCAAGGTGGTAACGAGAAATTCAAGCATTCTCTCATGTATCCATAACACGCAGGAGATGTAAAATATATCCCTTGGGCCAAATCTCTTTCACCAGTTGAAAATCCTGTATATTTGCTTTTCCGTAGAAGAATACCAAGAAACGTTTTGGAATCCTCGCTAATGTGTAGCTTTACCACTTTATTGAAGTTTACATTTTTGTTAGCTTTTGTATTTCTTTTCTGTGACTTCCGAAGTTTCAAACGAAGAAGACGATTTTGTCTTTATAAATGGTTGTTTTGTTTTCGGTGGAAGTCGGATTGTTCAACTAAAGCATGTTAATAGCGATAATTTTGGCGTTTTTATCGTTTGAAAATCAAAAATTGTTAAGTCTCTCGGAGGAGAACTCTTGGCGTGCGAGTATGTTCTAATATTTTTGTAGCGATCGTGCTTGTTAGAATCATCAATACTTATTTCTGTAGTTTCATTTTGTTACCCGATTTTCATGGGTATCGATATTTAGTAACGATTCGGCAGAAGAAGTGCTAGGTGAAGGCAAACATAGGTCAGGAAGAGCATTTTTTAAATCTACCTTTACCTTTAGATTCAGACCTGAAATGCACTTCAATATAATCATTTAATAAATTTGGTTATAAAACCAGTTCCATTTGGTTTGAAATTATTAATTTAAAACAAAAAATCATTGATTCTATTTCCTGCCATCAAATCAGATTTTTCATTGACCAGAAGTTCATTTTAGTTGTTAATAAAATGTTCTTTTTGAATTAAGTACGATTAACTATTAGTGACTTTTCATCAAATACTTTATTTTCATGTTGAATTAAAAAAAAGGATTATTTATCAGTTTATGGTATAATGTGTGTTTGTTACACATATGGATCATTCATTTGTAGAAATATAAATTTCATATAAGTTCAACATTTCTAAAGAACATACAATACATAACACATATTTATTTATTTGTAATGTGTAAACATGTTCAATCCCAATAATCTATTGTTCTACAAAAACCCGATAATTCCGATTTTTCACAAAAATCCTCTTCCCAAATTAATTGGAAAAAATAATTTTTATTATCCTTATCAGTCTGTGGTAAATTGTAACGGTGAGTGGAACTATAATATACTACGAAGCATGTCCGTTCATTTGAAAATGGATAGTGATTTAGACGAGCATTTATACACAACTGATGTTGACGATAGTGATTCTTCAGAAGTTGATGACAATATGTCAGAGTTTATTACTGACGAAGAATTTTATGACGATGAATCAAATAATCATACATCTGAAGTACCAGTAGATGAGGACTTTGTGTTATCCCAAAATGGCGATACTCATTGGAAAACAATTCCTCCTAAAGCCGAGTTTCAAGTGCTAATGTAATAAATATAAAACCAGGTGTCAGAAGGTATGCAACTTCCAGAATCACGAACATAAAGACAAGCTTCTTTATACATTTGAGTGAAATATACTGTCTTAAATAATAGAAATGACAAACAAAGGAGTTTCTGAATTATAATTCCCGTGTAGATATTGGTTTCAATTACACAATGTATACAAGCCGAATTGAAACCAATATCTACACGGGAATTTTTAACAAACATCAGTACTAGTAGCTGGTGTGTATAGCTCACGTAACGAATCAACTCAAAGCTTGTATAATTCTTCACTTGGTCGCCCTATATTCAAACTGCTGTGTTTAAAAAGATTTCATGCTATATCACGGGTTGTAAGATTTGACAACAAAGATACCAGAACTGAACTGTGCCAAAGAGACAAACTTGCGCCTATTGAGGAAATATCGGATAAATAGGTTGAAATTTTGCCAGATCATTATAACCACAAGGTAAATCTTACGGTAGATGAGCAGCTAGTGTCATTTCGCGGGCGTTGTCCCTTCCAATAATATATTCCAAGCAAGGCTTCTAAATACGACATAAAAATATGGGCATTGTGTAACTCAAAAAATGCTTATGTCTGCTAGTTATAAGTTTATAAAGCATCGGGAGCTTTACCAGAAAAAAATCTAGCTTTGAGAGTGGTTTTGGAACTTGATAGTGGACTAACTAGAGAGTATAATATACCATGTGATAATTTTTTTACGTTGTATCTATTAGCACAAATATTGCTAAAGAAACTTTTGACAATCCTACGCACCATCAGAAAAAATAACTGAATTACCAATAAATTTTACGGATAACAAAAAAGAAGTTTATTCTTCAAAATTTTTCTTCAAAGTAAATGTAGCCATTGTATCTCATATACCTAAAAAACAAGTCGGTGATGTTAACGAATATAATCCACAGAGAAGCCGGTGTAAGTTCCAGAGATGACCAGAAGCCAAACATGATCCTGTGTTATAATAAAACTAAAGGTGCCGTTGATACCCTAGGGCCTAGATAAGTTAGTCTTTACATACATGCAGAAGACAAATAAAGTGATGACCGATGACTTTGTTTTACAACATGCGTGATATCTCAGCTTATAATGGATTCGTGCTTTGCGGTAAAATACATCTAGAATGGCACATTGGATAACTATTAAAGGACGTTTATTTTTAGAGGAGCTGGGAAGAAGTTTAGTAGAGCCATTGATTAGAATACGATTCATACAATAAATGGAGTCAACACTAGTCAAAACCGGAAATATGTAATTTATGCCCATCATCAAATGGGCAAGACAAGACAAGTATAACATGTAGTCATGCGCAAAATTTTTATACAAGCCGCTTGTATGTCATTTTTGCCCAACTTGTGAAAAAACAGAAAATTTTTATTTTTAATATTTTAATATATTTTTATTATTATTTTTATTTGCTGAATTCATGATTTAATAAAATAATATTTTTATTTAATTTAATAATTGTTTCATTGTGCAAAATGTTTAAATTGATTCAACGAGATTAAATAAAAGTTCGGGTCATATTGACCTGAAATACAAAAAGTGTATAAATGATTTGGGGAAAGTAGGAAGTTTAATATTAGTGAACTATTTCCATGTTCCAGCAAATCACTTAAATAAGTGAAATAATCCCACCTAAACCAACTAAGTTGAAATTATTCATTCGTCAAAGTATGTGTAATCAGCATTAATTTTAAGGATCCAATTTCGAGGTATCAAATTTTCATTAAATAAATCAATCATCTGTTCAACCGCTAAGAAATATTAAAAATTTAATTAGTTTGCCCATATTTCAGTTCATACTTAAATCGTAAAATAATTTGCTACCTGCATTTTTAATGTATATTAGATCTATAATATGTAAGTAATATTAATTATCATCTATATACATATTAATATTTTGCAGTCGAAAGTACACGATCATTGTAACATAATGAAGAAACAAAAAAGGAATTTAAAATTTCTTTTTTCTGTTCATAATGTTTAAAGAATAGAGTTATACTACACAGAGTAGAAATGTTTTTTCCCCCATATAAAGAAGCATATAATATTTGCTATTTCATTTGAGGCACGTTGGTGAAGGATGGTTATATAAAAAAGCATATGGCTTACTCATATTTCAAAACGAAAAACCCCAAATCAGATGTTTATTTATGTGCGCAGTGACAACCTATGATGACGACTTAATTTAGTGATTTTAAAATTATTAATTAAAATAATAAAAATATTATAAAATATTTAGTTGGTTTATATAGTAGTGTGTGGTGTGCATTATTTGATAAAAAAAATTATAAACTTGTTATTGAAATGAAGTGTATTGTCAAAAATTGTAAAAATACGCCTAAAAGATTTCAAAAAGGCGTATCTTACCATCAGTAAGTTTACTAAGTGTTTATATAAAATAAAATGTAAATTATGTTAAGAAAAAAGTGATTTGTGATAAATTTATCCATTATTTAATTTATAAATCAGAGAAAATTAAGTAAACAATTTTGATTTCGGTGTGGGGTTTTTCATTTTGTGTGTGTGTTTGTAAACATATGTTATATTACCAGTGTCGCATTTCTCTTATTACTACGTACATATTCTACGTGTTTTTCTATTCATAATTATTTTTTATTTTGGAATATTATAAGTATAATTTTTTTATCGAAAATAAAAACAATTAATGCGTACTATATTCGAATAAAAATAATTGGGAATTTGAGAAGTTTTAAATTTCAATCGAGCAAATTCTAAATACGACCCGTTGATTTATATGCTTTCTCTTTTACCCTCCGAATTTGACTCACTTGACAGCTGCTATCATTCACTCTGTAGTATTTAACTTTATGGTTTAAAGGGCGAGGAAAAATAAATTTGTAGAAACAACACTTTTACGTCATTTTCAAAACAAAAAATATTTGAATGTGTGTACGTATTAAATGAAAGTATATTATATAGCACATACAATCATAGGAAAAAATAAAAAAATATTTTCATAACATTGATTCATTTAAAAAGCAAAAAATAAAAAAATATTTATTTTCTCGCCTTCCTTCTATTTCCATTATCATATTTCTACTAAAAAATAAATAACAAACCAACAACATGATCATCGGTATCGATCGCCACGATAATAAAAAAATATGAAGAGCGAGAACAGACAACAAAGAGAATAAAAACATTTTTATTTTACAAATTTTTTCTTCGCATGATTTTCTTATTAGAATGTGGGTGAGTATGCTGATTTGTATGAAAAATGCATTTTGTTCGCAGATTTCTATCTATGTAAATTGATCATCTTTGACCTAACACACATCGATCCCCTTTCACACTTCTACCTGATTTGTTCTAATAAATTCATACTCATTCTTATATACGTTCATTCACATTCGTAATAATTCAGTCATACTACTTGCACTCAATAGAACATCGAACATTTGTCTGGTCTGGTTAAATGCAGAACATTTCAGAATAAATGTTCGATGTACTCCACAACCAAACAGTTTTCACATAATTCACACACAACCAAATTGCGTTTCTTCAAACATTCTTTCCAATCTCACTCGTTCCATAGTTCGTAACTTCGTAGATTGGCAAGCAGATCGGCTCTTTCATTACCATCAATCTGCAGGTGTGAAGGTATCCATTGAAGGACGACCTCCCTCCCACAAGTTTGAAGATACTTATACAGCCCAACGCTCCCAAGTTTCACACAAAATCATCATATTCACATCGTTATTGGTCAGATAATTCCGCATCATATCGCCATTGGCATATAGGCTGTGAATATTTATCTGACCAATTTTCACGCATTCATTGGATCTGAGCATTCGCTCTACAGACATTCAAAGAAATGAAGAAGGGAGAGGGCATTTATAAATTTAAATGTGTTCCCTCTCCTCGTTCCGTCATTCATCATCAACCATACTTACATGGTTATTTCCAATTCATTTGGATTTAAATTAGAATATCTCATCGCTGCTAGCCATGATTTATTTTTTTGATGGTCTGTCTCTATGTCCATTGTTGTATTACAAGTTGTTTATTGATTTGATTGCGGTTGTTGTTGTAATCCTTCTTGTTGTTGTTTTGCTTGCTGTATTTGTTATTGTAGTTTGTTCGTTTCTAGTAGTTGTTTTGGTTGTTGTTGATTTTGTTGTCGTTGTACTTGATGTTTTTGTTGCTGTTGTTGTTGTGGTTGGTTCAATTGTGTCTATTGTTGACTTGAAGTTGATATGGTTTTTTGATGTGATTGTGGTTTTCTCTGTTCTAGTTGGTTTTATTTGTTTTGTGGTGTGTTTGGTGGGTTAAAGGCGGTGTTTAGTGTATCTGTATAATGTTGTCAGGTTAGTTGGTGTGGTGTTTGCATATAATCGAATATATTTGGTTTTCGCCTTGGGAAATGCTAATCTATCTACAGTTTCCACAATTAATGCATTATAGTCTACTGCACGGCTAGTTGTGTGGTGTTGCTTCACTACATTTGTAGCACTTAGGATCGCTTGTGCATCTCTTTTTTGTTTGACCAAATTTCTGACATGCGGTGCACTACAATGGATTTTGAATGTACAACCGAATACTTAGTTGTAAAAAACCTGCTCTCACATATTTCGGTAACACAGGAGAATTAAAAGTTAATATAGTTTCTGTTGTGTCCGTTAAACTGGTTTTCCACCCATTTCTTTATTTTATATACCTCTATGACGCCTTGGTCCTTAGGCCCTTCTTTGATTTCCTCCTCAGTTAGACTTTTTACTGTTTAATATGGGGTGTTCCGTCACTTTTATTTTGGACAATTGCCCCTGCGATGTGGCCTTCAGTAATGCATCCATCGCTGCTTGATTTTTTGTCTGAACCAGCAGTTCTCCAGCTCTCGAGCGTTGCGTTTTAATAATACTTTTGGTTATCATATCCAGCGCTTTTTGTATTCTAAAAGGTGAAAAATTTGACAGGTTTTTTCCCTCCTGCTCGTGTTTGATTATTAGATATTTTTCATTCACTCTATTGCAATCCATTATATAAATCATAATCCCTTTATTCGCATTTTTTCGATCTTTTTCCTTTTGGAGGGTTGGTTATTACTTCCCAACATCCTCAACGGTGTGAATATAATTATTTGAGCTTTCAAACATCGCCCCTTTTTAGTGGCGAAGCCCTTCTTTTACCCGTACCTGACTTTGCTTGTTGTCTAAGATCACGCCGCTTAAATATAAATAAACACTTGTTGTTGTTGCCAACAAACAATAATTCACTTAAAACACTATATATTTGCGTCCACCACCTTTTTAATATAAAATTGTTCTTACACCACTATAAAACTATTTTAACTTAATGAAAACCCAAAAACCCTTAAATTAACTATTTATCAAATGAAAAGGAATTTTACACAAAGCTGACAAAATTTTTATGTACGACGTATACCAATTGTGTACGGAGAAATGTGAACCTGAAAAGTTAAAGAGCAAAATGGCAGACATAAATAATTTTCAAACAACACGCTCAAATTGCTCAATTTTCCACAAAAGTTCAAAAATATGTAAAAAATCCAATATTTGTTAAATTTTTTTTAATGCAGATTCAAAGACTATTTCAATACCTACCCAGTGCTATTTTGTAATTGTACAATGCCAACAAAGTGGTTTTTTATCAAATTCATAGAGTAGACTTTCGAATTAAATTCTAAAAATAATGAGCTTCAAAATGAGCTATCGCGCCTCACTACAAATCCGCTAAGTATTGCTGAGGTTGTAATGGCGAAATGTGTACGAGATAATAATGACGTCTGGTTTTTAAAATTGAACAGCCAGAGTCTCAGGTCACATCACCTCGACCTAAATGATACAGTCAAGCAGGAATGCTCAATTTTCTTTCTTTCCAAGATCAGGCTGCGCAATGACGAGCATGTTATAAATTTTTAATGCTGCGTTCAGTTCAAGACGGATGGTCAGTGGGCTGCCGGAGTAGCAGTTTATAAAAATACAAGTAGAAGTTGTACCTGTCACTTTGCATAATGAAATCATCGTTGATAAACAACTGGTACGAGCATAACAACACAACCCGTTGATGATATATACACGACTGAACTTCAGCTTCTCAATGGGAACAAGATGCTTTCTGTAGTTGTATTTGCCTCGCCGAATAAATCGGCCGAAGACATAATGAAGTTCATACATTTCGTCCTTGCTCCATATTCTAAAAGTATTTCAAAAATTCTCCAAGGAGACTATCATCTTTTGCCGATGATTATGAGCGGGGATTTCAATAATGATTTTGCTGTTCCTCAAGCTGAACCACTTATAAACTAGAGCTATATATAGACAATATTCCAATGTAATATTACAACATCAGTCGTCGCGACCTGATGAGAAGACTGATATTTTCAAAACAATAGTCTCAACTGTTGGAAACTGATTGTTGTGATTCTTACACATTAGCCATCTCAGATCGAAATATATCTACTATGAGATATGGAACGACCATTGTGCAGTTTTTAAATGAAAATTAGAAAAGTTAGTGTCGACAGCATGTATATGTATCTATTTTTGCTACCATAATCCAATTGCGTCAATTATACCGAAAGAGTAATACACCAATTTAACGATAATAAACAAATGAAAAACAATGGTTAGTAAAATTGCATTCCTTCTTCCTTCAAAGTAATACACGCATTGTACACACGCCATGTTTACACATCTCCTTGAGAGTACTAATCGTCTCACTGTTTTTTTTTTCATTTCCATGTTTTAAATCGATTTTACCCCTAATTTTCATGCTGACAAATTCACAAAAATGTGTACCTCAGATGTTTACCCCCAAAAATCAGTTTGATGGCACGTATAAGTACAAAAATGGTGCCACTGGATAGGTATTGAAATAGACTTTGAATCTGCATTAAAAAAAATTAAACAAATATTGGATTTTTTTAACATGTTTGAACTTTTGTTGAAAATTGAGCAAGGTACGATTTTTTGCACCCGCAAGTGTATAATCGATTGGTTTAGCGATAGAAAAAGATTTACCCGATTTTTCGGCCGCAAACCAAATCGATCATTGGACTTAACGAACGGGTTTTCTAATAAGAGTTTTCATTTTGATATTAAAAGAAACGAGTATTTTTTAAGAGAAATCAATGAATGTTTATTTCATTGTAAAGAGGAAGGTATGCCATTAACATTTAAAAAATATCAGCCAAATGGCCGGCACAGCTACGCTTGAAGCACCATATTCTTTTCAAGAAATTTTCCATGACCAATTCGCACATTTGCGGCTGTATGTCCTCGATAACTTCACGAATTCTATAATTAACGTCTTGAATTCATTATGAAGCATTGGCATAGACCTTATCTTTCACGTGGCTCCAAAGAAAAATTCCAATGGTTTTAAATTACAGGATCTCAGTGTCAAATTGTGATCACCTCTTCGAGAAATAACACGGTCGGGAAACTTTTCTTGCAAAATTGCGATTGTTTCGTTGCTTGTGTGGCACGAACCGCAGTCGGGCTGAAAATAAACGTCGTCCACATCAATATCTTCCAATTCCTGCCATAAAAATCATTAATCATGGCTCGGTAGCGCAATCCATTCACCGTAACAGTTGCACCATTCTTATTTTCGAATAAGTAAGGTCCAATCACACCGAAAGCCCAAAAAACACATCAAACAGTGACACGTTGAGGAAGAAGAGGCTTTTCAATAATCATTCTTGGATTTTCTGAGTCCCAAATGCGACAATTAGCGTAGCTTCCGAGATGAAAATGGACCTTATCACTGAAGATGATTTTTCGGTGAAAATCCGGATCATTTTGATGCATTTGAAAAACCAAATCAGCAAAGATACGACGTTTATGGTGATCTACCGGTTTAAAATATTGTGTTAACTGAACTTTAAAAGCCTTAAGACCTAAGTCTTTATGCAAAATATGGTGTAAGATCGTTTGTGGAATGTCTAATTCCAAAGATCGATGGGGAAACAATAAACTTGGGTTTTCGTCAACACTACGTGCTACAGGAGCTTGTTGCTAATGTTCTTGAGCGACGCACACGGTTTCGATTCTTCACATCACTAACTTGTCCCAACAGCTCAAATTTTTCCACACTATTGCCGGCCGAGAAGGTGCTTCACGACGACCCAAAATTGCTTTAGTTTTGTGAACTGTGATTGCAAAATTTTCACCATTTTTGTAGTGAATTTGAACAATTTCATTGCGTTGTTGAGGCGTGTATCGTGCCATTTTTAGTAATGGCGTAGTTTTTACTAGTCAAATGTTAAAAGATGACAGCTTCAAAGTTGACAGCTGCCCAAATAGCAGGCTATTCAAAATGAAAGTTCTTATTGGGAAACCTTTTATATAATAAACCCAAGAAAACAGATAATACTGAACATTCTAATAGCCCTGACAGACTGCGGAACAGTTTAACTAGTTACATAAAACCGGTATCAAAGCTATTATGAGCAACATCGTTTAAGTCGAAAACAATTTAAAAAATGGACTCAGCCCACCGGATTAATAACTAAACAAATATTCTCGAAATTAACACCCATTGAATTCGATTCTTGGCATTTGAAGTCCCCAATTCACCATTTTTTTTATCACAATTGTGAAAACAGAAAAACATAAATAATGAAATCCAGCCAAATCGGGCGATGCCTTAATAAGTTATCCAATTCAAGCAAAACCCAAGACCTAATACGAAGAAACACAGCATAAATTCGTGCAACATGGTGCAACATCGCGCCACATTGACAACATCTCGCATCATGGAGCAACATATTTCAACATCTAGGAACATCCCATGATATGATGTACACACCTGAAACATTGTGCAACATGATCAAACATTCTAAAACATTTTGCAACATGACGCGATATTTCAAAGCACGACATAGCATCATTCAACAAGATGTAACATCTAGCAACATCAGACTACTGAGAGCAAAGATATTGCGATGATCATATTTTATTGGTATTTAGAATCACTATAGAAAGTTTTTCAGCCTGCGCTTGATTTATTTATGTGTAGCATATTTACTAATACTTAGACATTTTTCCAGTTGATATAAAGTGATATTTTTTCTAGACTGTTGCTAAGATTTTTTTTCGATTTTCGAACAGATTTATAGAAATGTTAATACACATTAGGTTTGGTGATTTCACACTAATTTGTTTAGTTAATATTAAAGTGAAATTGAGCGCATGAATTAGGAATAACTGTCGGTTGATGGACTAACCTTTCAAAACAACCTTTGTTTCGGTGTTTGTTTTGTCTCAATAACCGCATTTGAAATTTCTGCTTTGAGAAAACCATATCACAATATGCGACTAATGCTAAAGTAATTTCACATAGAAAACAAGGATTTGTGTGTTTGTTGTAAAATCAAGTCGGTGTTGGCTACACTAATTTCATAAAACGTGCAGAAATAATTATGACCTTTTATGACTATAGTTATAATTTAGCAACAGAACTATTCATACATAAAAACAGTCACCAACCTAATGAGCCATAATTCTGATTGATTTGTAAAAGCTTGTGTGCATAATACAATAATAATGAGACATTCAAAATTTCAGGAAACTAACACTGTAAATTAAGGGAATGAATAAACGACGCTGTTAAAACAGTTTAAATGTTCATTAATCATAATTGAGCTCTCTAGACATTCCTATACACATAAAATTTCCTATCAGTGACGGTTAGTATTGTTTAAGCTTCAGGGCGCTTGCGGTTTTCCGTTTCTATAACGCCATTTTTTTTTTGTTTTAACAGTCTTTTTGGTTACCTAACTTTTTGTAAGGTGAAAAATAAAATCCATTAAAATGAATGAAAATGTAAAAAAGCAGCACAACAACAAATAATAAACACACTAATGCAATTTAAGATACGAAAGAGCTGCGGAAAAAAAATCTTATACGTACCCGAATCTATAATTAGTAAATCAATTCTTCCCGCTTTCAACTCGTTGCGTGATTTATGGATGAAACATTTAGAATTTTCTCTTAAATAATTATTTTACGGTATTATTGTCGTAACATAACGCGTATATAAATACGATTGCGATCCGTTTTCACATGCTCCTATAAAAGGTAGATATCCGTTTTATTTGTTAACCGATTTATAAAAATAATACGGATTCGAAAAAGGGTTTACAGAGTATTATTATTTTTAAACCCTTCTTCTTAAATTTCCAATATATAAAAGAAAAAATTAAAAAGGAAAGTTTTCGGTACTCCGAGGAAAAAGAATCGTATTGCTTAAGTAGTACTGCTCGATTTCGGTAATGAATTAATATAATTAAAAAGTTAAATAATGCCTGGGGTTTGAGACCTAACAAATCAATAAACACATTAAGCTACTTCACTATTCTAACACGTGTATGTAAATAACGATAGAGGAAAACCCACACAAAATTTCAAAAGTAATAAAATTGATTAGCGCGTTAGATTTGTATTGCTTCGAGCCATCAAGAGTTTTACTTATATATATAAATAAATTTTGTTTTATGACAGTGATGGAAAATTCTGTTTTAGTCATTTCTAAGAAATTTATAGAGAATTAATATAATAATAAGCATCGGGTATTATCCCAATGTATATACCGGAAGACAATATTTCATAAAAATAAATCAATCAATTGTGAGCAGGAACAAAAAACCAAAAAGCTAAATTTTTTATAATAACGTTATTTGTTTTTGTTGTTATTTTTTGAAATTTAATTTTAATCTAATAAATCATATTTTTCCTTATTGTCTTATATAATTTTAATAATAATCGTAATGTGATGTATACAAAAAAACAGAAGTTGGAAAATTTAAAATTATTCTTTTAAATGTACTTTAGGCACGCGATGTCTGCATATTTGTGAGTAAATTTCGATTGGCCTGTCATGACTTATCACTTTTCAGTGAATTTTGTATAAATCATTCTTTTTGGAGAACGTCCGCTTCTATACTACTTGGTTGACACGTCAGAATTCCATCCTCATAAAAACGAGATTTGATTTTTCGTGCATGTCTATTAATTAGTCGAGTTTGTCTCGATTTTTTCTTTGTTCATTACGATTTTAAAATTGAATACTACATATAGAGGTTTGGCGGGTTGGTTTCGAACCGCCAGATCTCTTGGTAACCGCAACTCGATGTTTCTTATTTTTTTTTATCTCACCCATACTGTAATTATTGTTACTGTTGTTATTGTTTTCATTTATTCAATCGCGATTTTGTACAAGACTTCCACCATATAGAATTGCAAATATTTAAAGATCTTTAAGTCATCCGTGGACGGAAGAAACACGTGAGTTGCCAAATGCATTTGATGTCGTCAATAAATGCGATACGAGATGATAAATTTAAAAGTTTTGCATATAGGTATTTCGAGTAGCTTTTATGATCGAGACGCAGCATTGCAGAATGTCTATTGAGAAGGTATTTATCGCGTGGTTTAAACTACTTAGGAATATATGAAATATTACTGGGATTATATAAAATAATCTATCTATATAAAATAATCTATAATAACCGTAGAGCGTTAGTTAATAGAGCTACTACTACGCCACTGTTTCAATTTTAATCCTCGTTGCTGGCGAAACAGGAGCTTACCGCTTCCTTTGCGTGTTCCCCCCGTAAATAATGCCTTTACGTTTTTCTCGAGAGCCATAAAAATTTGGATAGTTATTAAAGTTATTCAAACTCGGTGCCCATCATCACGCAACGCTTAGGCTCAATATTTAAACTAACATTCATAAAAATGGAACACCTACTTGCGGTTAAAAAATAACAAAATGGTAATTCGAATTAATTTAAATTACTGAACACTTTATAATTTCGGGCCTTTGGATCTTAAATAATAACTAGCTGGCCTGTGACTGAATAATCAGTCACGTGATTACATTTTATTAAATTTTTGGTTAAGAAATGATTAAGAAGATTTATTAAGATGTAAATTTCGTGCACTTTTATCAAAAATAAAGTAAATTCATATACGCTATTAAATATTTAATAAGAAATGTACAAAAGGATAATAAAATATGAATTTACTTGCGTAGAATCTCTACAAAACAACATTCTTTGTTGTAATGCGCCCGTCCCGATCAGCTGATTGATCGCTTGTCTCAACCATAAACACCTTGAGTCCGTCAAATGAGCGGCATCGTAAAAAGGCCACAAATATGGGGGCCGGAAAGTACACTTCTACCTTCTTCAAGCTTTGGCCCTAACTCTTGTTGTTGGTTATGGCGAACGCGAGCTGGACGGGAAATTGGAAGCGAGACATTTTAAATGAGAAGGTGCCTTCAGAGGGTGAGAGCTTCATGCGTGGGATGAGATCGCGCTCGCCTTTTGAGAAGCCAGTCTGGAAATCGAATTTCAGACTGTAGCGGTTTATTTTTGCGACTCGCATGCGTTTTCCATTGATAAGACCCTTGCTAGTGCTTAGATTCCTCATCAAAAGAACGATGGCGTTTGCCTTTAGCGGGATAACATGGCGCGGATGTCCGGATCCTTCAATCTAGTTGAGAAACTCGACATGTAGGCGGAGTTCCTCATTCATGTCGTCACTCTCAACTTTATCAACACTAAGTTTGACTTCTTGTCCGCCTGGCAGGAGGTCAAGCACCTGCTGATTGATTAGCGCACAATCATCATTCTTGGGTGCAAGGGTGGCGTGCTCCTCGATGGTTCCCTCGGCTAGTGTTGTGTTGATGTCACCATACACGAAATCGATTACACGTATGTCTTTGATTATGAGCGCAACCCCTGGCATGATGCTGGCCTCATCTATCATGATGAGTCGCGCGCTTCTCAATTTGGTAGCGTGAGAGAAGTTTGGCTTCATTGATGAACCGGCAGTTTGAAAATGTTGGAAATATTGGAAAAATATTGGAACCGGCAGTTTGAAAATGTTGTGTAGCGTACGTCCACCTTCCATCAAGCTCGTGACGAATCCAGTGAAGACGGAGCAAATGGACTCCAAGCCACGCCCCTTGACAAATGCAATGAGTGATTGCAATACAAATGTCTTGCCACGCCCATCGGGAGCGTCAACGTAAAAGACCTTTGCTGACAGGTCTTCATTTGCACTCGCATACATGTTGTCGAAAGCACCATTGCTAAATATTAAAATCTCAAAAGGGAAAAGCACACAATTGCCGTAGCGCGCAACTTAATCTAAATATTTAATAAGAAATGTACAAAAGGATCGCTGTATTTGTGTGTTATTTTCATTTGTATATGAATAATTGTGACGTACTAAACTAATGTACTTATGTAGATTATATAGTCGATAGTCGATTAACCACCACACAAAAAGCAGCAGCACTTCACGCTAGTTCAAGCATGAACTTAAGAGCTTAATAAACTATCCGGTTACGAAATATACTTTGGACACAAATCAACCGCATATCGGGACGAAACTTCCCGCTTAACCTTTTCGCATAAATTAAGAGATCCAATGACTTTTGCCTGGAATCGGACGAAAATGATTATTCCAAACTTTCCATAGATATTATGTTTGCGTAAGTACTATGGTCAATCTTCACTCGCAAAATTTTGTCATGACGATAGAGTGCCATGACAAAATTGTCTTTTTACACTGACAGAACACCAAAATGTTTGTATGTATGTAGAATCATTTTATGTTTTCTGTTTTGTTCTGTATTGTCACGGTGTAATGACGGTTCAATACAAACATATTTTGTCATGACATTCTGGCGTTGTGATTAAAATATAGGATGTACAGTCAGTGCTGCCAGATCGTAAGATTTATCTTTTTTTGAAAGATTTTGTGTCAACAAAAAAGATAAAAAGATTATTTCCAAAATAAAAAGATTTTCTTTAAAATGTTCTTCTTTGTAAAATTCTAAAATTAACAATTACACATTTTCTCCGTGACAGAAATTTTTATTTTTTATATGTGACAAATGACAATAAAAGACTGAACTATGTGTATATTGATTGGTTTAATTTCTTTTACGATAGCTGCGTTGCTTTCTCAAATCCCGCTAAGCTTTAATATTAGAGGCCAATTTTGGTTTCAGCAATATTTGTTTCTGAATTTCCAGTAACGGAAAATAATTGTTCATCATAGTTGGCTTTTCTGTCAGTAGTAATTGTAATATGAATCGGTTTTATGAAAATCTTTTTTTTTTTAGTTTTATTTAAAGCCAACTCGACTTTAATTACGATTGATAAACACGCCAACTATGATGAAAAATTATTTTCGTTACTAAATTGGCCTCTAATATTAAAGCTAAGTGGGATTTGCGAAAGCAACGCAGCTATAACGATATATGGGGGTCGGTCATTAAAGACCATTAGGCCCGTTGCACACTTGAGTTATGTTTTTTAGCAAAGTGAGCTATGTTTTAAGATCACATGCTCCTCGGTTTATTTTGCAATGCCTAAATAAGTGAAACCGTGAAATTTGTGAAGCTTAGCTCAATCCACTCGTACGCCCCAATTTATTTAATTTCTTTATTTAAACCTGAGGGTTAGGAACATACAACTCACATCGCTCATCATCTGGGCAATGTGAGTTAATTAATTATCCACAAGGCGAAAGTAAAATAAAACGGGAAGCTGTAAAATGAAAACAGCTCACATCAGTCAAAAAACATAGCACAAGTGTGCAACGGGCCATAATCCTGAACAAATATTAAATAAAACGTTAAAAAAGATTTTTTGGTCGAAAAAAAGATATTTTTTGTCAAATTAAAAGATTTTATAAAAAATAATCTGGCAGCACTGTAGTACAGTATAGGAAAAATGTTTCTTGGCTTTTACACCTATTTCCCGTGCACGTTCCCTAATAAAACATATATTCTGCACATATATGAAAAAATACCTTTCACCTGATATATGTTTCATTAAGATATGCGTACGGGAAATAGGTTAAAAAGGGAGTACAAACTAAAAATTAAGCGTATTAATATATAAGATAATATTGCTTTACAAATTTTTGACATTTTCATTTTTATGTAAGTAAGCATGTTAACTACAAAAAAAAACAAAATACATATTTAAAAAAATAGTTTTATTACACAGAAATTAATTAAGTTACCAAAGTAAACTTGAATGCAATGCTTAGGCGTTCTAGTAGAACAAAGCGACCGGTACAAGTGCATTATCCGTTTAACTGAAGCTTTAATTACTGTGGAAGATTCTAGTGATAAGTTCGTCTTAAACGTCGTGGTATGGATCCATTTACGGCCTCATAGCTAATGTGTTTGAATGTAGAATAATAGAAAATCAACATAAATTGAGAAGGCGTTTTCGAGCCAAATCGGATTTTCGACAAAAAGATGTTCTGAATTCAGTTACTCATTAATTTGATGTTGCACTAAAGATTTATAACTGGAAATACCGAGTTTTGATAAACATAATGTATTTCACCAAGTTTGTAATTATTTAGAATAAAATTCCCTACTTCAACTTTTTCCATTAATTGTGAGATCTTCACATAATATGGTGGAAATCTGTTCACCGGAAGTCGTAGCTAGAATGGGAGATTTTCAATTTTTAAAATGTAGACAAAAAATTTAAAGATTGAAATAAATTTAATGATTAAGTCGATTGATTTTGTTATGGTTGTTTTGTTGTGTAATTTGGTGAGAAACTCCAAACATGTCGAAAAATTCGAAAACGAGAGCACAAACGTTTGTTGAAGCTGGTGCTGTACCTACATTTTATGATATTAACGCGAAACTGGACAGCACTGTGCTACTCTCACTCAGCTTGCAAATCGATAGTCTTTCAGTTCAAGTGGCAAGTTCAACATCAACATGCAACACCAAAATCTGTGAATTGGAAAATAAAATAGTTCGTGTTAATTCCCAATTGTCAGCTGATATGGATTTTATCAGGAAACAACCCGAATTAATTGTTAGTGGTATACCTTAGTTTGATGGTGAAAACCTATTTATCGACTTAAATCGGTTTTGAATGATCAAGGCCCACCCTCAATCGTAATCAGGTTTGAATCCTTAATGAAAAAAGACATTTATTTCCGCAGATATTTGCGAGTTTGTAAAACCTTAAAAGTCAGCAGTATTTCCAATTTTACGGATGAAGGTCGCATCTTTATACAAGATAATTTGTCTGCACAGTACTATAAAGTCCATAAGCTTGCACTGGCTATGACGAAGGCCAAGAAAGTAAGCGGCGTCAAGATTATTCATGGTCATGTGGCTGTCAAATTGAACGATGGTGATCAACATAATGTCTACCATTCTACTAATGAACTGGAAGCAGCACTAAATCCATAATGTTTTTGTTTTAGTATTTATGCGCTATTTTATTTCGAATCGGTTTCAGAGAGTCGTAAGACATCTCAATTATTATATATTTAAATTTTTTATTTGTTTTTTCCTAGAATGTCAACATTGGATATGAGAAATGTGGTACTAAAGTACTGTTTTAATTCACGATTATCTAAATTTTGCCCACTTGAACCCTGGCAGCTTACAGTCTAAATTTGTGGAATTCTGAATCGTAGTGAAAGATGTACCTTTACATCTAATTGCTGTGTCGGAGACATGGCTTAAAGATATACATAAAAACGTGCATGTTCACTTGGATGGGTATAACATTTTACGGAAAGATTGGATTGATCCGCGTGGTAAACGTGGCTGTGGTGTAGCACTTTTTGTACGCAATTCTGTCAAATATATGGTAGTTAAGAAAAATGCTCTAGGGTCAAGTTTTGATTTTCTGTTCTTGGAATTTAGTAACAAATCACACATTGTTAGTGGGGGTCGTTTATTGTCCACCTAGGGTTAAATTTCTTAATAAAATTAAAAAAACTCTGGGGGATCTACCTAGTAGGTATGCTAATATTCTCATTATTTTTGATTTTAACACGAATGTCATTTCAGATGCACCTGCTGTAAAGGAATTCAAGGATTTCAGATCATCACTTGGTTTAGGAATTGCCTCGCACGATCCTATGAATTTTAGTAATACTGCTGCCACTTGTTTGGATTTATTGCTACTGAATAATCGTTCGGATTTGAATTTGTTTACTCAACCCGTCCCGGGGTTATTTACCACCCACGATATGATATACGGTTCGTGTAATTTCGATTTGAATGTTTCTAGTTGCGTCAGTTTTTGTTTTCGAGGAGCTATAAAAAATATTGTCCAGAATAAATTGATTGCAGAGGCTAATCCACTTGACTGGAAACGGATATTTTCTATTCCTGAAATTGATGACAAATTGGAGTATTTTAATTCATTGGTTGTAAAGCTTCTGGATAGATTGTTCCCCTGCGCAGAGTCGATCGGAAGCCGTTTCATGATGTGTTCATGCTCGATGATACTATCCTGAAGCTCCGGAATATTAGGGACTTCTTACAAGCAGTTTGGAAATCTAATAAAAATGATACCACTTCGAAGCATTATCCAGTTTATCGTAACAGGGTTGATAATTTGATCAGGTCGGCTAAATTTCGTCACTTTAAAAAAACATTTTTAATCTAGACCTAAAAAGTGAAGTACTATGGCGCAATTTTCAAAAGTTTGGTCTATCTAAAAATAAGCAAGCGGTTTCAACCAATTTTCAACCGATGGAATTCTCTACGCTCAAGGGCCGCATTTTAATTTGAAGGATTTTGATAACATTGGCTCTCATTCTGTCAATGCATTTTATTTTAGTAATGTAACGGACATTGAGGTATACGAAGCAATCTCTAGCATTCAGTATGATTCATTGGGTGCAGACGGTATACCTATTTCTTTTGTGCGCTTAATTCTTCCAGTAACTCTTAAATATTTGGCTCACATAATCAACCCCACATTAACCAAATCAATTTTTCCTAAAGCATGAAAGCTGGCTTATTTATTGCCGGTAGGTAAGATTCCTAAGTTCAACTGCATGATTACAGACCAATTAGTATACTTCCTTGTTTATCGAAGGTCTTAGAGAAGGTCATGAAGAATCAGATTCTTACTCATATTGATAAATTCAATCTAATGCACCGGTTCCAGTCTCGGGTTTCGCGAAGGTCATAGTACAACAACTGCTCTCGCCAAAATCATTGATGATTAGAGTTCAAATGTTGCAAACGGGATGGTGTCTCTGTTGGTTCTTCTCGATTTCACTAAGGCGTTTGATTCTGTTGATCATGGCATCTTACTAGATAAATTGTTTACGCAGTTTAATTTTTCCAGCCCCTCAATCCGGCTGGTGGCATCTTATCTAAAAGATCGATACCAAATTGTCAAATTAAATAAGAAACTCTCAAGGTTCTATCTTAGGTCCTATATTATTTTGTATGTTTATTAATGGTATTGCAAATTCTCTCATATCCGTAAAATTTCACTTATTTGCAGATGACGTACAAATTTATCATTCAGCTGTGCAGGGCAATGTGGAGGCTTGCGTGCTAAATATCAATGAAACTCTTGCGAGGATCGTAGCTTGGAGTAGGAACAACCTTATTAACATTAATCCGGGGAAATCTAAATCTAAAATCTAAAGTTATTTCCGGGGAAATCTAATGTTTACAACTTGCAATAAACGATTGCTACAGAGTCTAATATCTTCAGACATAATTCGATTGCTAGTTGTTCCTCACTATGTTTATTGTGCGCCTATCTACTCGGGTTGCTCGAAAACTTGTTTCGATCGATTAAGGATTGCTTTTAATTCATGCGCTCGGTATATATTCAATATGAAGAAACATGTTTCCATCTCTAGGTATTCGCGGACGGTCCTTAACTGTGATTTATCTGATTATCTGAACTTTACTACAGTCTTATTTATGTATAAAATAATCATTTATCATAAACCTTCTTATCTTTTTGAAATGGTGAAGTTTTTCAGATCTGCCCGGCTGTTCAATATCCATCTGCCTTCTAATTGTAAGTCTAAAGCGCGCTGGGGTTCATTTTTCGTGTATGCTGTAAAGCTTTGCAATTCCTTAAATCCTAATTTGCAATCCATTGTTTGATTGAATCAATTCTGTATTAAAACTAGAAAAATTTAAGTTTAAGAAACAAAAGAAAAAAAAAACTCAGTTTAATTTAAATTTATATTTATACTTGTTTGTATTATCATTTTTTACATAAGAAAATTGTCCTTAGCTATAAGCAGAATTGTAAAAAGGATATGCCTTACATGTAAATTATTTAATAAAAAGATATATATTAAATTTAAAAAAAAAAAAAAAAAAAAATCGGCCATCAAGGGTTGACCTTGTTAATTTTGTAAAAGTTAAGCAGAGATCACGTTACCTACATAGAAAACAGTGGTTCTACCAAAAGTGCGGTAAGTTTCTTTTTTCGCTTTAGAAATTAATCGTGGTGTATTTGAGATCTATACACAGGTGTGTAACGAAACCCCGGTTTGCCAAAATCCCGTTTTTTTATAAATCCCGATCTTTAAAATCCCGGTTTTAAAAATCCCGATTTTCAAAATCCTGGTTTTTAAAATCCTGGTTTTGTATAAAAAAATCCTGGTGTGAATTTTTAAAATGTAACATTTGCGAAAATGGGACTCTTAGTCTTAAATCATTTTTAAACAAAATTCAAAAATGAGTTTGCGATAAAGTTATAGAAAATGGTTTATTGGGATATAATTTGGAAATTTCTTAACAGATTTTGTTGAAATTCAATACGTGCGATAGAAATAGGATTCTAAAATGATTTTTCGATAAAGCGGTCGAATGTGTCGAAGGGCCGAATGTCTCGCAGGTTCGCATGTGTCGAAGGGCCAAATGTGCCAAAGGGGTTACTTTTCGTTTTTAGAAATATATTTTTTTTAATTTGTTTTCTGGAATATTTCGTATTTTTTTTCAAATATTAATGAATTTGCTTGATAAAGTTTTCCTTCACCAAGGAAAATGGAAACTATGACATTCGGACAGAATGGGTCTCAATATATGGTTGTAATTTAACAAAAAAAAATAGGAGTTCAGTTTTTTCCGACTCCCGCTTCGACTTCGCAGCCTTGGTTTTTTCTAGTAAGTTTAAGGGTATAAGAAATCTTATTTTTATGTTAAAATACGTCAATATAGCTTTCATTTTGAAAAGCCTGCTTTTTGGGTTAACACGTCCTTTTTTTGTTTCTCCATAGCTTTGGATGTTACTTAACTAATTATGCACAACGGTTGAAATTTTTCCAATTAGCAGCAATTTCCCGGATACGATGGCCGTCCTCCTAGAAAGTTCGAATTTGGGCTTTTTCTTCCATATTCAAGAACTTTCCTTTAGGCATAGTTGCGCACACGTCAAGGTTTAATCACGATCAGATACCCCACACTCTTTTATTTTTAATTTGTAGCCTTAGAAACTGGATATTCCAATTGTTCTTAAACAAGTGAAACAAATGAATATGCAATTTTTAAAGGGTGCACCTTTATTAAAAAAAAGTAGCGGTTCTCTAACGTACCTGCAAATTGCTGTATGGGATATCTTCTTAATAGAGCCCTCTTTCGATATAACAATTAAAATTTGTTTGATTATACATAGTATTGGAGTAAAAATCTGATGTGTAAAAAAATAAGTGTTCTTAAACAAGTGAGGCGGAGTGTATGTAACCATAATATATTTTAACTGTACATATTTTATAACTCATAAAGGCGTAGAGTATTAGTATTTTCATCTAGTAGGTTATTCGAGTATAGGTTGCGCGAGAAAGGGAATTCTTTCTTTGTTTTTATTTAACTCAGTTATAAAATACAGTTTTTATATCACATTGGTGCTTATTTAAACTGATTATAAAACAGTTTGCGTTGATCCCTTTGGAATTATAGTGCAGAAATATATGAATTTTCAATTAGAATTATACAATAGTTACAACAATATTAATGCTAATAAATATTTTGAATTTGAGATTTCTATTATTATAATAATTTATTATTAGAAGCTGTCGTTGTTGATAATTTCCAAAGTATACAAGAACAGAATTCATTAATTAGTTTGACTAGGAAAGACAGAATAGCACTGAGATATACTTGTTAATCAATTCATTTCCGAATTTCTAATGTGTTGTAAAGCTGCTTGCTTAAAACATTTCATATTAATTTCTTGTCTTATAGAATTTTGCAAGTCATTATAGATTGCTAAACTACGAAATAATACATTATTGTTAGAAGCAGATGTTGTAAACTGAGGGCAACAGATAAAAGGAGTACGTCGAAAGTTATACTCATGAACATCGCTGGATCGAATTAAGTTAAAGTTATGTTTAATCGAGTTTTTTATAATTTTGTAACATAAAATAATTAATTCCAATAGATTGATCGTATATAATCGTGTTTAATCGTTGAAAGTGGGTAAATATTATACTAGTTCGTTTGTAGTAATCTGTTGATAAGCTTCAAATATTAAATTAAAAGTTTTCAAAACTTTATCACCTGACAAAACAGCCATATGTATACTGTAGGCACAGGCATTTATATTTCTGGCATAATAAAATAACTCGTAAACTTGAGATTACGATAGGAAGCTTAAAAATCCAGATACATATAATTATTTAGAATTGTTTCGTGTAAATTAATTATGTACTACTTAGATTATACATTGTAATTATTTATTTAAATTAGATGAAGCGTAAAAATAAAATTTTTCTATATGCGAGAATTCTCTTTTGTTTTTTTACATATACGGATAAACAGAGTTACTGTATATAAAGCTTGGGCGATATCCCTATAGGTATACACAACGACATTTGTTAAAAATTTATAAACGTATTTGAAACTTTTATGTATATTTAATAATTTTTTTGAAAGCATTACTAATTAAAATATAATTTAATTTAATTTTTTATTTTTTGTTTGTATATTTTAACGATATTATCAAAAAGTAAGCAAACTCAAAATATTTGTAACGTAATTAGAGATTTTTTTTTCCGTATAATACATACTCGTATTTTATAATGCCTGTATTTATATTTTCAATGGGCTAGTTTAGGTTTTTGTTAGAATGAAAAAACATAAAAATTAACTTAAATTGTTTTCAATTTACATATTTTTGCCATGTTATAGAACGAATAAAAGAACTTTTTGCGGCAATACATGTTTTAATTAAAATTTGAATATTACACGTAGCACCTCCCGATGAATTGACGACAGTAACAATAACGTGGGCCAATGCTGCTGCATATAATTTCTAAACAACATTTATTGCTTAATATTAAAATAATTAATTGTATATTTTTTAGTAAATTCTTCTTCTAGCATTGTGATTAGGATTTTTAGGAAGTAAATTTCTATTTATATGGATTGAGAAAAAGAGCGAGGTAGACAAAAAGAGAGAACATTTTAATCGTCCTTGCAATACTAATGGGTATTCAAATAAGTCATCGCCGTTCGACAAAAGGTGGTACCATCAGTAAGTTAAGGTTAAAATTGACCGATGTAAAACGAAAAATGTCGAGTTTTGAACCGAATATAAGCATCAATTGCGCGAACTTTTGATTTAAAGGATTTGAATAATATAACGAGGCAAAATCGGAAAAAATCGTCGATGACACATTAAGAAATGATCCAGTTATTGAAGCTCTTGCAAACGAAATCAACACGACTACCATGTTGGATCATGGTTCTCGCAGTAAGCGAGTATTCTTCAAATGCTCGAAATCACCCTTTTTGTATTATGAACCTCTGACGTCAAAAATTCTCGCCTAGTTTTTGCAAGTGACTGCGGAATGATTCTTATTTTTAACAATATTTACAAGTAACTCATGTATTGTCTTTTTTTGAAAATAGTGTATCCTTATAAATTTTGTTGAACACATACAAAAATATCGAAATATTTATAAATGATATTTGTAAACAACTAAAATTTTTTGACGAGACTATATGGTTTCTATAACGATAAAAACCAAATTCTAAAAAAATATAAGAAAATACCATAGAACTCGGGTGACTTTGCACGGTGAGTGGTGTACTGAGGCGAGAACCATAATAGACCAATTAAAGTAGTAATCCCATCTCGCCGGTTTAATCATTTTATTAATTAATTTCAAGACACGCAGTAAAAATCGATTCACCAAACTAGATTCCACAACTTTTATTTATGGACGTAGTCTTCGTATTTTTGGGGTACTCGTACATATAGCAATACTTACATTATTTGTTTCCGTTTCTTTTAATGCGCTCTATTATAAATAATTTGAACGTTATTTCTCATTACTTAAAATAATTCAATAGGTTTCAGTTTTTATGACTATTAATTTAGCTAACACGCAAACTACATATTATGATTGTTCTAATTTTTTATATTTACTTATTAAAACTAATAAAACATTTTGTACATAAAACTTTATATTTCAACGAAACATAATAATGAATGAATGAACTATTATTACAACAACAATTTTTATTTTTATTGTAATTTTATTTTAGAATGTTTTATGATATCAACAAATTTTTCCACAGCTTTTCTAATGAAAAATTATACGGTTTGTTAACAAATAACGTGTGTGGTCTACATTTGTGGCTTTCATTTATAAATATGGTACGAGTACGAATGTGCATTACCTATCGCTTATACATATTATGGTAATTTAATTGTCGATCAGAATTATAAATATGTAAATGTTCATGTAAAAATTTAAAATGTTTTTCAATCCTTTTATAAATCCTACAAATATATTATGTTCCGTTGTTCTCTATGTATATATAGGCAGAGAAAAAAACATATTTTGATATACAAAATTTATGAACTTGACATAATAGATCCATAATTCCAACATAATTTTCTCTTCAAATCTTACATACATATGTATATAATACACATAATTCATTCATAAATTTTCATATATATTTACATGATATCTATATGACACAATTCTCATATTACGAGTATGAATTTATATAGTATACAACACGATCTACACAATTTATTACATCTAAAGCCAGACTAAAAACAACTTTTTTCTACTTAAGCATATTAAAACGATATAAAATATGAGAGTTAGGGTAAAATTTCTAAATTTGTCAGATTTTCCCTAAACAGTTTATTGATTTATTAGTAGAAGTTATAGTATTAATTTATTTTTGCATGTTTAGTTTAATTTGAATGTCGTGTAATCCGTCAATCAGGATTATATTTGGCATTAGACCTATAGAGTAAATGCAAATAAATATGTCACAATTTTCATTTATAACATGGCACAGAGACAAATAATATGTTTTTCTAGTCTATGTAGGATAAACTAATTGAGGGAATTATAAATTATTTGTTTTAGTCGTGACAAACTAGTTTGCGGTTCATTCAATTTTTAGCAATGCAAGTAATTTTTACTGAAGCTGGAGTGGGATTTTGCACTAAAGGCGATAAAATTGAGCAACTATGTCAAAATGTCATTTTGTGTTTAAAATTATTCGTTCAGTTTGCGGTTTAGTGTTGTGTTCAATTTTTTTTAGATTTTAGTGATATTTTAATAAGACAATTTGTCCATTACTATGGCTTACACAATACAATATGAGAATTATCCGGTCTCAGGGACGATTTACACCCTTTTGACATCGATGGTACACGGTAGTTAATAATTAATCGTATAAATTTTATTTATGTCTTTAATTAACGTAATATTTAATCCCAAAAATTCCAGGAACGATATCGATTTCTTACAGGTTTATTAGTTAATTTAATTAATAGTGTCGAGGAATATGTTACAACCCATATGTGTTACAACCCATACCGCAATACTGAAAAGAAAATGTATGCAAATAATGAAAAATATTAAAATGAAAATGACAAAATAAAAGATAAATAAAAATATATATTGGCAGTATGTATTATATTCCCTTTAAGCAACCAAACTCAAAAATGAGTGAAAAATGAAATCGGCTCTATATGGGGGATATCATTTATGAATCTTTTTCTCGATTCCATTTTGATTCGCTTCCGACTCAAGTGTTATTTATATGCATTTTAGACACAATTTTGAATTAGTTTTATAATTCGTTTTAAATTCAGAAAACTAATTTAAATATAAATTGGAAAGTTGAAACAGAACAGAATTGCAAAATTAACTCTTTTTCACTTCGTAACATCGGTTCGGAATAGATTTGTCTGATCGAATTAAAAACGCAAATATATGAAATATGTGCATATTATTGAGAATAAAATATGAAATCCAAATCTAGTAAATTAAATTATTTATTAATTTTTTAAAATTAATCCACTTTTTGATACATTTTTCACAGCGTTTTTATGAATTTACATTTCTAAAGGTTTTGCATTCTTTTAATTCTACATAATACAATTAGCAGAATTTAATTTCTACCTTTTAAAACTATAGAATATTATAATACATAAAACAAAAATATTAAAAATAAAATTAAAATAGGCCTTTTCATTAAAAAAAATAAAAATTAAAATCGAACTTCAAATTCTGCTAATAAATATTTTTTTTTAAACAAAGTTATATAGTTTAGGGTTTTCCCAATCTCCCTCTTGCATAATGGAACCATTTAGTTGCAATTGATACAAATTCACTTGGCTTTGTAGTCGGAAACTTTTTTAACGAACATTCTGAAATTATATAAACAATTTAAGTATCAAAATGAAATGAGAAATTAAAACCGAGTTTGTACCTTTAATTATATTCATAGCTGCATATTCCTGTATTGCCGTTTTACATGTTGCTCCCTTTCCATACCATGAATAGCTAAGGGCCACTTCATTGGTCATGATCGCGGTTAGACAATGTGAGATATATTTATTTATGGATCGGTCACATTGATTGTCTAAAATTCCTTCCTTAAGTTTATTGAAGTTATTCATAAAATGATACATACATTTGTTCTATAATATATTTTTCATGATTATATTTACCAGAGTATTGGCTGCGCTGATGTCAGAAAGTAATATTTTTTCTAATTCTTCGAAATCCTCTTTTTTTCTACAAGGTATATTAAGCTTCAATTTCCGTGACGACTAAGGAGTTAAACTGTTTTGTTGAAAATGGTTGACGTTTAAAGTTCTGAGCTCTTTGATTTCGTGTCGAAGATATTTTACTTCCTTTATTAAATTCTCCAACAAAGTTTCTATGTAATGAAACTTATCTTGTTCCTATGGGCTGTTTTGATTTTTTAGTTCTCTGCTGTTACTAGCCAGTGTTTTGGATGTGTTTGTGACATAATAAGGCTCGATACATTTATGTAATTGGCGAATTGGTTGGTGGGTTATATCCAAATTGGTTGGGGTAGTTTGAATTTCGTAATGTCTACCTGAGTTTGATGTGCTTGGAATATATTTTATTTTCTTTAAAGGTGTTACTGTAGGCGTATAAGCAGACGAATGGCGTTTGGGTTTGTTTGTAGAATTATGCACCACTTGACATTTTTCTGTTTTTGTCATTTGCGTACTAGTCGCGGGTTTTATGTTAGGATTAATTTTTAAAAATTCATGATAATTCTCACTTTCATCAATCCCGAATTCTGTTGTATAACAGCACAATATATATTCTGCAATAATCCCAAAAATTATTCAATAAACAATATAATTAAATTGATTGTAATTAGTACTTTTTACTCTATTTGCCGTAGGCACTTGGCGAAACACACTTATACTTAATAAACACATTTTTATTAATCACTTGTTTTTTGCTTCGCAGAATATTTTGAATATTTTTCAAAAAGTTTAAAAAAACACTCGATCGATTTCGACTTGTTAGGTCATCATCATCAGGAGTATCTACCAGTAGATACTCCTGATGATGACCTAACAAGTCGAAATCGATCGAGTGATTTTTTAAACTTTTTGAAAAATATTCAAAATATTCTGCGAAACAAAAAACAAGTGATTAATAAAAATGTGTTTATTAAGTAGATTGTAATTAGCTTACCTGCGGCTGCAATTTGTGTCTCTTGCATCTCTGGATCCACGTTCTCGTCACTAATCATTTTCCGAAGGCTACATCAAATAATGGAACAAAAAAAACACATTCCATTATTACATCTTTAAATTTAAGAATGTTGCATTCTAGTATAGATATATTTTGCTTCTATAGTCAGTTTTATGATTTTTTTAACATTATTGATATTAAATTTCTCTTGTTTAGGTAAGTAACTTTCTGTTCTACTGCTCCAAATTTCTAAGTCACATGAGTTTAAAGGATATTCAAAGAAATTTTCTGTGATACTCGGAACCTGGCTTATTAGAATATCATTTTTTATCTCGTTGATTTTAACTATTTTCCCATGAGCTAAGCAGTAATTGTAGGGATATTTGGTGGATAATGAAATGAAGTTTGAATATTTTGGAATTTCAACTGGTTTCAGGTGATGATCTTTTTCATTCAAACGATTAGTTATTTGTTGAATAGGAAGTGCGCCTATTTTAACCATTTTATTTAAAGTTTGCATAAAATTTTCAAATTTGAAAGCACTATTTTTAATTAAATGTAATACGGACATTTTACATCATTTGCCAAGTGAAGCAAACTACAGGGTTATCCAATTCGAGGTTGATAAGAGTAGAAATCTGTATACCGACATCTGTCAAAGATAAACGTCAAGTACGCTGTCATTTATTTAGTTGACATTCTGCCATTTAAGAATATGGAGCATTTAACAATCGCAAATTTAGTGTTGGAAAAACAGGCCGTCGATGCTGATTTTTCAAACAAAATTTTCTTCAGTGATGAAACTCATTTTTCGCTTGGTGGATACGTTAATAAGAACAACTGTAGAATTTGGGGCTCAGAAAATCCACAATTGATTGTAGAGAAGCCATTACACCCGGAAAAAGTCACTGTTTGGTGCGCATTGTGGTCTGGTGGTGTGATTGGGCCGTATTTTTTTGAGAACAACCATGGACGAACCGTTACCGTCAGTTCTGAGCGCTATGGCCGCATGTTAACCGATTATTTTTTTACGAAAATCGAAGATTATGATCTTGACGATATGTGGTTCCAGCAGGATGGAGCAACCAGTCACGTAACACGAGCAAATCGAGATCTTTTGCAAGAGAAATTTCCTGGACGTTTGATTTCGCGATTGGCTGATGTCAATTGGCCTCCAAGATCCTGTGATTTAACGCCTTTGGATTTCTTTTTGTGGGGCTACGCGAAAGATCGTGTTTACGCAAACAATCCTCAAACTCTTGACGAATTGAAAACTAATATTCGTAAGGTAATGGCCGAGATACCGCCCGAAATGTGCCGAAAAGTCATTGAAAATTACCTCAAAAGAATCAAGGCCTGTAAGAAGTCCCGTGGAGGACATTTGAATGATATCTTGTTTAACTAAAAATGGCAAGGATCAATCTGTAAAATGAAATAAAAATTACAATACATTCCGAATATTTTGTGTGTTTTTTTTAAGTTTACTTTATTAACCTTAAATTGGATAACCCTTTATGAACGTTATAGCTCAAATTTTCCTCTCCATATAATACCGCGAATTTCATTTAATAATTGTGCGGCATATTCATTATTTTTCTTACAATCATCTGGATCTAAAAGAATTCGAATAGCGCAAAGTAATTCTAAAAATGTTCGTAATATTGTTTTTCCAATATGCAGTGGAATGCTACCATTCCAGTACATAACAGAAACATTCGAAACTCTACAGCTTTCCAATGTTCTATTTCATAGAAACTTCGCTGTTTTCGCGCGAATAACCGGTAAACAGCTTCGGATGGTTTTAAGGCGCACGTTCATTGTAGTTATTGCATTCGTTTTTAATGAAAATGGTTTTTTTTCATTTTTAGGAATAAGTTTAACATTTGCCGCATAACACCTAATAATACGCAATGCATATAGTCTATGGGGAAACTAGTTACACATGCAACTTCACCAAGTCAGTATGTACATTGTATACATATTTGATTAACGAAAATTAAGTATATTCAAACAAACAAGAAAAAATGCAAATTTCGCATTAAAAAAAATTATCAAAAATATTTAACAAATTTTAATAAAGGAAGACTCACTTTGGCATTTAAAGGCAATTTTAAAAATATTTCTCATTAAAGTATTCTACTTTATTCGTAAAGTGAGAAAAATTAACAAGAAAAACCGATGCTTCCAAATTTTTTAAATTGTGATATTTCAATTTTTTCAAGATAAGTGCAAATTTAATATTATTTTTTCGGTACTGTTGATTGAAATATAATGAAAACACAACACAGTTCACAAAAAATTCTTTAATATTTCTAGATATTTTTATTAATGTGTTCTACTCCCATCTTTTAAATTACTTTAAAGATCCTGTTCTTGATAGAATCATATAAATAATTTAAGTATTAAAACGAAATCTCTGTCCAGTACCCAGGCAGCTTCAATTCCTGCAATCAGCTTTCCGTTTGATTCGTATTGCTTGGCCCGTAGATACAATTTGCGAGCAAGCCAGCCCCAAATATTTTCAATTATATTTAAGTCAGGGGAATAAGGTGGCCATGGTAATAACTCAACGTTTTGACTCGCAATCCACGGACATGCAGCACTAGCATTATGTATTGGTGGATTATCTGGTTCACTCAGAAAAAATATGATAAATGCATTATTGCATTTACCATATTATGATAATACTGAATTATTGAGATATTCCCTAGAATACAATGATTAGAAATACTATCAAACTTAGTTTATATGATTAATATTATCATTGCGTGATAAATACAATTATTTAAATAATTGTATCATAATATGATATTCTTGATCATTCTTCTTCTTCTTCTTCATCATAACAATGATGATCACTTGAGAATTTTTTTTCCAAAAGTGATCATCATTGTTATGATAAGGAAAAATCACAACAACTTAGTATTATCATAATATGGCAAATGCAATCATGATCAAATTTTTTTTCTGAGTATTGGAAAACCCACCGAAGAGGCCCAATTACTCCTGAATTTTTGGAAAGACTAGATTGTAGCATATCCTTATATGAATTTCCAGTCATTTTATTACAAACAAAATTCAATTTAATAGCGCTCCAATATGAAATTACACCCTTTAACATTACTCCTCCTTTACTAACATGATGGGGAATGAAAATGTCATGGAAATAATAATTATAGCCATTTGGTTCATCTATAAGTAAATTTTTTTCCATGGGAAAAACACTTTTTTCCGATTATTATTCATTGTTTGCGGATGCGCAACCCAAGTCATGTTTCTTTTTGTATTGTAAAAATGAAGTACTCAAATTTCTCTACGAGCTGTTGCTTTGCTGGCATTAAGCCCAGCTGCCGTTCTGAGTTTGTTATTGGAAAGGGCTGAATTAGGGACGTGACGTCAGAACTGTCGCCGACCTTGCTTGGTAGTTGCTTCCATATGATGCACTGCCTTTTAAATAATTTCGTACGTATAGCATCCTAACTACGCTCGATTTTACGACCTATAGTGCGGCTGAAAAACCCTTTCAAGTGATAGTCATTTACATAACCAAAATTTTACAATGAGTCTATTCAAGTAAAACGATAAAATGCGTATAATATAAACTATATTCTAAAATTAAACAAAAACCGTTGCAGCTACAATAAATAGTGGTTCTGTTTACTCGAGTTGCAACTGCAACACAACTTTACCTCGTTTTGCCTATAAATCAATTGGGAGGGGGAACATTCTTGTTGCGCTTTTGGCGCCACTCACTCAGTTCTAGCACAATAAATGCTAATAAATTTTTTCTCTACAACTTCTTGGTTGAGCTATTGGCTCGCGATCCCTTCATGTTTACCGATTAGATCTGGCTTGGCGTCTATATAACGGACATGCGATTCTAAGAAGGTTTTTGGAGTCATACATGGCTCATTCGACAATTTTACTTTCTTTTGCTGATTATGAAATGGAATGTTGTTTGTGTTATTGCTCACACCCAATTTTCTTTTACCAGAAATGTATACATAGAATTTAAATACACCACACTTGATTTCTATAAAGCGAAAATTTAAACTTAGCGGACTTTTGGTAAAAAAATGCCTTGTAAATAATCAAAGTAATTTTTTTCTTTATATCCATGGAGATTGTACTACGTAAAAGAAAGCCTGATCTATGTGTGTGATGTCGTGCAAACTAAATGACTGTGCGTGCTCTACAGTCCAGACGGTTGAACTGATTCAGTAGAAAATCCATTTTTAGAAAAATTCAGTTTTTTTTCTTAATCGGGAGATAAATGTGATTTTTCAACAAGACCGGCACAAAAATATAGCCCATACGGATTGATTTCCCCAAATCCTAGGGAGATCCTAGTGAGGTTTGGAAAAGATAGATTTACCGTAAGTAACAGCTTCCCTAAGAGCTTTTTCGTGTTTTGCAAAAACTTGGAAAGTACTTCAATAAGCAGTATAATTAATAGTTCACATGAAAATGACTAAAGATGCTAGAGAAAATTTGCAACAATATCGCTCAAGACCAGTTTCTAAAATTTAAGCAGAAATGATAATTTAAAAATAAAGACTATCTTGAAAAAGTTGATTGGGATGAAACTTCATACATAAGTTTTTCCAAAAATTGATAAGTCGCAGTGAATTTTGACCAAAATCGATATAAGTGACAGTTTCCATAAAATGTTTTTCGATTTTCCATTTGAAGTGACAGCTTAAATAGGAGCTTTTCCTTTTTTACATTTATTTTGAAAAGCATATAATTTACGAAAACAAAAATGATTAAGATTATAAATTAACTAAAATATTCTAAATTAGTTTTTCAAGATCATAGGCCCAAAACTGTTTTCCAACATTTTTGTGGAAATTACGATTTTAAAAAAACTGAATATCTTGTGGCGATCACCTGAATTTCATTTACCACGAATGTATATTATATAGACCACGAAACCAGGCTTGATTTTTAAAGCGAAAAATTAAACTTACCGGACTTATGGTAAAATTGTCTTGCACAGTCAAGAAACATTACGCCTGCTTAAATTTTAAGAAACCAACAAGGTCAACTCTCGTTGGTTGAAAATTTAATCTTTACATTTATTTAAAGAATTTAAAGCTTTGTCGTTTTTTGTGTATACTAAACTTTTCAACTTGTTACGATTACATGATCGTAACGAGCGCTGTTTGTATTTTATTCCTCTCGGTTTGTGTCCTCGCTTTCGGAGTTGTTTAATGTTTGTACACGTCGTGGTGATGGCGCGAGGGTGAGAAAGATGATGGGAGAGAGAACAATGCGCATCGAGTGTGTGTGTAAAGCAAAACATTCCATAAGAATGTTTTTCTTATATGCCTCTCGTTTACATCAATGCGAATTGATGTAAACGAGAAACAGAGAAGAAAGACAATTTTTCTGGAATGTTTTGCGCGTTATTTCGGCGTAAGAATTTTTTTTTTCTATTGATTCAGTCGAGTTTTTTGGTTGTCAAAAAGTCTGGTTGGTAATTTGGAATCATAGAGTCGTGTTGAGATTTAAGTTTTGTTAAGCGGTCTAGTTTAATAAATAACTATATAAAATGGCCGATTTTTTTTTGTTGGAAACGTTGATTATCCGTGAAATAATAAAATATGGTTGTTAATGTTAATTAATTATCGATCGTAATTTTTTAATAAGCTATGTTGAAATAAAATAAATCAGAAAACGAAGTTCAAGCGTGTGAGTTATCCTAAATTTTTGTTTGGCTACGGAATTTATTAACAGTTCGAGTATCTTAAAACAATAATTTCCTTTCTCAAGTTGATAAACAATTTTTTTTGTTGGGTGAAAATTTAGTGGAAAATTTTTTTTCTAAAGAACGCTATCCAAATTAGTTCAATAATAAGAATCCATATTTTCGACGGTGGCCGTAAGTAACTACGGAGGCCGCAATTTATATTGTGCCGCATTTTTGACGAGTGCTGCAAAGGGCACGGGGCATCCGGCCATTCGTGATTTATCTGTAAAACAACGCAACTAACGGTAGCCAACCGGTTATCTATTTTGGTATCATTGATCGGGGGGGAGGCCCCGCAACGGTCTATTTCGGTGGTCTGCCGCAACTAACGGTGGCCAACCGGCTACTCGTCACGTCATTGGTATTTTTATGGTATCGGGGAAAGGCCCCGCAACAATACGGGTGGCCAGCCGGCCACTGGTATTTTAATTGGAAACGGCACATAAAGCCGCAACGGTACGGGTGGCCAACCGGCTATTCGTGTGTGATATCGGCAAAATCAAGCCGCAACGGTCCGGGTGGGGGCACCTGTGGCATGACGACCGCCCAAGGTCGCATCGGTAATTTTTTTGTTGTTTGGTATTAAGGTACGATTTTTTTTATTTTTATTTTATTTCATTTTTGGTATTTTTTTTTTATTTTTTTATTGCTAAATTTTTGTTAATTTTTTTTTTTTATATATATATATTAAAAAAAATTTTGGATTGTAATCGAGCGCCGAAATAACGGTCGTAGGTCGCGCGCTCGGTGCTCATTGCTCTCCCTCTCTCTCGTTTTCTCTCGCTCGTTCTTTCTCTTTCTTCTTTGGTTTCGCGTGGGAAGTTGGTTTTTGTTATTGCGTAAATAATAAATAAAATGAATTATTAATTTTTCTGGGTTGGTTATGATGAGGGGGGAATTCCCATCCTGTGTCGGCGTAGGGTAAGCGGTCCCTTGGTGCCCGCATCCGGATTCGAAACCGGTGGTTACCACCGTGCGAGTTCGGGCGGATGCGCGCACCAGGGCACCTCTCTACCGTTATGATTTTTTTTATTTAAAATTTTCTGCTGTTCGTTCCTCAGGTTCCGGCCGACGAGTTTCGGCGGAACATTCGGTTTATTTATTATTTGCGTTTTATTTTTATTTAAATTTCTGTTAATCACGGTGTAGTTCAGGAGCCATGCATGCCTCAAACCCCACGACCCTTCGCACTTCTCGCTGAGAACGTAGCCGGCAAAATATCACCGTGGAGGCCTCTGCATGCGCTTAAGTGAAATCTGCAGGTTGGCAGTAGCCAGCCTGTAACAAACTTTATTACAAAAATTCAAAAAACCCCCATAGAAGCTCCCATCTGCTATACAGATTTCCGTCAAATTTCGAAAGGGTTGAGTTGCAATGGAGTCGATTCCCTTCATTGTAGCACCTTGTGATATACGACATTTTTTGTTTTATTGTTAGGTGCGAGAACGAATAAAGCGGATGGTTTACCGACACGTGAACATGCTACGTACAATTGGCCGTGAGAGAAACATTCATTTTCTAGATTAAGGCCACAAACACTCAAGGATTGGCCTTGCGATTTGTTGATCGTTATGGCGAATGCAAGACGAATCGGAAATTGAATTCGTTTAAACTCGAATGGCATATCGGTTGGGATCATCGGAATTCTCGGAATGAGAACTTCCTCACCTTTGAACTTCCCTTGGAGTATCGTCGCGTGAATTACATTGCCCATGAGTTTTCTCACCACCAAACGCGTTCCGTTACATAGTTTTGGTTGATTCAGGTTTCGTAGCATGATGATTATCGAGCCAACTTTTAGTTGTAAGTTGTGCGGTGGCAAGCCAGGTAGATCGAATGAGTTTAAAAATTCAGTTGGATAGTTGGTTGCTTCGTCTTCGTTTGTCACACAGTCAATAGATTTGAAGGAATGAAGTGGACCGACGATTAGATTTTGAATTGTAAAATTTAAGTGATCCACATCTTTGTTCTTTGCCGCAAGAATTACTCGTTCACTCACCCAATTGTGATTTTTGTGGTTAGTAATGATGTTCGAGAACACTTTGTTGATGAGCTCGTCCTTCGTTGAGACAAAACTGCAAAAGTTCTGAGGAAACGAAATCAATCCGTTCGATTTGTCGACCGGAACACGGCCATTACCGATAGTCAGCAATTGCTTGGAGAATTCTTCGGCAGATGGATCGTTTAACAATGCAACTCGCATGTTTGTCGTCAGCTGAAGTTTCTTCACATAACACCACAGAGTCGATGATTTGAGGCAAGCGTTTATTTCATCAGCAGCGGTCGATCTTGGAATGACTGGTATTGTTTGACGGAAATCGCCAGAAAGTAGAATCATTGCGCCTCCAAAACATCTTGAGTCATTGCGTAGATCTTTCATAGTTCTATCGAGTGCTTCCAATGCGCGTTTGTGCGCCATTGTACATTCATCCTAGATGATGATTTTACTTGCTACCAAAACTTTCGCCATTGCTGAGTGTTTTGCAATGTTGCATGTCGGGTTTTCAGCCGATTGAAGGTTTAACGGCAATTTCAACGCTGAATGAGCTGTTCGGCATCCTTCTAGCAATGTGGCCGCTATCCCAGAAGAATTAACTGCTACAGCAATATCGGATCTCGCACGAACAGTGGCCAAAATCAATGACATGAGGAATGTCTTCCCAGTTCCACCGGGCGCATCGAGGAAAAATAATCCACCATTTCCATCATGAATTGCCTTCCTTAACGTATCGTACACTCCTTTCTGTTGGAGGTTCAACAGTGGTACATTGGTTCGAACTGATTGGTTCAATGCATCTCGATCATATTCATGTTCATGTTCCAATTCTCGATTGAAAGCGTCGTTCATTCCACGACATGGCGTTGGCATTTCTAATTTGACTAACAAACTGCCGCACATGCGAAAACACATGTCTTCGATCAAAAGCAAAGCCTGGTTATGTATCTCCTGATTCACCTCGAGATCGGGATTTCCGAAACTGACACGAATTCGATGTAGAATGTCTTCTGACATGTACTTGTACATTCTTGTACTTGCTCCATAGTTCACGTGGATTTGATGGGAAGCATGTCGAAATAATGATAGCAAATAATGTGCGTATCTGGTTTGGAGTTGCAGAAATAATTGATTCAGCGATTGTCATGTCCCAATGAGTATCGTTTTCAAGCAAGTTGAGCTGTTGACATGCTGCACGAAATGTTGGGCACACTACACCATTGACAGTTCGAAGTGATTCAAATGATGTCGGCCCACGAATATCCACCAGCAACAACCGCAAGAAGAAGCATTCGTCATTCTTCGGATGAACTGTGTAAATGCGACCAAGAGCATCAGTAGAACGCACATTTGGATGATCAGGAACCTCATCGCCTTGCTTACGACGTTGAAATGTTTTTGATGAGGCGTTCCAAATGTAATAACGTGGCATCTCAGAGTAGAGCAATGTTCGTGCAAACGGATCACTTTGACAAATCGAAAAGAAACTGGTCAATGTTGTTGCTGGAGGTGTCTCAGCACGTTGAGCAACATTCGATGTGTTGAAATAAACTCGTTGACCATTCTCCAGATGCACCGCCAAATGTACAACAGTGGGATGACGTTCATGAATAGGGAATGAGAATATACGCCAAATCGCCTCATTGCAGCTCACATATCGACCAACTTGATAATGCGTGATTTCATCGTTTGTATTGGGATTTTGAACACCAAAAACCGCCATATCGCTGCCTTTCGTGACATATTTACAAATGTATTTTATGGACTTCACTGAATTGCAGTACTCCACGTTGCAATGCGCCTTGAATGTTTTGGAAAGAAGTGGCGAATATGGAACAATCCAAGTGTTGTCGACCACGAACTCATTTCCTCTCACTATCATTGTGATAGTTCTACCGTTATCATCGGCTGATCGACGCCGGTACAGTGGATAACCATCATTGCCAGTGATAGTCTCTGCGGTTAAATTTCGTGGATAACGCTTGGAACACTTGTTGTCGACCATGCACGGTGATTGGGGATTGATGGAGCCACACGGACCGTGAACCATATTCGTAATTACAAAATCATGCAGGTCTGGATCGGTTTCGGGATCAGGAATCTCGGCACATATGATGTCATCTATTTGGTCTGGCCGAATTTTTTCGACTAACCAAATAAGAATGTGAGCATGCGGCAAGCCTCGTTTCTGCCATTCAATTGAATACATCCAACATCGAGTATCCCCAAAGACGCAATGCCTAACAATGTAGTTCATCAGCGACCGGATTTTTTGTTTGAAGTGTGTGCCGATCACTTGTTATTTGCCCGGGTAGCAACAGTTGAACAATCTCTATCCATTTCGGATTGCAAGTAAAAGTGATGAATAAATCTGGACAACCGTAATGACGAACATATGTCATTGCATCTTGCGCATATTCATGCATATGACGTGGGCTGCCAATGTACGTCGCCGGTAGAATAGTCAATCGACCAACATTAGCTGCATCTCCTTCGGTGCTGATTGCATCGCGTAAATGGATATACTCCTCCGAACGCAGTTTAGCTTGGTTCAACCGAATGAAAATGAGGCGCTCCGTTTCGATTTTGACGTACATGTCGACGATATATTGCTGAAGCAAACGACGAAATCGCAACAAATAGTTGTCAGCATTTTGACGAATCATCAAACGATATGCATAATAATTCATCGAGCTAACCTTCTTGTTAGTTTCCTCACCTGAAATGAAATCAGTAAAATTAGTGTCATAATCTAAATTATGATATTAGTACTCACCGCTCAATGGATTTATCATGTTGATATTGAAGTGATATCCATCGTCTCCTTGCCAAAACATCAGCGGGTATTGCAATGTATCGTATGAACGGTGTGTTTCGTTTATTCGTTGCAGTTGTCCAGTGTCGCGACGTGTAAGCACAATATCGCGCGGTTCCACGTTTTCACCAACAATCACAATTGCGACTTCATCTGTTGTTGGAGCATCTGCTCTGATCACGACTTTGCAGTCGTCACTCGGCATGCGATCCAACGCAGTTTTAAACAATCGAACCAATGCATGATGTTCATGGAGTAGTTGCTGCAAATCTTGCAGAACTATCCTTTTCATTGCTGTATTGATCGTTTGGCGGCGATCAAGTTGATCCTCCATATTGCCCATAAAGTATATTTGGATGAATTTATGCTGTCCATCTTCAATCGGTTGCAATGACCCAATTCGGTGGTGAATTTGGCCTTGAATCTGTAAAGTCGAAGACGAAGTCAGAATTATAGATTTTTGATCACCAAAAGAAAATGAATGTTTACTCTCTCGAGCAGAAATGACCTTAAATGTTGGATTGAATCCGCGTTCTTTGAGTGTTGGATAGAAAATGTCGTGATTCTGGTGTCTCGCCACGAAGCAATGAACGCAACGGTTCAGGTGGTGCAGGCAATAATGGCAATCTCACCTTGCCACTGAGACAGCACAATCCAGGCGTTTCTCCAGCGAACTTCAATGCACCGCAATGGTCGCACACAAACTCCATTGAGCCAACTCGAACGAAAGGATGCGAGTTGTAGTCAATTGTGCAATCGTATTGAAACGCTATTCGATTCAAATCAACACTTGAAGGATTTCTTCTTGCGCGTCGAAAATTATCTCGTTGTTGATCTGTGCGATAAGCTCGATGATTTCTCATTGTCAACTGAGCCATTTGACGTACTGCCTCTCTTTGTTCTTGTCTTTGTGAAGCGCGAAGTCGGGCCATACTAACGCGGCGCACTTCTCGTGTGATTTCTTGTTCATCTGCAGTGGATTGATTCGCAATAGTCCGAAGTCTAATTGCATTACGGCTTCGTGGTGAAAGATTAGATATTCTGGCTCGCGGCATTGTAAATAATACTGGAAAATTAATCACACAATCCAAAATTACATAATCAATTATCGATGTGCGCACAATCACAAATGTGATAACCTCACAAAGTGAACATCTTCGAAGGGAACTTACCGTTTAAAAATCTCGATCGAAAATAGAATTCCGCAGAATAAAAAAAAAAAAAATGAAAAAAACCAAAAAAAAATCTGGTGTCCGGTGTTGGGACACTCTGTACCACTAAAAAAATTACGTACAATTGAACGCAAAAAAGTACTGTTTTCTTATTGTTGGCATACACCACACAAACTCTTATTTCACTAAATTCCACCACTTATTTTAATATTATATGCTAAACCACAAACCACTTAACTAATATGAAATAACCAAAACCAAAAAAAAATTAAGTTTAATATTAAAATCGCAAAGGAAAAAAACTTTTTTTGGAGCTGTCAAAATCTACTATTCGCACTGAAATCATAATTCGGACAAAGATTTTATCTATATAAATAGATAAGTAGATGAAATAAAAAAAAAATTGGATAAAAAATAAAATGGTAAGTGTGCATGCAGCCTCCAGTCGGATTCGTATCCAGTACCTTGCGGTCCAAGCGCCGAAGCTTTAACCACTGCACCACTCGTCACATACAAACTACACCTACAAAATTCATATAAAAAAAAGGTTTTTTTTATTAGATTTTTGGAGCTTCCCTTTTGAGTTTTTCCGACTTTTCTTTTTTCCTAAACCACCACTGTATTGAGACGAACAAAATAAAAAAAAACAAAATGTACTAAATATATGAGAAAATGAATTTTCTTGATAACTTTTTTTTTGGTGAACTTTCCAATGTTTTAATAATTATTATGCTATTCGGAACGGAGACAAATCCAACAAAACAAAAATCATAAAAATCGATCCATCCGTTCTTCAGTTATAAATGGTGTAACTAACCCGACTTTGTTTTATATATATAGGTTACTAGTTGGCCTTGAAAAAATAATCAAAAATTCAAAAATGTGGCATCAGCTATTGTTTCAAATTTTTAGTTCCTTAGTTTGTGATAATTTTTAATTTATGTTACTTTAGAATTATATTTTAATATTTAGAAATAAAATGCGCTATACGAGTATAGATTCTAATTGGTTTTTATAAAGCTTCAATATATGATGAATGATGATTTTTTTATATGATTCCACTATGTATTTAAATTTTGTTTACAGGTTTTATAGATATAGAAACAATCTCCTATTTATCTATGCAATCAATGTATTTTTTGCACGGTTTTACACGTTTTTTTGGGAACGTTACCATGTAAAAACAGAATTGGGTGGGTGTGTTCAACATTTTTGTTCATTTTTATGGTAAATTCTAATTTTACAAATAAATAAATGAACGTAGTCGTATATGGCACGAAATATTTGTAAAACGCGTACATTTACGGAGCTTTGTGCATCGGTGATGTATATTCGAGATATGCGTTTAACACATCCAATAAATTTCTATAGAACTCGAGCATATTTTTTGTTAGTTTACGTTAATTGAATTAAAAACTTTTATTTCGATATTTTATTACGCTGTGAATTTTTTTTACAAAAATAGTTTTTAATGTAAATGTTATATTTTTTTAATTTGAACACAAAACATCACTGAAACTGTTACGAATGTTTGATGTGTTTTAGGATTAGAGATGTTCCGATTTAAATAATGGTAAATTTTTGCAAAACAGTTGAAAGTGTAGTACTTTTAATACGGCAATATTTGTAAGCGTTTAGTACTTTTGGTTTTTTTAATAATCAAATTATGGATGAAATGTGTGAAACATGAATGAAATTCTATAACAGTTTAAAATCGCCATAATCGGCATCAGGATAGCTAGAGCATATATGGACCTTATTAAGTGTCACTGCTTCTATATCCTTGATAAAGTGGACTTTGTGCTATATAAAAGAACATATTTTGACTGATATTTTTTATATTGCGTACGATTTATCTATTGAAGATGTATCGATTTTGGACCATAAGCTTATTCAAAGTTGTCCAAATCTACTTCTCATCAAATTACCATTAATAAGTTTGACATACTGAGCTATTTCAAAATTGAGACCAATACTATCTGGGACTGCTTGGATAAAATTGAAACAGCTAATGATTTAGTCAATCAATTTTAACGGGTTTTAATAGACAGTAAATCAACGGTTTTCAAAAGTAAAATCATAAAACACAAAAAAATCTTGGATTAAAAAGCCACTTTTGGATACCATTAAACTTCGTGAGAAGTTCTTTAAGCTTAGAAAGAGGTATCCGGAATTTCTCTATGTACTATCCAAATATGAGTATTATAGAGGACTTGTTGTTAGTATTCATAAAACTTAAAAAAAAAATATTTCTCTGAAATTTTTATAAACTGTAGTGCTAGCCCAATTCAGTTTTGGGATTGTATAATAAAGGTATTGTTCAACAAATCCAAACGATGTAATTTGATTTACCTAAAAATAAACAATATTACATATACGGATCCAAAAATCGTTGCTTACATTTTAGCGATTGTTTTTTAAACGTAGATAGCCAACAGCTCTCTTATGGTTATCCTATCAAACTTGATTGAGCCAACAGGTCTCTTATGGTTATCCTATCAACCTTGATTTAGATTAATTTCCTTTTGTAACAGACTATCCGAGCATTTTTAGGGAAACTTATTCATTAACGGAAGTGGAAACCTAGAAATTGATAGTAGTTCTACTACAATTATAAAAATTTGCAAATCGTTCTTTTTCAACCGCCATGCCGGAAAGTTGTACCAGTACTAAATTCAGGTAACAGTATGGATGCTAACAGACCTATATCTATTCTTCCCGCAAACTCAAAGATATTCTAAAAATGTTTGTACACTCGACTTCATGAACATCTACTAATTAATAATTTGTTCTCCGGTACTACAATTTGGTTTTACGAGACAATCTAATACCACTGCAGCGTGTATTTAGTTAACTCATTTTATAACCAGCAGTATTGATAAAAAGAAAACTGTAATATGTGTTTTTCTTGAAATTAGAAAAGCTTTCGACAATGTGAACATGAATTACTTCTGAGAAAGTTGAGTGTTATCAAAATATCAAAAACTGATTTAAATATAATAGGTAGTTATTTAAGTGATCGTGTCCAAATAGTTACTTGTAATGGAACGGGCAGTAATAAAAAAAAATCGGGTCTGCGTCGGACCAGAAGGTGGAAGTGACACTTCTTTGGCCATTTGCTCACACACACGGACACAGACAGACATTATACATAAATGAAATATAACAGAATTTCTTCCAAAAATCATTTAATAATCCCATGTCCATCCAATGTACCCAATCCCATCATAATCGGTTAAGAATTGATCGAGTCCCATCCTGGGAGGCCATATTCCAGAATTTCTTCCAAAAATCAAACAAGAATCCCATTTCCATCCTGCACACCAAATCCCATCATAATCGGTTAAGAATTGATCTAGTTCCGTCCCAGGTGGCCATATGCCAGTATTTCTTCCAAAAATCATACAAAAGTACCAATTTCCATCCAACATACTCAACTCCATGATAATCAGTTAAAAATAAGTGGAGCGCCGTCCCAGGTGGCCATATTGCAGAATTTCTTTAAAAAATCATTTAATAATCCTATTCCAATCCAACATACCCAATCCCATCAAAATCGGTTAAGAATTGAACAAGTTCCGTCCCAGGCGGCTTTATTCCAGGACTTCTTCCTAACATCATTACCAACCCACATACCCAATCCCATCATAATCGGTTAAGCATTGAATGAGTCCCAGGTGGCCATATTCCAGGACTCGTTCCAAAAATCATTTAATAATCCCATTTCCATCCAACATACCCAATCCCATCATAATCGGTTAATAATTGATCGAGTTCCATCCCAGGTGGTCATATTCCAGAACTTCTTCCAAAAATTATACAAGAATCCCATTTCCATCCTCGACACCAAATCTCATCATAATCGGTTAAGAATTGGTTGAGTTCCGTCCCAAATGGCCATATTTAAGAATTTCTTCCAAAAATCATTTAAGAATCCCATTTTCATCCAACATACCCAATACCATCATAATCGATAACCAGAAAATGGAAAATAAAATAAAACAAGCCTACTGCTATCCCTCAACTAAAGTGTCTACTGCACAAACACGTATAATCGTCGATTTTTCTTGCGCGACGCGTTTTCTCGACCAACACCCCATCGCAATGTGTACAACGGGCGCAAAGAAGTTTCACTTCAAAAACGTTTAAAAAAGGTGTCCCACAGGGTTTACCTTAGGACCGCTCTTTTCAATTTATTTATTAATGACTAGCTGACTCGGCGAACTTCGTTCCGCCTCAAATTGCTTCGTTCCGTGCAAATAAATACTTTTGTCCTTCACGAAAATTGATTTCGATAAGAGAAAAAATCAAATAACTCAACCTAATTCTCAATAGACGATTGGTTGATTGGACATTTCACTTTTTAATCGAATTCAACAATAATGTATTGAAAAGTGAATGAAATGTCTATTCAAACTCAAGCATCTGTCGAAAACTGAGTTGTTTTTTGGATTTTTTCTCTCAGTGTGGAAATGAATTGGAGTCAGTTGGAATTAAAAAGAATTCAATGTGTTTTATTCGAGTGGAATTAAATCGAATACAGACGCAAATCAATACAATTCATTGTGGTAAACAATATTTTTTGTTTTGTTCTCCGGCGCGTAAATGAACAACGATGGTGGTTTGCCAACTCTCGAGCACGCGACGTGCAACTGACCATGATAAAAACACGGAAATTCCTGATTTATTCCTCACACTCCCAACGATTGAACTTGCGACTTGTTAATCGTCATAGTGAACGCCAAACGAACGGGATCTGAATGCGCTTGAAGTCAAACGGCATGTCAGTTGGAATCAGATGAATTCTCGGAATTAAAACATCCTCAAAATCTGGATTGTGATCTTCGCATGGACCGTGACTACCGCTTGTTGCGACTACCGCGAACAACTCCGGGTCGCCTTCTGAATCTAGTATTTCGGTGCTAATGATTGAATCGATTTGATCTGGTCAATTAACCACAGCGTAATCCACGCTTCTGTCTCTCTACTGAGTACATCCAATAACGTGGCTGCCCGAAAACCATCGGTTTAACGATGAAGTTCTGAGTTTTTGTTTCAACACACGTGCGGTGATGTCGTGGCGATCGCAGGAAGTTTGCACTGGCAGTAGATTACCGGTAATTCTAGCCCATTTTAGATTGCAAGTGAACGTGATAAACAAATCTGCCCTTCCATAATGCCGCACATACATCATAGCATACCACGCGACTTCACATTTTCGCCAACAATCACAACTGCGACATCACCGATAGTGGGAACATTGTACTAATGTACATCGCAGCACGTTGGTCTTTTGTCTGCTCTGTGTGGGATAGTTTGATCGATTCGTTAAAAGAAAACACTATAGAAAAATAAAGAGAGGGATAGTTTGATCGATTCGTTAAAAGAAAACACTATAGAAAAATAAATAGGAAATCGTTAAGTTAAACGGAAAAAGAAAGAAAGGAAATTATTGGCGAAAGAACTTTTTTCTGCATGATTTCGAATGTACCATAATATTTTCTTTGATTTTTCTTTTTGAAGTTTTAAATAATTTTTTATTATATTATGGCATAAAAGTAATTAATAGTAGTACCCGAGGTATTTTTGTTTGGTTTTTCGAGGATGACGATGATGGAGGTGTGGGGAGAAGAAAGAAAAGGAAGGGAGTCGTGATCAAGCTTGGAAGGTGAACGTTTCTTTTTTTTTGGTCTTCATTTTTTTTGATTGGGTGAAGACACCTAAAAAGTATTAAAAAAAAAAAAAAAAAAAGAAATTTGAATAATTAATAAATATTTGGGAAATAAAAGAAATAAGAATATAATAAAGAGAACATCCTGCTAAAAATTAATAAAGAATTAAAAAAATTAAATAAAAAACGGACAAATTACGTGAGTGAGGAAATGAGTGAAAAATTCAAGATTAAATATGGACTGACATAGTGAAAAGTGAAAAAAAATAAATTTACATGGGAATTATACGTGAATGAAGGACGAAATTTTCCCAATGTGAGGAATTCAAAGATGGTGTTATTAAAACGAAAACCCATGTTTTACTGTGTAAAATAAGACTGTGGTGTACGATAAAGTGTTCACAAAAAGTACATAATCGAGTCATTAAAAGACAGTGAATCCAAATAAGTATAACAGTATTTCGAAAAACAATTTTTTTGTATCGATACAGCGCAACGACTCCAAAGGCTGAATCGGATCCGCAACGGGTTATATGACGTGAAAAAATCTTAAAAATAAAATAAAATAAAAAAAAGTTAAACATTTTTGACATAAATATTTAGTTGCTTCTTATATTATTGTTGTATTTCTTATACTATTGGTTTTAAATTAATAATTTGGGTTATATACATTTTTTTGTAGTTATTAATTTCTAACACTTCAGTTTAGTCAAAGGGAGTTTTTTTTAATAATTTGTGAGGTACACTTTTTTGTGGAGGGGGGTTTATTTAAAACAAGAAAAATATTTATCTTAATTTGAAATGTTGATTAAAAGTCTTAATTTAAATGCAAAGTGATGATTCTTTTATTTTATTTCCTTTCTTTTTTTTTGTTTGCACGTGTGTTTTGCGAGTTGTATTTTTTTTTAGTATTTTTTTTGCTGTGCGGTTTTTTTTCTAAAGTGTTTTTTTTTAGTTCGGAAAGGAAAATTTGATAAATGCATTAAAAAAATGAGTAAGTATTAAATTTATAATTATTGGTTCCCCTTTGTAAATGCCGCAGCCTAATTTATCCTAATAACCCTACTATCTCCATCATGCAGCAAACTCAAGCTCTCCTGGAGTCCAGAAAGAACCAACCCAATCAGCCACTGATCGCTAGCCGGCTGAAAAATGCTGCCCTGGAGCCCACCTGCAGGAGAATCTGCAACGGTTTCTTGAACTCATCGAAAAATGTGTTTAGAAAACTGTTACAGCTCTGATGATTATTTTGCGATCATCGGAAGACTCGAACGCAGTTTTAAACAAACGAACCAATGCATTGTGTTAATGCAAAAGACATTGAAGTTAAAAGTGTCAAAAGCGGCAATTGAACATATGCCATCGGTACAACAAAGCTCTGGCGTTTCTGCTTGGAACTTCAACGCTAAGCAATGTCAACACACGGCGGACAATGTGCCAATATCCACGCAGCGATGATCTTTGTAAACGATTGTAGAGTTATAATTGAATTAAGCAGCGCGATTCAAGTCGATATTCACCGCCCTTCTTCGTCGAATTACGTTTTGTCGAACCTGAACAGGTGATAATGCAGCGCGAACTTGTCCGATATGAGCACGTCTCTGTTCATTTAATTTATTACGTTGCTCTTGCGTTTCATTCTCACGTACACTGTACATTCTTTGTGAATTACGGTGTCTTCGTCCTAGGTTCGATCGTCTTATAGCCGGCATTTCAATCAAAAGTCCAATCCTAAAAATTACAATGATCCATTTGACTAATTTACTTTGAAGTCATTAATTCACAAAAATGAACTTATTGATTGAATCAATCTCAATCCCGCAATCCAATTTGATAACTGCACTTTTCACAAACCAGCAAGTTCCTGGAAACAATTACCGGAATCGTAAAAGTCACACCGATTTTCATATGATTGTAATAATGGTACCGTTTATGGATGCCATGCACACAATTCGAATATCATAAAACAGTGAATTAGTACTCTGAGATTTTTCAAGCTATGCATCGATTTTTCACGCTTACAGAAAAAATCATCAAAACATGCAAAAAATTCAAAATTACATAGAAAAAAAATCAATTTTCTTCGGGTGTTTCCGAGTTTTGTACTCAGATTGAGTTTTCCATCCAATTTTTCTCTTTTAAAAGACTATATTGTCTGAACTCACCGGGCCGGACAGCAACAGCAGAGCGCCAAAGTCTGCTTTTATCGTTGGGATCTTTCATCGATTTATTGAAAGGTCCAAGAGAATGCTTGTAAGGTATAGTGCATTCATCCCAGATAATAATTTTTCATTTTTGCAAAATTTTTGCCATGCCGAAATCTTTCTATATGTTGCACGTTGTGTCTGGATTTGTGTGAGCGATCAATGGCAACTTGAGTGCTGAATGTGCAGCTCTTTCACCATCAAGCAAATGCCAGATGAAGCAATTGCCATTATCAGTGAGATAAGAAATGTTTTGCCAGTGTCGCCTTGTGCGTCCAAAAAAAGAATCCGTCTTTTGTTCAGAAGTGAGCACTTGTTCATTATTTGCAACAAAAAAGGGATGCATCAAACTTTTGTTCACGTTGTACATCGCAGTATATGATGTCTGTTGCTGGAGGGTTAATCGGTGGCATACCGAAATGAATCAGTGGCATATTCGAAATGAGAATGCAAATATCCTCAATGTTTGTGGCGAAAAGTCGATATTGGGATATTATTATCATTTCATTTTCCCGTTTGGCTTGTTAGTTTTTATAATAAATAACTTCTTTCTCTATCTTCTGTCATTTTTGTGCACGTGATTTTTATTACATAAATTTGTATTCTCCTGTAAATGTGTGAAATGCGTGGATTTTTCCGTTTTCATAATGGATAAGTAAACAACAATTAAATAATCGTATTAAATAAATATATAAAAATATAAATTTATAATTATTTAAGATATCTGATTCGTGGATTGAAACAAGATGAATCATCAACAAAATTTCAAGACACTTCCTAAACTGCTAGGTAATTTTACCTTAACTTTTAGGTTATTAACAGTTTTTTATTTTGAGCTTTAATACTTCAGTAAGAAAAAAATTTATAATCAAACATCAGCGCATACAGCTAGCATCATTACAAATGTTGAAGATTGGGAATCATCTGGCGATAATCAGCCAACAATACCGTCACTCTCCTCAGTGTAAGTAAAAGTATAAGAAATTTTAAAAATTAAATTGTAATCAATATTTTCAAATATTTTGTAGATCGATATCTAACCTACAGCAAACTCGAAAAATATTTTCGGAGTCACAAAATCCAGTTCAGATAGTGGCAATTGAACTGCACCTAAAAAGCCAAACGGTTGATGGTGTTTCGGTCACAGTGGACTGATTTTTTTGAATGGGTCGAATGCCGAAACGGGTTCGCTTATTGTAAGGTTTGTGACCGCCGACTCACAAATATAAAATCCCATCTTGTGAGGGACATAACGCCAATGCTGCTCATAAAAAAAATATTTCAATGAGCAAATTAATACCAATTAATAAAGTTTTTGCCACCCCGGAGAAAGTGGCCTTAGAACGACGAATTAAAAAATGCGAAGCTGATACTCATAATGTTTTGTTTAATGCACCATTTGCCGTTTTCACTAATGCATTTTCTACCCGATTTATTTCGAAAATGTTGCCCGGATTCAAAAATTGCAGAACAGATAGCACAACAAAAGTTCTCTATAGTCGCTCACATTTTTGATAGAAAAAGGGGTTTAGCCAGAGATTTTTGGAAATGTTGGTTAACCGAATTTTAGAGCAGTGGGATCCCTTAAAGTAATTTTTTTTTCTTGCACGTTCAAAGACAAAGGTTCAGCAAAAATGGCCAGAAGTTTGGCTGAACATTTGGATAATCCAATAAATAAATTATACTTTTTATTTTTATCTTACCCGTTGAGGATTATTAACAAAATTAATATTGAGTTCCAGTCCGAAAACATTCGCATACATGTGCTTTACGAAACTATGGAAACTAATTATAAATTAATATTAAGTAATTTTGTAAATTCAAATTGTCTGATAAACGTCGGCAATGTGAACGATTTTGATTTTTATAGAGAAGAAAATCATTTGTCTTTATCTGAAATATTTATGGGTTCTGCTATTCAAACATTTAGGTTATCTAATATTATTGAGGAAGATAAATTCCTTGAGATAGCAAACAAGACAAACAATTTTATATTGAGCTAGCCCAGCAAATAAAAAATCGGTTTGAGTTCAATAATTTAACTTTTAAATCTTTAAGTTTAATTAACACCGAAAATTTACTTGCTGCGGAGTTAGCTGATATGATACATCTATTAAATGCGTTTCCAAATTTTCTTGCAAATGAAAATTACTTAAACTGTCTTCTTATGCATTACACTTAAGCAAGGCAAATATAGAAAATTTTTGGACCAAAATTGCTACCTATAAAAATTCGTTAGATCAACCACTTTTGGAAAAGTTGTCTAATTTTATAATTGGACTAATGAGTTTACCTCATAGTACAGCGGCGGCCGAAAGAATTTTTTCAGATTTACATGTTACCAAAACTAAAAGAACCAACCGACTTTTGCTAGAAACGATAGATTCTATAATGTCAGCTAAAGAACTTTTATCTGAAGAAGAAAAAAATCGATTGACGATTAGCTCTAATAAGGCCAGCGAAGTGTGGACTCCGCGCCCTGAACATGATTTAGTCAATTTAACTAAATACGCTCTTATTGTATATGTTTTTTCGCAAATATAATGTGATGTTATTTTTAATTTATTTTATGAATTCTGTGATTTTACTTTTATTGTTGTATTTTTATTCTTTATTATTTAAATAAAAAAAATTAAATAAACTGTTACATAATAATCATTTTTTAATGAAAAAAAAAATTGGATACATTTGGATACAATTATTTTGTAAATCTTTTGTAACTACATTTACATTTTTCTGAGTGGTAACACTGGGAGCAGACAGTAGAAAACCCAGTGTACCAGATTCGGACTATCAGAAATGACAGAAAAAATTCCGAAAGAATTTTTTTAATAGATATCCCTACTACACTTCATTTTATTACACATTTTAGAAAACCGGAAATTTCGTTGATGTTCTCTGTATAAATTCGATGTATATTTCTTTCTAAGGATTTTAGGATTTCGTTCTGAATTCTCAAAAGCAAACGCATACAAATCAAAAAGAAACGGTAAAATTACCGTTTGTTTGTTGAATTTCATAACGCAAAACAAAAAATTCATTTGCATTACAAGTATTGTTCCTCACAGGTGAAAACGTGAAGTGCAGTGAAATATTAAATTTTATATTTATTTTTCCAATTGAAATAAAAATTGATCAGAAAAGGTAAGCTAAAAAATTTTGCTATTGTTATTATTGTTACATTGCCATGAAAATTTAAGTTGCACAAGCAATTTTGAATAGAAAGTACATATATGCATATTATTTTAACAGTATTTGAACGCGTTAATTTACCCGCAAACTTCGAGTTCAGAAAATAACAAAAAATTGATAAACTTGAGCGGATTTGTTCGGGCTCGGTTCGAAATCAGTTCATTAATAAGAAAATATATTTAGAATAATCTTAAAATAAATGGTAAACAATTTTTATTTACGTGCTGTACGTTCAAATCAAAATCATGTCCTCTAGACAAAATACTTCAAGGATTGTGAAAAAAGAATTGGATGACTTGTTTGGTGTGGCGAAGCGACAACGAATTTCATTAAATGAAAATGTCGTACCCTCACAAACAGAAACTCGTAGCATAATCTCAGAAAGAACGAGTGCGCTAAGCAGTAACCTGGCAAATCTTCCATTGAATGAAATTAACAAACATCTTGTTGAAATTTCAAATGAATCTGGAGATAGTACGAGAATGGAAATAGAATTTAATAGCCCTACTGCAACCACAGGCAAAACTAATATTCGTGGTGAATTGGCATCATGGTCAGTTAACTGTAATGTTACTTCACGCACAGTTAATAAATTGCTTAACATTTTGGTTAAAATTGATCCAAGTTTACCTTCTGACGTTAGGACATTGAGAGACACTCCTCGAGAATCATATGTAGAAACTTTGGACAATGGAAATTACATAAATTATGGTCTCAAGAACTGTTTAACGGATTTTTTTCTCAAATACCCCGAGTTTCCATCAAATAAGATTTTTCTTCAATTTGCAACAGACGGATTACCACTTCATGGAAACAGCAAAAAATCGGAAACTTGGCCAATTTTGGTAAATATCATTGGATATCCCGATGTATATATTGTGGGTTGTTACAAAGGATTGTCAAAGCCAGTTAATACTCACAATTTTGTTAAACAATTAGTTGATGAAACAAAAAAATTACTAGATGCTGGATTTAGTTTTCGAAATTCCCACTACGATATTAAAATTCACAGTTTTATTTGTGATACACCTGCAAAGGCATTCATATTAGGTATAAAAGGGCATACCGGTTTCTACTGCTGCAATAAATGCCAAACTAAAGGACAAAAAATTAATCATCGTCTCTGTCTCTTAGATTTAAATGCACCTCTGCGTACAGATTTTAGTTTTTCTAAAAGAGAACAAAAAGAACATCATACGTTAATGGACTCATTGTATATTGAAAAATTGGGAATCGGATGTGTCGATCAATTTCCTCTTGATTACATGCACCTAGTATGTTTAGGGGTTATGAAACAGATGTTACATTTATGGGTTAAATGTAAGCACGGGAAAAATATATTGAATAAAACTGAAAGTGATTTGCTAAACTTTCGCATTATGATTATTAAAAGCCAAATTTCACAAGAATTCAATAGAAAGCTTCGTAGTATAGAAGAATTGGACTTTTGGAAAGCTACAGAATACAGGTTATTCTTATTGTACGTTGGACCACTTATATTAAAAGGAATATTGGATGATAGAAAATATTCACATTTTTTGAAATTAGCGTGCGCAATGCGAATTTTACTTCATTCAACCGATTGCGTTATAAATAATAATTGTGCGCAGAAGCTGTTATACAGCTTTGTAGAAGAGTTTGGTATTTTGTACGGTTCACAAAACGTAACCTATAACTGTCATAACTTAATTCATTTACACTTAGATGCTAAAAAATATAATGGCCTAGAAAATATAAATGCTTTTAAATTTGAAAATAAACTGCAAGATGTTAAGCGAATGGTCCATGAGGGACAGCATCACTTAACTCAAATTTATAACCGTCTTGTTGAGAAAAGTATGCATTGCAGTAATACCACTGAAACATATCCACGAGTACAAAAGAGGGCAAATAAATCAGAGATTATTAAGCTGTACACCGGTAAATTTTGGTTCTCTCATTTGGATCCAAATAATTTTTGTTTAGTCAACGGAAAACCTGCAAAGATTATAAAAATATTGAAAAATGAAGATGAATTTAAGTTTACGTTAAAATACATATCAAATTTAGTACCATACTTTTATTTACCCATAAACTCAACCTTTCTACAAATTTTTTATTGCAATGGGCTAATTTTAGACGAGAATGCGGAGGAAATCGATTGCAATGAAAATATTATAAAATGCATTAATCTGTCCATAGATATAGACAAGCATTTATTTATACCTCTCATTCATCATACTTAAATAAGTATACCAAAAAATATTTTCAGACAACTTTATCAAATGGACAACGTAACACAAATGGAAGATACCCAAAACACCAATAATTTGTTAGGTGATACAGAAGGTTACAATGTTTTCGGATATATGCAACCAGGTTAGTGAATTGTAGCACTTAAGTGCTTAATATTTATTTAAAGGGGTGCGTTTCTTTACAGGGGATGTTATTCCAACCACGTCAACTCAATTATTAAATTATCCTGCAAACAAGTTATCCCCTATTCGACCGCCGCAAGAAAAAACATATACGACCCTTATTACCGCCAGTAATGAAACCGTCAATTCCTCTTCTGATATCATTATACCTGCCGGCGAATTTCATACAGGTATGTAAATCAAATACTCATCTTAATACCTATAGGATATCATGAAGTACCTCACGCTCATAAAAAAATTAATAAAACCAATAAAAAACAAAATAAAATTCTATTAAATTTGGCTCATTATTCCATTAAATATTAATATAATTATTTTAGTTTTACAGAAGTTGGACGATATGCAGTTAACTCTTAAGCGTTTAGCAAAGGAAATATTTTACTTACGGCAGGAAAATAAAAATAAAGCAAGATCAACAAATATGACAACACTGTTCCCTTCACTTCCTATTGGTACAATAGATGTTGTACTAGGTTTCGAACAAAAATTAAAAGAGGATGAGGACACTTTTGATGCCCTGGTAATGAATTATAAAGCTTTAAATTAAGAAAAAATTTATAAAAAATTATTTTTAGATTCAATTTTTCAAAACAATGGGTGGAACTGATTTGCGCAACTTCACGAAAAATTCTTTCAGACAAATTATGACTGATGGCGTGGCAAAAAGTTTCACATGGCTGGGACTAGGGAACAACATAAAAATAAAGAATTATAAACTAATTGAAGCTTTCAAAGGTTATTTTAAAAATCAACAGTTTCCAATTAAATAGAGATATAATATTAATCTGAATTGTATCTTTCAGACGCGGCTTTTTCAAAATTTCCGCAGGCGACTATTGACGACATTGAAGCTATAATAAAAAAGGTGTTTTATAATACGAAGGGTAGGCTCCAGAAACAGAAAAAAACAAAATGTTTATAAAGTAGTGTACGAATCTATCATATTATAAAACGGATTTAATGTTTTTTATTAATAATTAAATGAATTTTTAGTTTTTGAATTAAGCTTAAACATATTTTTTATTGTTTTTTTTGTATAGGAAATTATTTCTAGCGAAACTTCCAACTCGCCAGAATCCGTAATAAGTCGTTAAGTGCGAGTAATTTCTCAATTCTTATTTCAGAATTTTATAAAAATACTACGGGTTTGTCAGGGAAGTATGTAAAATTTCTATTTGTTTTCATTCATACACCATTAGTTTTCTTCCACAATTTCTATGATATAAAATCAAAACTATTTCTAAAAAATCATAAAGAAACTCTAAACATTTTTAAAGAAAATGTAAAGATTTTTTTTTTAATTACTTGAAAAATTCCGAACGAATTCAAAACGATTTTTCATAAAAATCGATTTGTTTTTTTATAATCAAAATTAAATTGTATGATGTATTCGGACAGATCTCTTATACAAAACTAAGTGCTCCTGGAATAGAAACTTTCCAAAAACGATTTGACAACTGCGAAAAACCATTCTGAATTAATTCGGAATTCTTTCACAGAACTCAAAAAAATTAATTTTGGATTTTCTTTAAAAATATTTAATATTCCCTCTGATTTTTCAGAAATACTCTCAATTTTATACCACAAAATAGAGGGGAAACTTTTGGCATATTCGGAGAAATATGCCATAGTTAAATATACCAGTAGCAAAAAATTCAGATTGAAAAACTTTGAGAATTCACAAAACGTTTCTTACTCTTGCTCCAAATTCTAAAAGAATTCTAAATAAAAATCCGAATCGTGTGCACTGGGAAATATAATTTCTGATCTATTCGCTCACTATTCGATGAAAAATGGAATATTATTCTTAATCTTTTATTTTACAATTCACGATAGAAAAAGTGGGGAAAAAATTAAAAAATCATGAATTGAGAGAATATAAATGGAATAGAAACAAATTGAAGAGTATTTTGAACGCTGATATAAACTTAAAAAATTACTATAAATTAAAATATTTGGTAGCTATACTGTTATTGTAAACGGGAAAAAATTGTAAATGAATTTACGTATTGTTTTAAATTTAGAAAAAGTTCCTTTTGTAAATTCAAACAATACTTCAATTCATTTACAATTTTTTCCCCCCGTTTAGAATAACATATACCAAATATATTAATTTATACTAATTTTTTAGGTTTATATCTATTTTTTTAACTTTTTGTAAATATTATGAGTTTATAATTATTGTAAATTTTTTTCGTAAATTATCTTTTAATTGATTTTTTTGAAAACTTTTATTATATTCATAACTGTTTATGATGATAATTGTAAATAAACAATTGAAACGTCGGCTCCGTAACAATGTATTTTATTGCCGGCTTGAGTTCCAGTAAAAATATTGAAATATGTTACTAACTATTTTACGCGTAATAATTATATATTGTTATTGAACTATTCACTTTTTTCGAAAATTAAGCAAACAAAAGTTTATATTTTTTGTTAACCATCACAATCATATTTAAAGTTTAGGATGAATAATTAAAGAAAGAAGAATAGAGGTATGAAAAAAATGCTTGAAATACATTTGCCTTTGGGGCTACGTAAAGTGCAAGGTGTTCATGGACAAGCCGATTACGATTGAGGAATTAGAGCCAACATTACTCGCGTCATTAACCAAATAACACTCGAAATGCTGGAACTCGTCATCAAAAATTGGAACTTCAGAATGAGCCTATTAGCCGCAGTTACGGTCAACATTTGAAAGAAATAATCTTTAAAAAATAACTGTACAGAATAAAAATTACTCGATAAAATTGATTTTTTTATTTTTGAAAAAGTACCTCAAAATGAACCACCATATTAATAACGGCTCACTTTTATCCATACGATGAAACATCCGGAATTCCAAGTAGATTTTTTTATACTGATTCAATATGATAGCAGGGAACGTAGAGTGCTTTGCTCTGCTATTCGATTCGATGTGAACTGACCACCATAAGATCATGCCATATAACTCCATTGGACTTTTTGAAGTAAAACTTCTTTAGGCACGCTTGACTTGGGGACTAAGCTGGCAAATGCGTTACGAAAAATGTAATCGAATGAGGCGAATGAAACAATAAACGCAAAACGAAATCATTTTCCTTTAGTATATCAGGATGTGCCATGACAATTCATAAATCCCTAGGTGGAACATTAGTTGATACCATTTTATTTTAACAATTGGTTAAAAAAATTGAAAAATAAGAAAATAGGAAAATTGGTAAATGGAAAATTGGAAAATTAAAAAAATTGGAAAATTGGAAATTTAGAAATTTGCAAAATTGGAAAATTTATAAATTGGAAAATTATAAAATTGGAAAATTAGAAAACAGATAAATGGAAAATTTTGAAATAGGAAAATATGAAATTTGGAAAATTGGTAAATTGGAAAATTGAAAAATTGGAAAATTGAAAAATTGGAAAATAGGAAAATAAAAAAATATGAAAATAGGAAATTTGGAAAGTTGGTAAATTGGAAAATTGAAAAACTGGAAATTTGAAAAGTCATAATATAGACTTCTATGTCACTGACTGACTCACTCGAGAACGCATAGGGTGGCCAAAATTTTTTTTCCCTTATTATAACACCTATGTCACTCACTCGCTCCAAAACGCACAGGGTGACCAAAAAAATTCGTCCGTGTGATATATTTTATATATGTATTTTTTAATATTTTACAGGTCCATTCCACACGAGGTATCACAGAAACCGATTCTTTCTTCGTTTCTTTCCCCGTTTGCCTATGATACAGGTTTTAATGCGACTTAAACAAATTTTGAATGAAACCACATTACACAAACATAAATGAGATAAAAAATATTTCAAGGCCATTTTTACTATGCGAAGAGATTTTAAAAATGACTTTTTTGTCCATTTTGTTACACATATATAAACATTATCTATTACGACTAGTTGGACTTGAAAAAGTTACCAAGTTACAAGGTTACCTCTTGCGGCATCAGACATAAACTAGGTGACACTCGAGAATGCACAGGGTGACCATTTTTTTTCAATATTATAATTTTTCTATATTATATTATAAATATTAAATATATATTAGAAGTTTTACTTCAGTACTGTGGTCTAAAGCACTCTTAATTTTTTTTTCTTTGGTGTTCTCTTAAAGCAGTGGTTTACTCCAATAAACCATTAACACTCAATGACTTTAAAACAGGCATTATTCGTGTTATTGGTGCAATTATTACAGATTTATGTGAAAAAGTGGCCAACAAATGGTGTTCCAGAACTGAATTTAAAAATTAATTGCAGTCATTTAGATAAAATCATTTTTAAATAAAAATGCTATGAACGAATGTCTAAAATAAATCAAAAGATTATGTTGATATCTTTATTTGATTACCCTTTATAATACTGTCTGTCGCAGTGCAGGCCCCCACTATTTTATCAGTAAATTTAAAGTAAAGGGCTGTCTCACATCAGATTAGATTTTTAAAGCATAAATCAGCCGTATTTGTAATATTGTTTCGATATTTCAAAAATGAAATAGTACAAAATTATACTTCATTCTATTTTTACCCTTCACTATGTTGTGCTGAAAGCTTGAACGAACAAACAAGAATACCAATAAAAACTTTAATAATAGATTTAATGCTTTTGTTTGATAGTTTTTTCTATTTTGTTTGAAAGTCTTCTGATGATATTTATTTTAGTTTTAATTAAGTTTACACGGGGTTTTGTTGTTTTAACACGGTTGTATGATGTGAATGTGAAAATATACGTAGGTAGATGTTGTTATGCGATCATAGCGCACTAAATAACAGACGTTTTATGGATAAACATCAAAGCAATTAGTTCTAATCTTTCAAACAACTCTATGATGTAATATGATAAAGGTAGAAATATAATGAATAGTAAAATCGTGAAAAATTGCTTTGCAAATTTTTGAGTATGTATATCGTATGCATAATTACACCTCTGTGCAGAATCAAAGCGTATATTTCATTACACTAGAAAAATATTTATAGAATTACAAAAACGCCGCTAGTATTTTGCACATGAGTGTACCTAAACCACTTCATCTATGAATCGCGAAGCAGCACATAGATTTTAGTAAATAATTTTGATCTATAGGTAAGCGTATAGCATTTTATTGCAATATAGAAAGAATCGATTAAACATATGCACTTTAAAATTTATTATAGTTATACCACATTCAACATTTAGCTGAAAATGGTATTTCAAAGGTAACGCTTTTCAGATTATGAATAGTAGTAATGTTAATGGATTTATTTTAATATTTTAGTAAATTGTTCATAACTAATAAAATAACATCTATATGCTTAAAATATTTACACTAAATTAAAAACTTAGTTGCTAAAGCAGCAAGGCGCTAAATTATTCACAAATACGTCAAATTAGGCCCAAAATTAATAAATAACCGAGAGTGGCAGGCAAACCGAGAAAATCGATAATTCTAAACAAATTCGTAAGGAAATTTTGGAAATTATAAAACTCAGCAAACATTTCTCTATACTTTAAACAGAAACCATCATCACCGTAGTTAACAAATTTACAATTTGTTGCTTCAAATGTAAACTTGCTTCAAAAAATCTAAACCTACTTCAAATTTGTTTCCATTAAACCTATTGGATGTTCTTAATTTGACTTAGTTCGTCGTTCATATATTTCCGACTCGTTAGGCATCCAGCGAAAGACAAAAATTCATAATATTGATGTCAGAAGTAGAAATTTTAAAGCAAAATAAGTTTTTCTCGTTGCCAAAATCCCTATTTATTTCATTTCACTTGACTAAAACTCTAGCTTAATTTGGCTACGGTACTTTAGTTCTCGATAGTTCTCAATCTTAAATTCACATTTTGAAGAACTTTATCCTGTTAAATTCTAGTGCAATTAAAACGCCAAAATTCCAATTCATTCACCAGATCTCGTATTTTGCTCCAAAAGATTGACTTGAGAGAAGAATTCCCGGAAGGCAACAGAATTGATAAATGTCTTTGTATGTACAATGAGATCAAATTAGTGCGCATGTGTACCGAGCCTTTCGCTATAGTTTGATTTTAAGTAATAGGCAAACGCCATTTCAATTACTCTTGTGTCGCTATTGATAGCGGCTCTAATTTAACATTTTAGAAAAAAAAAATTGTGGCGTTCAACTGAATTTTTTTTTATTATTTTTTTATTTAATCTTTGCAATCTGTTCTAGACCGAAGTACTCCCAACTATTTCGCAGTTCGCTTTTCAGGTCCGTACCTTACGCATTCGCCTGCCAAATCGAGGACGTACAGCTGCAGGTCCAATTTTATCACAGTCTGCACATTGAAACTCCATGCCAGCTTATACTGGCAAAGACGTTGGGTCGACCCAAGAGTTTTCCCTCTGACAGGGGGTTATAGTTGTGTTCCAATTCATCACAGGTCGTAATCTGTTGATGAAAATTCTATTTCACATCCACACGCCAAAGCTTTGACCACTGTGCCGTTTGGTCGGTTTTTTATTTAAAGTTCAAAAATAAATAAAGGAATTATTCAATATTTTTATTCACATTAAGGTGAAAACAATAATTTATAGTAGTTTGCCATATCCGGCCGTTGGTAATTATAAATCAACATTAACTTTTTGACATATTATATTGCAGATTTCTGTGCCTTAATAAAACTTTAATAAAACTTTAGGTCATCTTTACTACATACATGTGATTAGGAGTCGAAATTCCTGTTTGCAATTTAGAAGAAAAAAGCGCATAGACAACAAGTAAACAGTAATTTCTGTTATGTTGGAACTGGCAGCCAAAAGAGTCGCTTGACGCAGTGTTGTGCGTCTAGGGTAGTTGTGTAGGGTAGACAATGCCGAGAGTTGGTAGAGTTAGTAGACAATTCGTAGACTATGTAGATTTTTCGTTTTCATCGTTTTTTTAGTAGTCATTTTATAGTTTTCGTTTGCGTTTACCTTCGTTTGCGTTTACCTTGCGTTTACCTATATTTTGGACGTTAAAAACGTTCTTTACTAAATTATGTTTGTTGTTGAACATAACCTAAAAATTAAATTTTAATGTGTCTATTTAAAGAGCTTTCCTTTTCTATTCGAACCTACCAAGTAGAAAAACTATATACTTGCATACCAAACAATCCCTAGCCCTGTATCAGAATTTTCTGAGTTAGTTTTCATAATTTTGGTTGGAAATTATGGGTAATCTGTTTTTGTTTAATTTTTTTTATAACAAGCAAAATTTTTAGAAACAACCAAAACTGGGCACGAGATTATAGATTGAACTTTATTTTCGCACAACTTACCCTTACTTTAGTAGAGAACATTTTTAAAATTTTTCTAAATACAGGGTTTTATGCACGTGGACTGGCAAATTTATTTTGGTAGATTAGATGGGTCAATTGGAAGCTTTCATCAAATGGAACTGTGGTCTTAAGTGCCACGGTAACTGAGATATGATATTTTTAAGTTTCTCTAAATTTCCCAAAATCTCGTCTTTAAATGGTCAAAACCTTTTTGTTTTTAGTCGTTAAGGCGCGAAACAACTTTCATTGTATTCTACAATGTGATTTTATTCTAAATAAATAATTATTTAATACAAATGATGACAGACGAGATTTTGAGTAATTTAAAAAAAACTTAAAAATATCATATCTCAGTTATCGTGGCACTTAGAACCAGTTTTGTGGGATGAAAACTTCCTAATGACTCCTCTAATCTGCCAAAAAAAAAATTAGGTCCACGTGCCAAAACCCTTTTATATACCTTTTCCAACCAAAAAACAAAAAAAATAGCTCTATTTAAGTCCAAACCACAGAAATGTGTGATTAAAAAATCGTAGTATGTGACGTTTTAGATAAAAAATTTTGCTTGATTTGAAGTATAACCAAATGTGTAAGTTGGGTCAAAACACATATAAAAATAAATTTTTGACATCGTAGTTTTGCCGTACCAACACAATTGTGTTACTGGGCAGCAAAAGGGATATAAGAAATACAGCCTACATGTGTTCCCGTAAGTGGTATGCACGGCGCAAAGATGTTTGTGGTACCACCAGGGCTGAACCTCGGTATACATTTTTTCTAAACAATTTTTTTTTAATTTTCCCCATGTGTGTTATGGAATTTTTACAATACATAAGTTTAATGTCCAAAACTAACCTTACGATATTTTTGAAGGGATTGAAATCCGGGGTCTACGGGAACCAAAATCATTTTTTTCTAAAATTTCAATTTTATAATGTTTTTTGTGACATGTTCAAATCTGAGGGGTTCGTCCCCTGGTCAAGGGGTCCGTTCTTATAAGTTTCTCAGCGATTCCTTCAATCATATTCAAATTAAGCATAGCAATTTTTTACCATTTTTAAGCATAGCAATTGAACTAGTTTTTGTAATATTTTTGAAGGGGTTGGTCCAATAAGCTTGGGTGGTCGCAAACAATTTTTCCCAAAAACGTCTGTTTGTTCTGAATGGAAGTTTCCGCCGTTCAGCCGAACGAAATATAATTTTTGCTATGTGTAACATAAATGTCCAGAACAACCATATGATATTTTGGATGGAACTGGTCCCTAAGCTCTAGGCCCCGGCATATTTTTGATGTGTAAACATGTTTACGCGCGTATGCCAAAAATTTTTGTATGGTAGTAAACTTTCAAATGAAATGAACGGAAATGACGTACTACGTTTAAATATCTTCATTGAAAAAGAAACAAAATATAAAATAATAAAAAAAGACAAAGACAACAAAATACATATATAAATTTTGTACTATACACATAGTCTGAGTGTATGTGTATATATAAATAGTATGGAAAGAAAACAAAGAAACATTTATAAAATTAAATAGAAACGACGAATCGACATTTTCAGCGAACAGAAAAAATAAGAAAATTTAAAATACCGTGTGTCACCACAATTTATGCACTATAGAGAGTCACGTCGGCTAACAATGATTATGTCTTCTACCATGAACGTAAAAATGCAACCTCAATTGGTCCACTTCAAAATGAGTTAACGCGCCTCACCACAAAACTGCTAAGTATAGCTCAGAATCTCAGGTCGCTTCAACCTTGTTAAAGTTAGCCGACATTTTCCAGCCGAAAGATAATGCAGATAGTGTCTTGACTATTTTTGAACTCTCTTTATACTCTCGCTCCTATCGATTTTTAAATTCCTACACACTGAAATAATTTCTCCTTCACCCGAATGATATAACCCGGTCCTAAATTCTCCTAAATTCGAGTTCATGACTTATTTTTGCTGTATTCAAGTTCATTCGAATCTGCATTATCGACATTATTCGGCTGGAGTGAGTCGGCTAACTTTAACAGTATGTCGCTTCACCTCGACCTAACTGATACAGTCAAGCAGGGATGCTCAATTCTTTTGCTCTCCTAGAATGACCTGCATGTTCAATTTTCCTAATTTTCAATGCTGCGTTCAGTTCAAGAGAAATAGTCGGTTGGAGTAGCAGTATATAAAAATTCAAGTAGAACTCATACAGTCACCTTGCATAAGGAAATCATCGTTGGACAAACAACTGGTATGAGCGTAACAACACAAACCATTGGCGATATAAGATGCTTTTGGTAGTTGTATACACCTCGCCGAATAAAGCTGTCGAAGAGATAATCAAATACATACATTTCGTCCTTGCTCTATATTCTGAAAGAATTTCAAAAATTCTTCAAGAAGACTAACATCTTTTGCCGATGATTATGAGCAGGGATTTCATTTTGCTGCTCTCTAAGATCAGTGATGAATCACTTATAAACTTCCTGCGATACGAATTCGATTTACACAAGAACTTAGATCGAAATATATCTTCTACGAGATACTTAATAAACACATTTTTATTAATCACTTGTTTTTTGTTTCGCAGAATATTTTGAATATTTTTCAAAAAGTTTAAAAAATCACTCGATCGATTTCGACTTGTTAGGTCATCATCAGGAGTATCTACTGATTTGTATTAGTAAAAATTTTGTTATATAGTAGAAAAAAGCAAAATATAAATAAAAATAAAAGGAGGGGAAAAAATAAGCAATAAAAATTAATCTACGGATCGCGCAGGTAGGCGATGAGTCATAGGTTGAGTAACAAATTCAAGGTATATTATTGCGTACGTGAGAATAGAAAAGGGCGGGGTCTGTAATTGGTGAGAACCGGATTTCTCTCTGTTCGTTAAGGATATTTTGGTTAAGAAATATTGATTTTCGAATTTCGTAAGATTCTATGGTATCTAAACGTCTGCCTTTGGGTTGTATATGTAATATGTCTAAATTGTTCAAGCTAGCTGTATGATTTTCTGAAGTTAAATGGTTATGGAAAGTTGATTGATTGCAACCAGATAAATGTTCTTTAGCTCTAACTCCAAAATTGCGCACAGTCTGACCAATATAGGAGAAACTACAATCATTGCAATTAATCCTATAAACGCCAGATTTGGAAAGGCGATCAACTCTAGGTTTATTGTTAAAAATCATTTTCTTTATTGTGTTATTATTATAAAAAGCAAAACTAATATTGGTATAATTGGACACGATGTTGCTAATCCGTTGGCTCGTTTTTCCTATATACTCTAAGCGACGCCAATTTTCCCGCGTTGGACTGTCCGGTGGATAAACCACGCGTTGGACTGTCCGGTGGATCTTTTAAGACTTCGGTTAGTAAGTGTATCAACCAATGCCAGAAGTTATTTGATGGAACTGGTTGGAAGTACTCTGTCATGAATCCATCTGCTCCGATCCTTTATGGTTTACCAAAAATCCATAAGGAAGGCATTCCGACTAACAGAACCAATAATTTTTTACATTGTCTACATTGTCAACATCATTTTTTGTGATTATCTACATACATGGTCTTCACATGTAGAAAATTGATTATCTACGTGGTCTAAACACTGATAATAACCATGAAGATGTTTCTGAACTCGCTAGCGTGGTAAACTAAATGTCTGTAGCTTCCCTACATTCCAGACGGATTGACAGATCGGGCGAATTTCAAACTTAAACTTTTTTCACATATTTGTAAAATCGTAATGATATATGGGCAAAGTCGGTTCATCTTAATTGGCCTGACATTCCATAGGAGGTTTTTCTTTTTTTTCCAAATATTTGGAAACGCATATCAGTTATTATAAAATCGACTTGAAACTAAAATATTGTAAATTTAACTTGCAACAATATTGCTCTAGATCAGCAAAATTGATGATTTTGGTCCAAAACCTTTTTTCAAGAAAAACTCGACGGCTCTACAGCAAAGAGATAAGAGCAGAGAGCAAAGAGAAGATTTCATATTAAACCATTTTCATAAATTGAGAGATCTATGCGAAATGTGGTACTCTTACGATTTTTGCAGTGAAGATTTCAATAGGGTTTGTCAAGGTTTTCTGAAGTAGTAGCAGGAAAAATCATATTTTTTTTGGATTATACAAGACAGCTTTTATCAAAGATTTGGTAGATTTTTTTTTTCGATTTAGAAATTATAAGCAGAGTATTCGAAATCTTTGTACAAATATTGTGAATTTAATTTTGAAGAAAAGTAATTCTGATGATTTTCTAATAACTTATTGAAAAAGACGATTTCTGTATTAAAGCCAAAAATATTGTAAACATTAATAATTAATTACTTGAAACTCATACCAAAACATTTAATAACTAAGAATTACGGACTAAAAATTTATTATTGGAAATGAATTTGTAAATTAAGCACCACTCTAACATAATACTTATAGAAAATCTAATACTTTTTTTAAATAAAGCGAATATAAATATTTGCAAAGTATTATGCATAAACAAATTCACAATAAACACCAACAAAGCAAATATTCCTTACATAAAGGAAAAATGATTTTGCTTACGTCATTTGAATATATCAAATATTATAAGTAAACAGTTGGGAGGTTTATTATACATCATATAATATAAATGTTCAATGAAATTTAATTATGTGCTTGGTCAAGTGTATTAAATAAATTTAAAATTTGTTTTAAAAAAATTTAGTTTTTTGAAATTGCCAAAACATACAATTACTAGTAAAATTAATTTTTCCAATATACATATAAACGGATGATGTGAAAACATTATTAAAGTCTCTAAATACCTGATTTGGAAGATGTGCCACTCAATTTACTCACACTCTCACTGCATACTTAAATGATAAATCAAATTATAATTACATTACAATCAAAATCTATAAAATTATAAAGTATGAACAAAAATGTTGTTTGTCATCAAAAAAAAATATTTTCAAAACAACATAAAAATGAATTTGAATATTTTCGCTTCTTTAACCTCGAGAAGTTGAAAATTTTATTATTTCTTTTTTTGTTTTTGCCAGGAAAACCAAAAGTTCTTTATTTGGAATTTTTCCACGGCAACTAATACAGGGTGGCGCACGAATCGTGCTACAAAAACAAAACGTAATAACTATTTTTCTGTGTGACTAATCTGTTTTTTATTTTTTTTATTTTGCAGATTATTATTTAAATTTACTAAAATGGATGCTTGGAATACCGAAACGAGGATTTGGATAGTGCAGCGCTACCATGCTTTGCAGTCCATCATTTCCGTCCAGAGGGAATTTAGGCGGGAGTTTGGCGGCACTCCCCCGAGTAGATGGACCATTATGAGGTTGGTACGCATGTTTGCTGAATCTGGAAGCATCGCACGTAGACCGTACAATCGAGATCCCTATGTTCGGGTCGAAGCCACAATCGCAGCTGTAGCATCATCAATTCAGGCAAATCCAAGTGTTTCGACTCGAGAGTTATCGGCGCAAATTGGAGTTAGCAGACGGTCATTACAACGGATAATTCATGATGACTTAAACTTGTTTCCGTACAAAATCCAAATTACAAGCAAATTAAAACCTCTGGATTTGCCTATTCGCCTGGAATTTTGCCGGAAAATTATTGAAATGGCCGAAGAAGACAACAACTTCATAAATTGCTTGTTTATGTCTGATGAGGCCCATTTTGATCTAAACGGCAATGTAAACAAGCAAAATTGCCGTATATGGAGTGAAACTAATCCAGAAATACTCCATGAGACGGAACTGCACCCAGAACGAGTGACAGTGTGGTGCGCAGTTTCATCAAGATGCATTGTCGGGCCATACTTCTTTGAAGTAAACGGTGAAACAGTAACTGTAAATGGGGACCGTTATTTAAACATGTTGAAAGATTTTTTTTACCCAGAACTGCGGCGAAGACGTATCCCTTTTAACAGCATTTGGTTCCAGCAAGATGGAGCAACTGCACATATAGCCAGACCGGTTATGGAGGAGCTCCAACGAAAATTTCCAAATAAATTAATATCCAGAAACTCCACTTTCCGCTGGCCCCCAAGGTCACCTGACCTCACTGCACCAGATTTTTTTTTATGGAGTTATGTCAAACAAGAGGTGTTTAAAACGAAACCAAGGAATTTGACTGAATTGAAGCAGTCCATTACAACAATAATTGAGGCGATCCCGACTTCAACCCTTCAGTGCGCAATGAATAATTTTCTGATCAGGTGTCGCACATGCGTGAATGAGCATGGAGGTCATTTACGGTCTATCATTTTCAAAACTAATTAGTTAAATAAAAATAAAATTGAATTATCTATACAATAAAAAAAAATAAAGCCGATTAGTCACACAGAAAAAAAGTTATTACGTTTTGTTTTTGTAGCACGATTCGTGCGCCACCCTGTATTTATTTTCATTTTGTTCGGAATTTTTATTTAAATATAGATAAACATAAAAATTTGTAATCAAATAGATAGCGGCAAAAAAGATAGACCTGATATACCTACCTTCGTAAGACATTTCGTTATAACTTTTCCACCGCCATCACCATCGCTAATATTTTTAATTTAATCAAGACGAACCAAAAAAGAAAATATAAATTAAATTATATCCTTATTAAAATTTACAATAACAAAAATTTCATTTTTATTTTTCGTTGTTAAATAAGCAAGTAAGAATATATAGAATAAGAAATTATTTCTATTAAATTAAATCTTTTAAAAATAATTCCTTGAATATTCTATTGTTTTATAATTTTTAGTGTATGCTTGATGATTACTATTATAGTATTATTGTATTTAGGTATATGGAACATTTTTGTTTAATTTCAGTTTCATTAGAACATTGTGAAAACTCAGTAGTAATAGTATTAGTAATAACAACAATAAAAAAGCGTAAATCTTTTCTATAGATCCAAAACTATTATTAAACAAGTTTTAATTATAAAAAACAACCTTAAAACTTTTATAATTTCATATAAATTCTTCTCAGTATTTATTGGTAGCTAACATTAATAACTTCACATTCACAAAATTGGCAAATTGTTCATCTTTGAACTATCGGGATTTGCAATTTCTCAAATATTTTAGACCGATGTTTCCATTCCGAAAAGGTTATTTTCCATAAAGTGTTTTTTTTTGCTAAATCACATCAAAATAATTTTTATCGTTATATTAACCGTTTGAGTCCCAAGCAGCTCGGTCGCGCTGTTAAGATTTTATGTCAAGAAAAGACAGCACGTTTCAAACATACCGATTGTCGAAGTCGCGCGTTCAGATTTATTGAAGCAAGTACATCACACAACTCCTTTGAATGTATAAATAGTACGTTTTACAATAGGTTTGTCTCAATAGATTGCCTTTTCATCTCATTCATTTCATCATCTTCTCTCATTTAGAGAAAGCGCGCTTGCGCTGTTTGGTATTTTTCGACAGTGTTTTTTCAATACCCCCTGGGACTCAAACGGTTAAACAAAAAAAATTAACCCGAAAAAAATATTAAATTATAGAATTGTTTGCAGTAAAAAAGCTTAATTTTAAAATATGTTCATTACCGAATTTTCTTGTGGCGTTCTCAGAGATCGACATAATATAATGCCAGGTGTGCCAACGGCAATTTTGCATAAATGTTTATGCAAAATAGTGTATATCTCTAAAGTAACGGCTTTCCCTGTCAATAGGAAATTGGGAAAAATATTTTCATAGCATTTTTGTCTAATATTTGTTTTTCTGGCATACTGTTGGAATTAGTTTGGTGTAAAAATTTTCGAAACAAAGTTGATTTGGCAACTTTTGTTCCAGAAAATTTTTATAGGGAAAAATAATTTCCAATATAATATATTCGCTTCTTAATTATTTGCACACCATTAATTCCAACAGTAGGCCAAAAAATATAATTTACTCAAAAATGCTATGAAAATATTTTTCCCAATTCCATATTTCCCGGGAGAGCCAGAATAGTTCCACAGAGCGACAAGCATCATCGGTGTTTGTACGGTGTTTGAACTCAGCAAATCAACGTTTGACGGTTGCTTTCGACGAAACAGAATTCCATTAACACTTTTCATTGCTTAACATTTAGAGGACTAGTTTTAGAGGACTAGTTTTGGGTTCATGTTACACGCTGCGTTAAATACTATGTTATGTTAAATGTTGCGTTAAATTGTTGCGTTGATTACGTGACATTTTAACGTAACATGTTATACAGAAAAACCTCGATTTAGCGGACTAATTGGGGACCGTTAAATCTTATTGTCCATTACATCCGAATGTTTTTGAATTCAATCTATTCGATAGAATTTAATCTGGGATGGAACTCAGGCATTTCTTAGCAGATTATGTTGGGATCGGGTATGTTGGATAGAAATGGAATTCTTTAATGGTTTTTTGGAAGAAGTTCTGGAATATGGCTACTTGGAACGGAACTCGGGCAATTCTTAACCGATAATGATGGGATTGAGTATGTGTGATGGATGGAAGTGGGATTCTTAAATATTTTTTGGAAGAAGTTCCTGAATATGGTACCTGGGTTGGAACTCGATCAATTCTTAACCGATTTTGATGAGATTGGGAATGCTGGATGGAAAAGAGATTCTTAAAAGATTTTGGGAAATATTTCTGGGATATGGCCACTTGGCACGGAACTCGATCAATTGTTAACCGATTATGATGAGATCGGGTATGGTGCAAGGAAATGAGATTCCTAAAAAACCCTTATGCGAAAGCTCTTATATTTTACCAAACATTTACGGTTCAGGTGTAGCTTGAACCTCGTTCTTTTTGCCATTAAAACAGTGCTGAACACACGAAATTTATTTTTTTCCATTGTTCTGAAAATAATAAAAGTAGTGTTACTAAACAATTATAACATATAGTAGGATTGTTATAAAATTTTAAAATACGTACTTTATAAAAAAGACGCGCATTTTCTATAGGATATGTAAGTTATGTGTCAGGTTTGAAGCTTATTGATCGACGAATTATTTGCATTAAATTCAGGAACAGTAAAATTTCGTTCGGAAAATAAGAACAGACACGGCCTCGTTAAGCCGATTATGCAGTTGAGATATTTTATCTTCTAAAAAACATGCCGCGTATCAAAGTTTTTCAATTTGGGTTCATTAATTTAAGGAGTAAAATCATAAAACTTAAACCGCTTATTCTGCGACGCTCATCGACGATTTGTTGTCCATATTTTGTGAACTCAGCAGAACTCACCTGAAATGGCAGAAAATTTACCATCAACTTCAAAAGAGGTTTCTAGGAAAATGTTCGGGATATCAAATGTCTCAACTATACAATTGATTATGGTTTCGATTACGGTAGCCAAGTACAAACTAGTCAATAACAAAATGTGGCAGACTCTGAAATCTACACAGTTTAGGGTACAAAGCTTATTTCCGAATGGCATCAATGGTTTATCAATGCGGATAAGAATGATCGCTCAATCGAAGTTATGGCTCAATCGAAGTTATGGCCAAAGAGAGACTAGATACGTGGAATGTGCCGGAAAACATCATGGCCAAATGCCCGGTTAGTAAAGATATTGCTGCAAAATGTATTAAATACAAAAAGTCACACCCGCAGAAAATATTAATCATACTTTCAAAGAGGTCAAAGAGGTACAAAAACTTCTTGCTAGTAAAACGGTAGAACCAAAACTATACTCAGAAGTGGTAATGACAAAACCAGCTATTTCACAGGGCACTACCGAAAATAGAACAGTGCTACAAAAGATACTAAGAGCATGGAAACTCTTAACATTCGTCTTGCTAAACAAGGCAAATGACATGAAGCATGCTGTATAAGTTAGCGGAAATTTGATAGCGGAAAATAAGAGATTACGCTGCAAGTGGCAGCACCATCATAAAAGAGACTTTATTTTGTTTATAATTACCAGCGGGAATTTGGTATCTCTTTTTTCACTACTAAAAAACATCCCAATGGAATAAAATATTAAAAGTGATCTTCTGAATGTCAAATTGATTGATCTCCGAAGTAAAGGAACTCGGTAAACGAAATCTTGAAATTTACTAATTTTTCGTTTTCTGTCATTTCTTAACGAATTATGATGAAATTTGAACAGTAGTATTGATTAGGGATTTTAAAGTAAGTTTTGGACCAAATTCTAGGATCTGATCATGTTAGACTAAATTTTGCCATTTCATAACCAATGTTTATTAAAAAAGTTTTCCAAATTGATTTTTTATTGAAATATATATTTTAGATGAAAAATGGTATCTCTACATTCTACGCGAGTTAAATGGATTTTAAACTAGAGAAAACTGAGTAAAATCTTAATTATTAATTGTAAAATTTATATCGCATACACAGACAATTCAGTTAAAATTTATTGATTAGAATTTTCACTGTAATTTTCTGCTGCCATATAAGTTACATATTTTAGCCCGTTTTAGCCCAATATCTCAAAAACTTTCACTATACTAACCAGTACTTTCGGATGTTTTTCAAACAGCTTAGGTCATACTGAGACTACAAACAAATTGCAAAGAGCTACTAATATTGTCAGTACCTGGAAAAAGAGACGGATAATAAAACTTAATGAAACAAAATCCGTTGAAGTAAATTTCAACAACAGAAGTGTCAGCTGGATAACGGTAGAACTGAGCTCTTAGCAAACTTCCTACGCAAACACGGCAAAATATATAGGCGTGACGGCTATGATGACGTGAAACTAATATGGAAAGAGTTAAACATTTAATACGGAAAGATGAAGTGGGCTTTTAGAAAGAAATTCTAAGCTAACTTTTTATAATAAATTGCTACTATACCTGTAAATTCTAATACTCGTGTGGACTATGGTATTCAGCTCAGGGGCTGTACAAAAAAAACCAATGTCGATATCATTCAGTCATTCCATATCAAAGTCCTACGTGGAATAGTTAATGCACCGTGATACATAAGAAATGACAACCTCCATAGAGATCTGACGAAGGATTTCGTAAGTGAAGAAATAAAAAAACATGCAAGAAAACGATGCAACGTTTTAGTCTATACCAAAATGCTGAGGTACGTCGTAAATTGAATGAGTCAAACACAACAAGACGGCTGCGCAGGAAGAAACCACTTGATCTACTAGATCCAATCTGGATCGACTTAAAAAATAATAAAATAATAAAGGGGACTAGCCAAAGGGCTACAAACCTCCAAACAAGAATATATATTACGAAAGATAAATTACTAGATATTTTATAAATCATTTGTAATAAATAAATAAATATAATTGAAGAAAAAAAATTAAATCAGTTTTTGTTTGAAGATTCTTGGTACTCTCGGTTACCTTTTCTGACGTTACCAATGGTGGTATTTGATCATTTGGTTCCGCAGAATATTAACCAAGCATTAATCTGTAGTACACGCATAGTTCTGGAACATCTCTGCTGTTTTGTAAGCTGTCTAGATCTTTTGTAAGCTTTGGTTTGAGTATTATTAGAATGGCATGCTACTGAATTCAATCACTGCAAGGCAATACAATATGCTCCACTCCGAACTTGACAGCATTACTCTGTACATGATCTTTGAAGCTCTTTTATATCTGGAAAATATGATGAGATTTAAAGAAGTTGTTGCATCTATTGAGGAATCTAAGTTTTGTTGAAATTGGCTTGACTAATGCAATGTGTTCACTTCATTTTAAGTTGTTGCTAATTTCAACAAGAAGGAGATAAAATACGCTTCTTAATCAGAAAGCGATTCGTTTAAAAAATATTTCTTATTTCTTGAGACAGTAAAATAAATTCGGAATATTCTTTTAATTCCATTAAAAATTTTGACTAGCGAAATTAAAATATCCGCGAGATGTTTGCAAACTCTAGAACGCTCGAAGTTATTTTTTGCAAACAAAAAAAATCAATACGTGCGCCTAGAAAAAAAAACATAATTTCCATTAGATTTAATCAGTGCGCCATAATACATATCTAACGATTTTCAACACAAAAACAAATTCATAACAGGATGAACAAAATAACAAACAAACGAAAATGTGCGATTGAATATTGAAAAGAAAAATCGATGAAAATCAAAAAGTTGTCATTTTATTTTATCGAGAGGAGGATAATGTACATAGATGAAAAGCACGATTCTATAATATTAAAATAGATTTTTATTATCAATATTCTTTATGTAGAATATGTTATACAAATTAGATATATGTATATACGGATGTACACTACCGCTCAAAAGTGTTGAGGCACCCCGTTTTTCGTGTATTATTGATACAGTATTATGGTTATGAAAAAACATTTGAATACAATTAAATACTTACCTGAGACGCAGTTTCAGTATATAGACACCAATTATATATGGCTAATTTTACAACCCTCTACCTGCGCGTGACCAGATAGTTCTATCTTCGCCAGTTAGAGGAGGAAGGAACGATAAAAAATATGGAATGGCCTCCCCAAAGCCCTGACTTGAATCCTATTGAGTTACTGTGGGAAGAACTGGACCTTAACGTAAATCAATCAGCTCCAACATCAGCAACTGTTATGTGGAACAATCTTTAATCAACTTATTGCGAGAATGCCTCGACTGTGGCTGTGATTGTTCAATCAAGAGGAGGTCACATAGATGAAAGTAAAATGTAATTTAAGCGTTATAATTTTGACATTTATTTTGAGGTTAATGTTGTTGGCAGTGCCTAAACACTTTTGAGCGGTAGTGTACGTATGTACGCGTATATTGTATTCTGATTATCGAAACTATAGAGAGAAAGAGAGGGAGAAATTCATTAGACACCGGGAAATAAAATTTAATGTGTGCTTACATGATAATAAGCATGACAGATTTTATTACTCAATAAAGCTCAAGCAAAGTTTAACCGTTTGGGTCCCAGGAGGTAATGCAAACGCATTACAAACAACGTAAAACCATTTGTGCTGCAAACGCAAACAACAAAAATAAACTCCAACCGAGATGTGTAAACATCTTTACACGCGCCTACCAAAAATTTTTGTATTAGAGTGAACGAACGGAAATGACGTACCTAATTCGTTTGAGAAAAAACATTTTTGTACTATACATGGCATGCTTGTATGTATATGTATTATAGTAGGGAAAACAAAAAAATTAATTTAAAAAATGAAATAGAAACCATCAAGATTTCCATCGATCAGAAAAATCAAAAAAAAAATTACGATACGAAATACGAATTACGATTAAGAAATTACATACTCTTACAATTGAAAACAAAGTCAACTACTTGTGTATGTTGCTTTATTACGAGTAACGAATCTCTAGGAGCAGCTGTTCATCTCGTTGGCTATCGATGATCATGTATTCTACCATGGACGTAAAAATGGAACCTCAAATGCCCCTTCTAATGCCGAATTTTGTATGTGATAATAATGACGTCTGGTTTTTAACATTGAACTGCCAGAGTCTCAGGTCACATCACCTCGACCTAACTGATACAGTTACGCAGGGATGCTCGATTTTCTTACTTTTTGAGATCTGGCTACGCAATGACGAGCATGTTAATATTATTAATTTTGAATGCTGCGTTCAGTTCAAGGGAGTGGACTGCCGGAGTAGCAATATATAAAAATACAAGTAGAATTTATAGTCACCTCGCATAAGGAAATCATCGTTGGACAAAGAAATGGTATGAGCGTAACAACACAACCTATTGATGATATATACACGGCTGAACCTCAGATTCTCAATGGGAATAAGATGCTTTCTGTTGTTGTATTCACCTAGGAATAGTTCTATCGAAGACATAATGAAGTTCATACATTTCGTCCTTGCTCCATATTCTTAAAGAATTTCAAAGATTCGCCAAGGAGACTATCATCTTTTGCCGATGATTATGAGCGGCGATTTCAATATTTTATTTTTGCTATTCCTCAATCTGGACCACTTATAAACTTCCTGCGAGACGAATCCGATTTGAACATAAACTCAGATCGAAATATATCTAATACGAGATATGGAACGACCATTGTGCAGTTTTTCAATGAAAATTAGAGAAGTTAGAATCGACAGTATATGGATGTATCTTATTTTAGCTACCATTATCCAATTGCGCCAATTATACCGAAATAGTAATAGACCAATTTAACGACAAAAAACGAATGAGAAACTCTGGTTAGTAAAATAGCATTCCTTCTTCCTTCAAAGTAAACTGTACACGCGCACTATACACACGCCATGTGACACATCTCCGTGAGAGTACTAATGGACTCACTCTTTTTTTTATAACGTGTGTGTCTTTGCTAAATCTCATAAAAATAATTCGATCCCGACAACTTTATTGTTTAATTAAACAAAAAAATAATCTATTTTAATGATCATCTAGAAAATCACTTTATATATTAACTGAAAGAAAATATGTTTACCAAATTTCCTTGTGGCAAGCAACGACATGACCCCCTGACTTGGTATGTGAAGTGTGGTGTGCCAGTTGGCACACCAAACTCTATATGTCAAGTCAGGGGGTCATCTTTGTGTTCCACAAGGAAGTTTGGTAAATAACATATTTTCAACTGAAGAATGAATAAAAAGTGGTTTTTAAGATGATCAATATTCACCATCAACCCTCGTTATTTTCGAACGGGCGCCTGAACATAAGTTCTATGCACATTTACACATCTAACTTCATATGCCAAGAGAAGGGGTTATCTCCGAGTTCGCCAGTAGGAAACTTGGTACTGAACATATTTTCATTCAGTTAATATAGAAAGTAATTTTCTAGATGGTCATTAAAGTAGATTTAGCTTAATAATACACTTGGGTGTAAAAAATCGCACATTGCTCAATTTTCCACAAAAGTTCAAAAATATCAAAAAAACCAATATTTGTTTAATTTTTTTAAATGCAGATTTAAGGTCCATTTCAATACCTATCGTGGTACCTTTTTGTATTTATAAGTGCCATCAAACTAATTTTTGGGGGTAAACATCAGGGGTACACGTTTTTGTGAATTTATCAGCATGAAAATTAAGGGTAAAAATCGAATTAAAATATTGAATTAAACAAAAAAAACGGTTTTATTAATAAGGGGTATTCCCTCCCCTGGCCCGAATGACAGCTTCCATTCGATGCTGCATTGATTTCACCAAAGTTTTCACAAAATCTTGAGGTACCGCCTCCCATTCCTCTACGATCGCCTGTTTCAGCTCCTGGGGACTCGTTGGATCAACATCTCTGGCTCGAACCCTTCTATTCAACTCGTTACATAAATGTTCGATGGAATTTTTAATAAAAAACATGGCAAAAGGTACGACGTACACCACGGGTACTCCCTCAATATACCGTTGAGAATTCATTCCTCTTGAACCGCATTCATACGGCGATTTCGCAACGAAGTTGTTACAAGAAAGCGGTCATCATGCTGTGCTGTAGCATGAGGTCGGCTAGATCCTTGTCGCCATCTGAAGTCACCAGTTTTCTGATAACTCGGCAGAATCGGGTCTACTTTAGATTTAGAGCCACTTCACTATGGTGCTGCCCTGCATAAATTAGTGCAAGCCCTAGTGCGGCTACCTCTGGTGTGGTATCCATTTCTAAATATTTCATGGCCTGCTATTGTATTGATCTTGTTAAATTATTAAACATTTTTGTTAAAAAAAATGCTATACGGTTTCAGTTTGCCGTCTGTCCGTCTGTGTCCACGATAACTTGAGGTCGGATGGAGACATCAACTTAGTAGTGAGGTAGTGTGATATGTGAAATACGCAAATGAGGCAACAAAAATTCTTATTGAGTTCGGTCCGAACCTTTCCCGTCTTTATTTTAGAAATTAATTCGAAAGCCTGCTCTATATGCATTTGACAAGAAATCACTTTGTTGGTACAAGTACAAAAAAGTACCACTGGATAGGTATTGAAATAGACTTTGAATCTGCATTAAAAAAATTAAACAAACATTTGATTTTTTTTGATATTTTTGAACTTTTGTAGAAAATTGAGCAATGTGCAATTTTTTGGACCCAAGTGTAGATTGTGCAACTTTTTTAATGCAAACAGTAGCATAATTTTATAATTATCTCGGGTTGTTTATTTTTTTCTTTAATTTAACAATAAAATTTTCGGGACTGAATTATTTTTATGTGATTTGGCAAAGACATACACTTCATGAAAAAAAACCTTTTCTGGATGGAAATTCCAGGTAAACTTCTTATACATGCCAGGAGCTAATACTACGGAATCAAGAAATGGAATGGTGAATATGTGTGGCCAACGAGTGTATACATAGTCTTTGAATACACCATACTTGATTTCTAAAGTGCAAAATTAAACTATCCAACTTTTGGTAAAAACTGCCTGTGTAGTCAAAAATTATTATTTCTTCTTCAATTTCTGATATCCAATAAGGCAACCATTGTTGAAAATTTGATCCTTAAATTTATTTGTATCTATTAATTTTTTGTGGTGTTTTGTAAATGCTATACTTTTTAACATAATTGCAAAAACTTTAATGCCTGAAAGCTTAATGTATGTGAAGTTGGCCCAAATGTCAGCCAAAAAAACGCAGTGGCAACACGAAAACTGTAATTTCTGTCACGTATGAACTGTCAGTCCAAAAAAATCGTATATCACGACATTTTAATGTTGTCAGTCCAAAAAATTAAAATATTGCTACTTCTAAAAATTAAATATTTAACTAAAATAAAGAAGTTTCAGGAGATTGTGATGCCGATAATATTCAATGGAAGTTGAGATTTTCGGTGTTGGTCATCGGTCCCACAACAATTTTCGGATAGATCTGATTCTAGTTTTTACGAGGAGGAAGTTTCAGGAGGGTGTGATGGAGTCCTTATACCAAGAATGGCCTATATTCGGCCGCTTTACGAACAACCAAAATATTTAATGAAAGTTGGGACTTTCAGTGATGGTCATCGGTCTTACTACGATTTTCGGACAGATCTGGTTCTAACATTTACGACTAAGAAGTTTTAGGAGGCAGTGATGGGGTCCTCATACCAAGAATGGCCTATATTCGGCCGATTTACGAACAACCATACTATTTAATGAAACTTGAGATTTTCGGTGCTGGTCATCGGTCTTATTATGATTTTGGATAGTTCTGGTTCTAGCCTTTACGAGAAAGAAGTTTCAGGAGGCTGTGGTGTGCTCCTTATACCAAGAATGGCCTATATTCGGCCGATTTACGAACAACCATAATATTTAATGGAAGTTTAAATTTTCGGTATTGGTCATCGGTCTCTCTATGATTTTCGGATAGATCTGGTTGTAGCCTTTATGGGTAGAAAAATTCAGGAGGCTGTGATGGGGTCCTCAGACCAAGAATGGAATATATTTTGCCGATCTACGAACAATCATAATATTTAATGGAAGTTGAGATTTTCGGTGTTGGTCATCGGTCTCATTATGATTTTTGGACAGATCTGGTTGTAGCTATTACGAGTAGGAATTTTCAGGAAGCTGTAATGGGGTCCTCATCACGAATGGACTATATTCGGCCGATTTATGAACAACCATAATATTCAATGGACGTTGAAATTTTCAGTGTTGGTCATCGGTCTCATTTTATAGTTTTTGGATAGACCTGATTCTAGCCGTTACGAATAAAAAATTTCTGGAGGCTGTGATGGGACCCTCATAATAATCTCAACTTCCATTAAATATCACGGTTGTTCGTAAATCGGCCGAATATAGGCCATTCTTGGTATGAGGACCCCATCATAGCTTCCTGAAACTTCTTACTCGTAAAGGCTAGAATCAGATCTTTCTAAAAACTTTATTATTTATTATTATTTTTATTTACCATACTATACTATAATGAGACCGATGACCAACACTAAAGTTTTCAACTTCCATTAAATATTTTGGTTGTTCGTAAATCGGCCGAATATAGGCCATTCTTGGCATGAGGGCCCTATCACAGCCTCCTGAAACTTCTTACTCGTAATAGCTACAACCAGATCTATCTGAAAATCGTAGTGAGACCGATGACCAACACCAAAATCTAAACTTCCATTAAATATCCCAAGTAGCACAAATGGGTTGGGATAACGTCGTACCGCCGTTAGCTGGATGACTAGTGGTCGGCTAGCCGACGTTGGTACAACGGTATGGTAACGGTGCTACAACGGTATTGGGGAATAAATCTAAGGTTGTTATAACGTCGTAATAACCACTATTTGTCTTTTCAAATGACTAAGGTTAGTTAGATCGGAGTCGCTTATACAACTATTACGTTCGTAAAAAAAACTAATTTCTTTCGTCATTCGGATTATATTTTGTGGAGAGGGAACTTTTTTTTTCAAAATATGTAAATAATGGTGCTATCTTTTTCATATTGTTATTTATTTCTTTTTCTTGTTTTATAAAAAATACAAATGTTCAGATGTTCCTACTTTGAAAGGTTCTTTAAAAAAATTAAAATTTATAGAATCATTGTTAAACTAATAATTCAAATATGGTGTTAATTAGGACTTATTTTTTCATACAAATTAAGTTTTATAGTAAATATGTACCTGTCTCCCAGCTCAAAACTTACGGGCTTCCATAATTTCTTTATTTTAAAATATAAGTTGATATTTCAAAAAAATAAAAATAAATAAATATGATTAAATTACTCTAATAGCAGAGAAAATCTGTTCAAAAACATCCCCGTCATTAAAATTATGATACTATATTGACATATAGTCATGAAAATTATCAAAATAACAAATTTTGTTTTTCAGAAGTAAATAATTTTTAATGAAACCTAAAGAAAAAATGGCGAGTTTCATAATGTATATGAAAATGACAAAAAAGTTATAAGAAAGACTAATTTATAGCAAACGTATCTCAAAAAACACAAAAAAGTTATTTCAAAATCAAATAAACTATTTTCCCAGCAAATTTGTCACTCTGGCAACAACAACTTGGTTATTTTTTTAACTTAATTGTCAAAATTACTTTTTCTATTGACTTTTAGATTTAAGGGTTTGTTTTAGTAAAATTTCACTTTCCGAAAAAAATGTCGAATGTTTAAATGGCTTCTTTTTTAATTTAAAATGATACATATTTAATTATTTATAAATAATAAATTTTGTACATTTGACGTTTGTCGATAAATAATATTCTCGATAAAATTGTCAAGCGAGTCAACTATGCCACAAAATTGTGATACTTACGTGAAAAATGTTATTTCGTCGTCGTGCATATGTCAAATAACTTATTTAAGATGAATTTCAGTTTTTAAATTACAATAAAGTCGCCAACTGGTCATTAAATATCGGGTAAAACGACCGGTAAACTAAAGAGTCGGCACGTGGGTAAATAATGACCATCAAGTTACACTAGTCGGATAATAGTTAGAAAATGCGAAATAAGTTGGCCAACTCGATAAGAAATAACTTGATATTGACTGGTAAAAGATACCGTCGTATGGTGGTCTCACCGACCGATAAATAAGAAATTTTAGTTTTAAGTTCAAAATGTCTAATTTTTTAAGTTTCTAGCGGTTGCACCGACGTCGGGATTTGGTCATACAACTATAAAGTTATTTGGTGCTACTTGGGATTTTAGTTGTTCGTAAATCGGTCGAATATAGGCCATTCTTGGTATGAGGGCCCCATTACAGCCTTCTCAAACTTCTTACTCGTAAAGGTTAGAATCAGATCTATCCGAAAATCATAGTGAAACCGATGACCAGCACCGAAATTCTCAAGTTTCATTAAATATTATGGTTGTTCGTAAATCGGCCGAATATAGGCCATTCTTGGTATGAGGACCCCATCACAGCCTCCTAAAACGTCTTAGTCGAAAAGGCTAGAACCAGATCTGTCCAAAAACCAAAATTAGACCGATGACCAACACTGAACATTTCAACTTCCATTAAATATTATGATTGTTCGTAAATCGACTGAATATGAGCCATTCTTGGTATGAGGGTCCCATCACATCCTTCTCAAACTTCTCACTCGTAAAAGCTAGAATCAGATCTATCCGAAAATCATAGTGAGACCGATCACCAGCACCGAAACTTTCAACTTTCATTAAATATTATGGTTGTTCGTAAATCGGCCGAATATAGGCCATTCTTGGTATGAGGACCCCATCACAGCCTCCTGAAACTTCTAACTCGTAAAGGCTAGAGCTCTTTCTGTCTAAAAACCACAATGAGACCGATGACCAACACTGAAAATCTCAACTTCCATTAAATATTATGATTGTTCGTAAATCGGCTGAAAATAGACCTTGTTAAACTTAGCCGAAAGTTGCCAGCCGAAAGATAATGCAGATAGTGACTTAACTATTTTTAAACTCTCTTTAAACTCTCGCTCCTATCGATTTTATAATTCCTATAAACTGAAATAATTTCTCCTTCACCCGAATGATGTAATCCGATCCTAAATTCTCATAAATTCGAGTTCGTGACTGATTTTTGCTGTATTCAAGACACTATCTGCATTATCTTTCGGCTGTAAATTTTCGGCTAACTTTATCAGTATTGAAAATAGGTCATTCTCAGTATGAGGATGTATAGTAGTATATGTGTATTAAAATAAAACTATTTATGAGCCAATCGACTAATCGTATAACAAAGGCCGACACACGTCATAGATTTTTAGTTATGAAAAATTCCGAAAACCTCGAATTTTTGATTATGGTTATGATTCAAATATCTCGTCTACGGTCTCTCAAAATGAGTTATTTATTCTAAAGAATTTTTCGACGAAGTCATATAAATAGAATCATTCGTAATACAGAATTAGTCATCTTAAAAATTGTATTACTTTACCTAATTATCAACGTAAAGTGTTTTATTATTTTTGTTCTCTCTGGCCCACCACTGTGTGTAATAAAAAAAAAATGAAAGTGATATTATCACGCCCATTTTATACATAAGCATTTTGTGGGAGTTACTCTCTATAATAATGTCTAGTCAAATATTTCGAAACAGGTACAAATACGTTTTGGAAAGGCAGAAAAATGTATTTACGTTAGTAGTAACACAAATAATTTCAAACTGTTAAGATCTATAAAAATGATAACATTACGGGCATTCCTATTTTGCTCAGTGTTCGTTTTAACGTCAGGATATTTTGAAGATTCTGACTCATGTAATCAAAGTGTTTGTGCTTCAGTGGTATCAAAATGTTTGCTAACCCAAAGTTGTAAATGCGAATTAAAAGCATGCACGTGCTGTAAGGAATGTTATAACTGCTTGGGTGTCCTATTTACGGAATGCTGTAGTTGTTTCAGTAAATACAGAGCTGAGTGATCGGTGTAAATTGTATTAATTATGATTATGTTTTTAGATTTGTGCCCTACCCATAATGCAACGGGTAGCACAGTAGTTGCATCCCAATCGCATGTACAAGACTTAGATGGCGTGCCAGGACTATTTACCGCTTTAACAATCGAACCGGATGTTAGTGACCCGTGGAATGTGTTTACGGTGCCCTTTAACTATGGCAGCCAATTGCCTAATGGTAAAGATAATAATTTTGATATGGAAAGTAATCTTCAAATTGTTGAGGCGTCAAAAAATTCAAATACTAAAACTGCAGGAAATTGTACTGTTGTTTATTTGGCACAATGCATGTCGTGGAATAAATGCAAAGAAAGTTGCCAAAGTATGGGCGCAAATAGTTTCCGATGGTTTCATGATGGATGTTGTGAATGTGTGGGTCCAACCTGTTTGAATTATGGGGTTAATGAAAGTCGATGCTCTGATTGCCCCGAGGAAGAGGATGAAGAATTGTTGGAAGATGATTATGAATATGGGGAGGCGATGGAACCAATTGGATATAGTTTTTAGTGATATACAGTTTATAATGTGTAATAAAGTAATAGAATAAATATTTTAGTTATAAATAAAGCTACAGAAGAGTCTTCCTGCTTAGAAATAATATTTCCAGTTGGATTATCTAGTTTTGCTATCCGCTCCTTGTGTTTATTGTGGGTTCCCGATACAAATAACAGCCTTTGCGTTAGCCATCTCACACAAAAGTTCAATTTTAGTGATTGTTTTAAGGACAGGAGATACATTTTCTATCCTTGTCAAGTATCCGAGCAAATCTTTTTGGTCATGGTTTAGGTTATTAATGCATCGGACCGTTCTTCAGAGACACTTCTAAACGCCAGCAATGAAATATATTTTTTCTTTATACCGTTTATAACTATCAATTATTTCGGGAAAAAATTACTTTACGAAAAAATGTCCATTATCTAAATTTAATCATTCCGAGGAGGGTATTAAGTTTTAACCATTTTAATTAAAATTCAATGATTTCACAATAATTTTAATTTACTATTACAGTAAACCCTCGATTTAAAGGACCCCGATTTAACGGACTCTCGATTTAATGGACGATTTTTTTATTTTCCGATTATGAGGGGATTAGATATGTTGGATGGAAATGGGATTCTTAAATGATTTTGGGAAGAAATTCTGAAATATGGCCACTTGGGACGGAATTCAATCAATTTTTAACCGATTATGACGGGATTGGGTATGTTGGATAGAAGTGGTGTTCTTAAATGGTGTTGGGGAAAAGTTCTGAGATATGGCCACCTGTGACGGAACTCGATCAATTCTTAACCGATTATGATGTGATTGAGTGTGTTGGATGGTAATGTGATTCTTAAACGATTTTGGGAGGAAATTCTGCAATATAACCAACTGGGACGGAACTCGAACAATTCTTAACCGATTATGATGGGGTTTGGTATGTTGGATGGAAATAGGATTCTTAAATGATTTTGAGAAGAAATTCTGGAATATGTCCACCTTGGACGGAACTCGTTCAATTCTTAACCGATTATGATAGGATTGGGTAGGTTGGATGGACATGGGATTCTTAAACGATTTTTGGCCATATTCCAGAACTTTTCCCAAAATAATTTAATAATCGCATTTCCATCCAACACACGAAATTCCAACATAATCAGCTAAGAAATACCTGAGTTCCTTCCCAGATGACCATATTCCAGAAATTTTTCCAAAAACTGTTAATGAATCTCATTTCCATCCAACAAACAAAATCCCTTCATAATCGGTTAAGAGATAAACGAGTTCTGTCCTAGGTGGCCATATTCCATAACAAGTGCAAAATCTATAGTCGATTAAATTTAAAAACATTCGGATTTAACGGACATTCGAATTTAACGGACTCCCCGAATTAATCCGTTAAATCGAGGTCTTACTGTACTATCTTCCGATATATTAACTTTTAATTTCCAAAAAATACTTCCTCTTGTTTTCAAATTTCAAACCCTTATATAGCCTTTGAGTATATAACATTATGTAAATAATAGGTTTACTAATTCAAATAAGAACTAAGAAGTATGTACGTTATATAAAAATATTATACAAGTAATAAAGAATTCATAATAAATATTAATAATTATACATGGCTATGTACTACGAGCAAGTTACATAGAATTTAAATATACGAATATACTACACTGGTAATACATAACAATGCATTGGTGCAAAAATTAGTAACGCTAATCACCTTCCTTGTAGGTGGGGCGGGGTAACTTTTAAATTAAAAGGAACCCTTATTTTTATTGCAGATTCGGATTTTACGGCTTCTTTGAAACATTTTTTTTTTCGATTCATGATAGATGACGCTGTAATAACGATATTAAACTATTTTGATTTCTACGTTTGAAATAAAATTAACACGTTTTCAATGTAAATACTCAAAATTAGTCTTAAATCAAATAAAAAACCTCTTAACGAGGTAAATGTTCGAGTGACGAAAGCCGAATTCAATTCACAAAATTTCTGATATCAAATTTGTGCCGAAAAAAACAATTGTATTCGATTTGTCAACGATTTTTCGGAATGTTAGTGCATTCAGCGCGTTGTTGTTTAACATTCAAAAAACCGTTGACAAGTTGTTGTTTTTAACAGCTAGAAAGAAAAATGTAAACAATCGCGCCGAATGCACTAACATTCCGAAAAATCGTTGACAAATCGAATACAATTGTTTTTTTCGGCACAAATTTGATATCAGAAATTTTGTGAATTGAATTCGGCTTTCGTCACTCGAACATTTACCTCGTTAAGAGGTTTTTTATTTGATATCAATGATTTTGGCAAGGCAAATTGAAAATGAATTGAATTGCGATTCGTTTTATTTTTGTCAGTCGTTTTGACTTCGACTTTGAGTTCACACACACGCGATAGCACACAAGTGGCCGCTACGTGTTATTGTGCCTCATACACAGATGCGCGGCATTGAAATGACCAAAACGAACAACAAAGCCATGCTAATGCAACAAATACAGAAAAACTACACTATAGATAGTTGTATTAGAATATATGTGTACATCGTATGTGGGCATAAGCAGTGGTACGAAAAAAAAAAATTAACATGAGATTGTTAGTGTAACCAATACAATCTTCTGTAGTTTGTTGAATATTGGCATCTGCGTTTCAGACTTTGTTCAGAGCTTAATTGTTGTTCGTTTCGCGAAAAACGAATTACGCATACTCTCACACAGCTGCCGGCTGTGTGTTACGGAGTGGGAATGATTCGTTCTTCTTCTCTCGATATTCGTCACTCCAGTGGCCTGCGTCTGTGTATGAGGCACAATAGAACGTAAAACAATAGAACGAAACTGTTTCAATAAAAAAATGGAAAACAATAAAACAAAATTGTTTCTATTGAAGAATGGTTCAATACGATTTATGTTTGGAAAGTATATGCTCTTGGCCTCGAAATAGTAAAGACTTATACATATTATCTTTTTTATGTTGAAAAGTAGGGTCAGGTCTCATCATTAGGTTCAGGTAGGTAGTTTTTTTTATTATGTCCAGCACGATAACCTACGTTCTGGTGTACTGTTTACAGTGTGTGGAAGACGATTCTATTTCTTTATTTTGCATGCAATTTTTCAATCTTCATTTTGTAGTCTTTTAGTAGATTTTATTTCAGAATCCTTTACCACATGCCACAAACAGGTCATGCCGGGTGTGATCTTATTACACACCCGGTTCTCGTAGGCTATCGGCTGAACATTTGTAGTCTAGTTTTTAGTGTATGTTACAGAGTAGTAAAAATTTAGACCAGATGCATGTGTTTTTGGTAGAAATTCGATTGAGTAATTCAACAATTTTTTTTGCATGTTTCTTGCTGTTTTGTCACTAACTGCATGCGGCTACCATTCATTTTTGACTCCTTAAACAATTCTATAAAATATACATATTTTAGTGTGTTAGTTGGAAATAAAAGTTAATGGTAGCTAGCCTCTCGCTGATATTCCATCTTCATGCGATGGGAGGAGAGATTAGATCTATTTTTCAAAGAAATCAGCATAATGATACAAAAATATCGATTTTATGCAAGGAGACTCAAATGTTCAATGTTTTTGGTGATTTTTTCGATGACATCAATTTGTCAGTTTTTTCATTTTTTTTTGTTATGAAAAAAGAGTCACTGGTAAAAATTCTCTTAGCAATGATAATAATATGATGTATTTATATTTGTTTCATTATAATACGTTGATTCACTATCATTATGAACCGCAACGGACCGATATTAGGGAGCATTTGAGCAAAAAAATAAAATTTTGCAAAAAAATTAGGGTGGCTTTTAAGTTATGGAGGTCAATATCTAAAATATACGAGTTTTCTGGGACAAACGGTTGATGTCATATTGTAGGTGAGATTTGTGGCTAATAATCCTGAAAATATGAACCAAAAGTCTTGGGCTCATTTTTTAGCAATTCGGCCTAATGTGGCCGGCCGATTTCGCATTTTTCAGTTTTTTGGCCAAAATGACCCTCCAACCTAATTTTTTGAATTCTTTTATTTGCTATTTGATAGCTGGCGTCAATACCTTTCCAACGATATGCATATGTCCAGGGTATGTCGAATAGATTCAGCACTGTGGACGTGGCAAAATGGCCAAAAATGGCCGTTCAGAGGCCGGCCGCGGCCAACATGGCGGCCAAACCAAAAAGTTGTAGAACAAAAATTGCTTAGTTTTTTAAGTACTACAACCCCTGAAAATATGAGATCAAATAAAAGAGGTACGGACAAACAAACATATATACCAAAGCAAGATTATTTGGTGACGTCATAGAAAAATTTAAAATTGTCATAACTTTGGTCAAAATCATCCGTTTTGGACGTTTGAGGTGTCGTTGAATTGGTATTGACGTCTACAATCATAATTTGCCAGTTAGAAAATAATTTTGGCATTTTTTGGGGCAGTTATACGCGAAAAACTGATTTTTTGGCGCAATTTTCAGAAGGTCATATCTCCACTCAATGTTGGTAGAAATTCATGCTTTTATACATTATTTAGGTCTATTTTTCAAGACCTTTCTATTGGTATATAACATGATCCTGGCGGCCTCAAAGTGAAAAAGTTCGAAACTTGCTGTATAATATACTTCGTTCGACTTCCAGCACAGTAGGTGCTTTCGTCACTCGTTTGGACTACCGTCCAAAGTGATATATTGTATTTCTTGAATTTTTAAGTACTGAAAAATGACTTGTTAAGAAACTATTATTATCGAGGAACAAGCGATTAAATCTGCTTTCAAATAAATGATTTTTTTGTATTTTGTTTTAAAAATATCGATTCAGTTTGAAGATTATTTCGAAAACTGAAAGAAATATTTGCGTTGAGCTATTAGTACAATACAAATTGGAATATTCAACTGTACAAGAAAAAATTGAAATCGTCCTGGTTTATGGAGCAGCTAGCCGTAATCTTCATAATGCTGTCACTCTCCACGGTTTGCGTTTTCCGAATAGGATTCGTACACGTACTTCATTTTACCGGACTGTTAAATAATTTGCTACTGATGGAAGTGATCAACCGAAAAAAAGAACTCGTCGGACAACAGTCACTGAGAAAAGTAATGAAATATTTACAATAGGCAGATTGTGCACAATGAGATTTTTTGGCCGGAACTTTATAATTTCAGCAGGAACATAATAAGCCAGCCGAAACCATATCATAACCTTTACGGCCAAACTAACTAAGGCACAAAAATCATATTGGATTGTGCATCATTGTGAACTATTTGATTTTTCGGCCGGAACCTTAGAATACGGTTCAGTTCCAATTTTAAAAATGCTTACCTGACAAAAATATAAAATTTTTAAAAGTGCCCATCAACTCCGCTTTATGTCTATGCAAAATTGGTTGAGCCAATAAATGTATACGAACCATTTGTGTAAAAGAATGAAACATTTGTGCCATAGTTGGTTTGGTTCCGACTGGCAAAGTTCCAGCTGAATTTATAATGTTCCGACAGGATTTAAAAGGTTGGATTTGCTGTGGAAGGTATGGTTTCGGCTGGTTTTATATGGCTTCGGGTGCAATTGTAGTAACCCTAGATGACCTTGTTGTGCAAACTCCTAATGGCTGGATTTAAACGGTTCCGGCGTTCAAATCTCAGACAGTAAACAATGATGCACAATGCAGTGAGCTACTTGTGCCATAGTTGGGTTGGTTCCGGCTGATATGATTCCGGATAGGGTGACGCACACGAAATACCAAGAAAGTTGAAAAATTGGATAAGTTTCAAAATTTCACCGTCTAATTAAATTTGTGTGTTCCCAAGAAGTTTTATTTGATATTATTTGTTGATATTCAAATTAAAAACAAATATAAAGTATATTTTTGATTATTATTAGTATTATTAACTGAAGTAAATCAACAACAATTTTATAACAATTTTCATAACTGCCAAAAACAATTATTTAAATCAATCTGTTGTACACAGAAAAAGAATTTTTCTACTGATTTAATCAAACAACAAGAGAATTAGAAATTTTGGAATTTGCATACTCGTACGACATAATAAAATTTCCAACGACAACCGAAACAATTTTATTCTTTTGATTAAATTATTTTTGGAAATGAAACAAACGATATGACAAAAATCATCTACTTAACCACAATAAAAAATTTACCTTGATGAATTTCTCAAGTAATTGTTATACATTCCAGATTCCTTGTTAATAAAATTTTTGCTTTAGTTGTGTAAACGTGAATACTGGGTATAGGAATACGATATACATTCATAAAGATATACAAAATTATTCGTTTATCAGAGAGAACTTTGTACAATAAATATGTACATACAATATTAAAAACTTTTTCCGAATGTACACTCACAAAAGCTAATTATTAATTTAAATTGGTTTTTTAACTTTTTGATGTTATGAATTTTTGAATTCTCGATATAAATTTAATAAAACCTTTTTCTTGGAATTTCAATTTGGCTCAATAAATCTTTATTTTAACAAATTAAATTTAGAAACGTTAAATGAAAATTATAACTGTTTGTGAATATTTTCTTGATGAAATATTCCTGTATAAACATATTTTATTAACATATAAATAAAAAGTATGTTAGTGAAGCTTGTGGTTAAGAATTGTTAATAATTGTTCAATTATTGGCTCGTTAAATTTTTTGTTAGTATACCTTTGCTAGTTAAAAAACTAATTCGAAAATGTCATTTTTCAGAAGAAATGTAAAATTCAAATATTATACTGGTATTATTATTTCGAAAAAAGTGTTAATTATAATTCCATGGTATCTAATTGAGCAATAATTTCACAGCGTTGTCCATGCAAAATCTGAAATCTATAGTGTACTTGGTACAGTATTTGGAAATAATGCAAATTATAGTACCATCAAGAGTTTGTAGCGAAATGCGAATTTTACTAACAGATTACTCCCTCAGAGGTTTCTGGGCGGTGTTAATAGCCGACTATAGCTCAGGGTACGGGTGTGGGGGTTTCCAGAAACATGAGGAAATATTTTATTTCACCGCTAAAAAGGACGAACAGCAATGAATCATCACAGCAGTATTCACCGAACTTACCTTCGACTCATCATCTTAATGAGCTGACACTTTATAGCATTTCAATTCAAACTGATTAAAGCGGAAAAATTATAAAACATTCGAAATAAATTTTAGATTGAAAAGCCAAATAAACTGTATTTCCATGCAAATTATTAACAAAGTTGAGAACAACAAAAAAAAAAAAAAATCAAAGAAAATTCTGTAAGCTAGGATGCATTACAAGTAAATATAAAATATAATACGATAATGCTAATGAAATGTTCTTATATGGTAATGGTACTTAGTTATACAGTCCGGACTTAGGCTTTGAATAATATACCTAATGTATCGATTGAATAAATCAAATTAAATTAGATTAATTGAATTCCGAAATTATAGAATTACAATCGGTTGGAAATTAAACCACAAAAAAAAATATTTCACCTAATTTAATTTCACTTACCCAATTTAATTAGAACTTAAATGGTACCAACAACAAAATTAAGAAATACATATATATTGATACATATAAATGGCGAAAATTATTTAAATTAATTAAACTATTTAAATTTAAGTTATATTAAAAAAAAATATATAAAAAAATATTTGAGTTAATCAAGGTATACGAGTACATAATTCATTTTCTTAGATAGGTAATATTAGTAAAGGTTAATAATATAATGATAAAGGTAATAATATAATTTTATATAATAAACATAAGAGATTAGTAAGAATTAAAAAAAATCAAAATTAAAAACTCATCCTCCGCCAAATAGTAATCCAAGGGGTGGTTTCTTCTCAATTTCATGTACAAATACAGAATTGTAGTTTTAATGAGTATTTGTTGAATGGTTTATATACTCATATGTTTTGCTAGGTAGCCAAATCAAAAGGCTACACGACAGCAAATTTGAACACAGTTATCAAAAATGTTTTATTTTGGTAACCTTCAGGTCGTAGTGTAACGCTAATACTACCAACTGTTTAAAACCAGCTAGATCGAGTTTTAAATTTTAGATTTTTCCAATGTTCGCACAATAGAATTTAATTATTTTATAAGTTTTATTATTTTCAATTTATTATTTTATGGTAAACTTATAAAATTTTCTAACTATTTTTTTCTTATTTTTATCGTTCCAAATGAAACTTCTTAAGGTACAAAAATTACAAGCAAATGAACACTACTCGCCCATTTGGCCTTGTTTCTCTGGCTTCACAATTTAGTTAGACGACACATATCACACGAATTTATTTAACAGTAATCTGTTTTACAATCATTTGAAATTAAAATTTATTGATTAATCTATATTTTTTTTGTTTTTTTTTCATATTAAATGACTTAGGTAAATTTATAGTCTTTACTTTTCACACAAACGAAATTAAACCAAAATTATTTTCTCCAAAACCCGTAATATAAGCGATCGGGTTCACATACAAATTTACCACCACACTATCTGGGATCGCACTCGTTATACAATGTGTTGCATGCACATATCAATCAAATAATCACGGTGAAACTTAGAATAACGCGATCCCCACACGTTGTATTAAGTCGATTCGGTATATTTTTTTTTTGTTAGCACTAGGTATTTACAGGGATTCTTGTAAAAATGAATAAATGCTATCACATACACGAGCTAATTATTTTAAGGTATAAAATTTTGATTAGACTGACCCCGAGTCGTTGTTGTTCCCTCTATTTATCACTTATCAAAAACGAATGTAGCAGATTTTTATGATTTCTCTTTGGTGTGTTCTTGTGTAGGACACACATACCTTTTATATTGGGAATCAGAGTTGGGAACGCTGTACGCAAATGCGGCCGGCGTTACAAGTTTTTGAAACATAAACGTAGTTGCTTTTAACGTATTTTTTACTTTTTGGGATTATTATTTTATTATGTAGTACAATAAAAAATATTTAAAAAATTTCCCGAGTTACAATAAGTATTCGATTGATTGTTTCACCAAATTTCTTATTTGAATCCTTTGGTTCCCAGCAGCTATTTGTAAATAATTTAGTGATTCTCCTCGTTTCAGTCGTTCTACTACTTAAAGTTTTTCTGAAACAGATATCGAATTTCGCTTTTGTGGCATAGTACATATTTAAATTTAACAATTTAGTAAGAATTTCTAAAACAAAAAGAGAAGATTAGTTTAGTTTAGTAACATTTATACTGAAGGTATTTATTTATTACTTATCTAGTTTTATTTACCGCAAGGAAATTAATTTCATTCAACAATCAAATGTGTGTTTACTCTGTCAAATTGCATTTAAATACTATTTCGGAAAATATTCATACTTTACCATGTCTATTTATCGGCTCACGACAAAATATTCGTTTGATTTTTCACTGCACAATTAATATTAGTAATGGTAATATATTATAACGAGGAAGCGTTACCATTAAAAGACAATAAAAGATTTCAAATAGATTTTTAATAACATCTTTACTCGGTTGCGATTTAAATACAGACTGACTTTTGTAATTTCAAATTTTATGTCTAAGAATGCTGATTAAGAATTTTATATTGCATTTTTATATTTTCCAAGAAAGACATAATTAAATAAATTTAACATTGACGAGTTTCATTTTATATCGACGGAAATTACAGTGAACGTGAATTACCTCAGTTGCATCTTTACTTTTTATAACAGAAACTTGATACGTTGTAAGTTATATTGACTTAGACGCACGTGCGGTTGTTATTGTTCTTGTTGTTGGTGGTGGTCTGGGCTGCTGACGAAACTTATGCATTGGGTACATCGTACCTAAACTAATTTAAACATTAACCAAAATTCTGTGTTACTTAATTATTTAACCGTTTCGAATACATCAATTTAAAAAGTCGACTCACCGCATAATTGAATGTTCTGTGAACAAACATCAACTCAATATAATACCTAAATGAACTCCACTATAAAAGAAATTTATTTTATCAGTGATGCCAACAGATCACAAAACAAGAACACAGTACAGGCAATACTGTGCATAAATGTTAGAAGTGGATGTTAAAATCGTCAATATCCCTTTTCCGGCCACAAATTTTTTTTTTAATTTAAGTCCTCTCTCTTTCTCTGGCACTATATCCCATCAAGGGATTTGGCCGGCTCAAATGAGGTTTCATAATCATATTTTCATTTCGGATAATTGTTACGGAACAAGAGTATAAAATTACTGCTCTGAACAATAATGTATGGAAGATTAACACTTCAAATCCATTCGCATACAGAAACTTGTCAATGAAGCTGAATACGCAAAAATATCAGTGGTACACGTACCAAAACAAAAACGTTCGTCCCATCAAGGTCATGGCAAGAGGGCTACATCCAACCTGTGAAATTAATTCAATAATGGAGGATCTAGAAAATAAAGGATTTAAAATCCTTGATGCCGTAAACATTATTGAAAAAGAGAGACGTAGCGGAGAGAACCGACTAGAAGCCGTTTCAAAAAGAGGGCTTCCCCTGTTCTTGCTAACGTTTGATAAATCCGAGCAAATAGAAAACATTTACAATATAACTGGCATACTCAACATGCGAGTCAAGATCGAAGCTGTTAAAAGAGGCAGTACAAGAATAGTACAATGTTAAAAATGCCAAGGCTTTAACCATACGCAACGATATTGCGCGCGCGATCCAAGATGTGTGAAATGTGCTGGAAAGCACATGCTCAAATACTGGAGAAGGACCCAACACAAACTTGCAAACTATCAAAAGAAGAACCAGCAAAATGTATAAATTTTAATGGGCAGCATCCAGCCAGCTACCGAGGATGTGAGTTGCCAAGCAGCTATAAAAAATGAGAGATCAGGCACGCAAACCACCTCTAAGTCATCCAAACAGGAATCGAGTAAGAAATGAATCATATATGCGTAGGGAGAATTATACATATGCACAGGCCGCCTCAAATTCGAAAGAAAATGAGGCGAACGGTACCGAAAATTTCAAAAACACTGTCCTAGCAATTCTAAATGGCCTTGAAGAACAGAATAAACTAAATAAGCTAATTCTGAATCGACTTATCCTGCTGGAAATACCAACTTCCAAAATAGTTCAAAATAAATAATGTCTGCAATACATAGTTCAACTCATAATTGCGGAGCAGAATCCAGACATCAAAACTACTCATTAAGAATAGCCATATGGAATGCAAACGGATTAACACAACACCTAGAAGAATTAGAACTATTTCTAAATACAGAGAAAATTGATATATGCTTAATATCAGAAACACATTTTACCAGCAGCTCCTATGTATCAATCTGGAGATATACTTGTTACCATACCACACATCCTGCAGAACGAGCAAGAGGAGGGTCAGCTATAGTTATTAGGGATAATATTAAACATCACGAATAATTAAAAATAGAAAAGAATCCATGCAAGTAACAACCGTGACGGTTAAATTTGGTCATCACAACACCTGTAATATATCTGCAATATATATTGTCCCCCACGGTATAACCTAAAAAAAAGAAGACCACATTAACCTGTTCCAGAAATTAGGAAGTAACTTCATTATCGGAGGTGATTTTAATGCAAAAAATACCTTCTGGGGTTCAAGACTAACCTCTCCAAAAGGCAAAGAATTACTTGCAGCTGGCCAATACTCGAACTGTGAATTTTACTCAGGAAGGAAGCCAACGTACTGGCCAACAGATCCTCACAAAATCCCAGACCTTATAGATTTCTACATCACTAAAGGCATATCGGAACGCTACATCTTAGAAAATGATGAAAGTCTAATATCTGATCATTCTCCTGTTATTATGACGGTTAGTGAAAATGTAATAGAAAAAACAAATTCACCACAACTAACAAACAACAAAACAAACTGGGAATTGTTTAAGCAGTTAGTAGAGGAAAAAATAGAACTTCAAGTGCCAATCAAAAGTGAAAAGTGCCAATCAAAAATGAAATAGAAGAGGAACTAGACCGGGTCATTGATGTCATACAATGGTCGGCTTGGGAATGCATCCCCCAAATTATCATCCAGGAAAGAAAAGTCCGTTATTTACCCAATAGAAGTAAGAGAATTAATGCAGGAAAAACGAAAAGCCCGAAAGAAATGGCAAAATACGCGTGTGCCGCAAGATAAAACCACTTTAAACAACTTGTGCATCAAACTTAAGGTACTCATAAAAGCAGTGAAAAATGAAACAATTGGAAAATATCTTTGTTCTCTAGCCCCAACTAAAGATACTGACTACTTCCTCTGATAACAGGGCAAATAATAAAGGAGCTGCCTGAAAAAGACACCCGTAAATTGCTGCACATAATCAAATCAATGCGATCCTAAGGAAAAAACATGTGCCAATGCAGTGGAAAGTAGCAGAAGTAATAATGATTCCAAAACCGGGCAAGCCACCGGAACTGAAAGGAACTGAGGAAGGATGAATATCCGAAACCAGGTTTTCCATAAATAAATAAGAAATTGCCACTTAAAGAAGATTTTATTCAACTTATATTTTGTTTATAACCTTTACGTTCTTTTTATATATGTATATAAAGTTATTTTAAAGTGTAAATAAATTTAATATAATTTTTTAAAATAATAATTGAGTTTTATAAAAAAAATTTTTAAAATCAAATAACTATAATAGTGGTAAAATCCCAGCGCCATTCTGAAAAAATGGATAAATTCCATTTTCACTATATATATCTAGGAATGACCCTAGATACCAGGCTCAGATGGAAAGAGCACGTTAAAAAGAAAAAAGAAGAACTTAATATCAATTATCGAAAAATGTATTGGCTGCTCGGGAAAAACTCGGAATTGTCAACCGAAAATAAATTGCTATTATATCAACTGGTGCTAAAGCCTGTATGGACTTACGGAATACAGCTCTGGGGCTGTACAAAGTAAACCAACATCAAAATAATTCAAACTTTTCAAAACAAAGTGCTACGTGGTATATACTTTTTACGCTATTTGCCGTAGGCACTTGGCGAAACAAACTTATACTTAATAAACACATTTTTATTAATCACTTGTTTTTTGTTTCGCAGAATATTTTGAATATTTTTCAAAAAGTTTAAAAAATCACTCGATCGATTTCGACTTGTTAGGTCATCAAGTGTGTTTCGCCAAGTGTCTACGGCAAATAGCGAAAAAGTATTAAGTTGGCAGATTTGGCCACCCTCGCCGTAATAGGTAGATACTCCTGATGATGACCTAACAAGTCGAAATCGATCGAGTGATTTTTTAAACTTTTTGAAAAATATTCAAAATATTCTGCGAAACAAAAAACAAGTGATTAATAAAAATGTGTTTATTATGTCTACGTGGTATAGTTAACGGTCCGTGGTACATTGGGAATGATAACCTTCATAGGGCAGTAAGACGATTGCAGAGAACGAAACCAATTGATTTAATGGATTAAGGACACCAAAGCAAAGACTACTTCAATAAATAACATATAAATGGAGCTGGCCAATGGGCGTCTTCTCATTCACAAGTGACTAAATTAAGAAAGAAAAATTACTAGATGAATTGTATTCAGTTGTAATAATTTAAATAAAAAAAAAAAAACGGATAATGAGTGATTAATTCATTGATCCTAAACCAGCCGTGAAATTTTTTCACCACCGGGGATCGAACCCAGGACCTCCGGTCGCTGGAACAAGCATGCTGACCACTTTGCCACCGGGGCGGTTTTTTTTAAATTTAAGTCCACCGTGCGCAAATGTTTGTAAAAAACGACAGGTTGTAATGCCTTCCGGATTTTAACGGATCTTAGTTAATTCGGAATTCTTTTTGAAAAAAGCATTATAAATTATACAGGGTGTCCTAAAATATATCCGAAGTAGATATATCATTTTTTTAAAAAAAATTTAATTTATTTTTCATTAATTTATGTTTCCGATCGGTGTTATAATATTCTTAATGGACTTTTTTAATAGATATGCAGTAAATAGTATGAGTAGTTGTTGCACTTTTTTTGAAAAAAAAATCTAAACTTCAATTTTCAGCATGAAATGTGGTAAATATTTGTTTTCATAAAAGCTTGAGCTTCTTTGGTGAAAAAAAATGTATAAAAACCTAAGTGGCCAACTATTTTAAAAATATGTGTGTTTATTGCAAATTCTAAAGTGGTTTAATACATTCTTTTATCTAATGTAAATACGAGGTTATTGCTATTAATATGCAGAAGGAATACATTCGGTTAAATAACAAAATTTTAAAAATTGGATTATTTCTTGTCTTAAACTGTACCTGATGATAAGGGATTTATAAACTTCATATTTGCTACCTAAGCGTGCTCTGCGCTACCCATCAAATGTATTAAACGTTAAATAATTAAACATTAATTCCGTTTATCTAGCTTCCGTGTTTCTCTAGCTTATATCTCGGCGAATTTTATTAATCAGTATACGTCACAAGAATACGCAAACATGCATTATATTTATGGTGAATGCAGAAGCAACGCAAATGCAGCTGCATCCCTTTATATGGAAATATACCCAAACGCGCTTCATCCAGATTATCTCGTATTTATCAGAGTCCACGGTTGTTACTCGTGTAATTGAACGAGATCCGTCTACCTCTACAAGAGCAATAGCACGACGCAGTGAAATCGCAAAATCGAACGTGCACCGTGTTTTGAAAAAAAAAAATTACTTCCACCCCTCCAACATAATATACATTCATTCTGGGACACCCTGTATAACATATTAATTTTTTTATTATTATTATAGTTATAGTGTTACTTTTTGGACGAAAATGATTTAATTGGTATGCACAAATGTGTACCAATGGTCCAAAATAGATACAAAAATAAATTGTTGACATAATCTCTTTCGTACACGCCCAATTGTGATCGCGTGCCGGAAAAGGGATATACAAAAAATAAAAATTACAGTAAACACCAAAAATAGAAACTGTTGTAAAAAAAGATATGAAAATGGTTTTATGTGCCTGCTTGTGATTTAATGCTACTTACATACCAAGCGGATTCGATTGCGGCAAAATTCTGCAGTTTTGAGTTGAAGTTAGTCATCAAGCTCAAAATATTAGTCTTATGCACGTCATTTTGTTTGCCAAATTTCATTTGTAATTTTCGCTTGGACGGCGAACTTGAAAATAAATGAAAAATTTATACCTGAACCGCAGCAATATGAAAAATTGTTGAAACTAATGGTAAGTGGCACACGATTGGAGTTAAAAAATCATCAAACGACTGGCTAACAGTCATGTCGGAATGGAGAGAAAAAGTTAAAAGTGATTATTGTTACAAGTAATTTTACTATAAAGTACCCTGAATTCTTTATTTAATTTACTATTTATATATAAATATTTAACCTTAGACTGAAGTCAATAAAATTTACAGCAGAAGAATTGAAACTGATTAATTTCCTAACTAAAGAAGATAAAACTACTCAAACTCAATCACAATTATCCTGCATGTTAGATCATTTAGAAATCGCTAGTGAGTCTCCTCAAAGCTATATGCCACAATTAATTATGGAAATGGAATCTCTTTTATTATTTTGAATCGTGATGAACATTGCTGACGTAAAATGTATGAAAAATGGTGTTCTCGAGTTAAATTAAAAAAAAAAATTACGGTAGACTCTGTTCGGGGACATAGCCGCAGGGGTTGTTAGGCGTAATACAACTCTAGTCATATAAATGTAAGTATTATTTTGGCGATAAAAAGAGAGTTTTTGAAATATTTTTTTATTATAAATCACAATTTTATGAAGAATTGGTCTATGATACGAAAAGTGACAAGCCGATGAAAGAAGTTCTGGAGTTATTTTTCTTTTATGAACAAATCTATGTAAGTATTTCCTAATGTACTTGGATAATTGGTCGGAACCATATCTAGATTGAGATGATGCTTCATAAACTCAAACACTCCTTCATTCCGTTTAACATCTACATTAAAATGACCCATTAAAATTATTGGAACCTCTTTATCCACTGTAAACCGTTTATCAATTAAATTTGAACTTTCGGTATATTCCATTAATGCCGCAAGAAAGACAATATTTAAATTGACCTCTTTAGCATGCGGATGAATGTAAATAGAATCAAGTATAAATTTTGACGAACCACAAATATCACCAACTGAATCGATCAACTGTCTTCTAACATTAATATCAAACTCAATAGGCTGACAATCTGCTACACTATTGATATTTCTATAAATTGGTAGATTATAGCAATTTATAGATAGCTTTACGCTTTTTATTTATCAATTTCGAACGAAGAGTGTTTTTCATGTATGATTTCAATTCAAATCCTTTAATTTTAATCGGTATTTGTTTGATTCTCGTACAAGTTTCACTCAGAGCAACAGAGCAAGAAAATCAGACTTTGGTAATATCTCGTCGGTTTCAATATCTAAGTGATGAGCAACTAAACTTTGAACGTTTAAGTTAACTACCCAACTAACAATTTAGGTAGTTTATTCTATCGCTTGGTGTAATATGTGCTATTTCGGTAGAAATAACGTAAAATATTGGTTATTTTTCTACTTTCAAGAAGTATTTCCTAATTGGTAAGAATTTAGGGAAAATTTATGAAAATTTTCTGGCGTTTTTCTACCTTTAGGCGGCTTTTACTTTTTAGTCTAATATTAAGAAAGTTTGGCCTAATTTGCACCAGCGAATCGTGTTTAAAGTAGAAAATTGGGTTTAAAATAAGTAAAATATTTCTTCTTTTCCTACCTATTGTCAACTTTAAAGTTACTTTAACTTTTAAGTCGAAAGAATAACAAATATTAATAGATTTCGTCAATTATATTTCACCGATTTTCAACCTTGAAAACGATTATACTTTTAAAAAGAAAAATAAGGATTTTTTTCTATATTTTCCCCTTTTTTAACCTTAAGGTTAAAATTTCTTTAAAGAAATACTAGAGTAGAAATTTAATTTTACCGATCGTCTATAAGACCGTAAATCACCTGCAAAATTCACTTAAAACACGAATTTCCTAAAAGGTTCTCTCACAATTTTCTATATGGTCGAAAATAAGCAATTTTTACTAAAGTAAGACATTTTGATTTTATTACATCATCAGCTTTTGTCGTAAAATTTTCTTTAAATAATTATTCATAGTACAACTCGTATATTCAAAGTGAAAGGTTAAAAAATGAATAAATCCAAGGCGTATAAAACACCTTATCGTTACACTTCTAGTTATTTTAGAAAAGTGAAGAGTTATAAAGATAGAAATAAAAAAAAAATATTTTTAATTCTTTCATCCCTTTAAATTATTCAACATCTGTTAATTTGGATATCGCATTATCGAACGGAGCACCTACAGAACCAGTGACACCCACCCATTTGTGTGGTACTACACTAAACTCTTTTATAACAAGAGCACCTCTTTTTTTTAAGGTCTCTACCAGAGAAAAAAAATTTTGTACACTTTCTCCCTCCATGATAAAGCGCACGCAATAACATACAAAATTATAAATTTATCACACGACACGAAATTATAAATGGAAAAATATCGTAACAAAATGTTGACATTTCTCGCGCAAGCATATGGCGAACAAAAAAAATTGTAAAGGCAGAGCTGCACTTTTAGATGCTTTGTTTGCGTTTTTCGATTCTGATGTTCTTTCGAACATTTACGACAATTAGTATATTGATTAATTTTACCCGAATCAAATCAATTTTAAAATTACATATTTTTTATGCTTTTCTGAAACATAAATTAAATTTGTTTATAAATTTGCCTAGTTCGTGCTGTAAATTGATGGTCACACATTTTCCATAGGCGTCGTTGATATTCTTATTACATAATAAATTTATTATCTTTTTTTATAATTTTTTTGGTTACTTCACTGGAAGCTGCGCAGAACGATGTAAAAATGAGTTCCAGCACGATAATGTTTTACCTATAAGTCGATTAAAAACCCTATTACGTACATTTTTTTTCTGACTTGTTTAGTAAAATTTCACCTAAACAAGTAGAAATAGAATTCGAAAATGCAATTTGAAATTGACCTAAAAGTAGAAATTACTTAAACAAGAATTTTCGACTTAAAATAAGTAATTTCGTTTTAAACCGATGGATATTTCGTCGCTAAGGTCGAACAATTTAGTAATTATGGAAAATAAAGACGATTTTTAAAAATCCACCATATGTATTTTGCTTAATAATGACCTTGAACCGAAATTTGATGTTACCGAAATGACAAGAAAAATTATTTCTATATAAATTATATAAAAACAAAATTACAATATAAATTATTTATAGATGGCATTTCAATTTTTTGAGGCAGAAAGTGCGTTTCCATCGAAAAAATTTCAACGGCATTACGTTTTATATTGACGCAATACTTAATTTCGCGCATATTAAAAATGTAATGTATTATTTTTCTCATAATATTATTCATTTGAATTTTCCATTTTAATAATAATAAAATAACTTGTTTCATTTTTCTGAAAAGTTATATTAAAACTGGGTAACATGTTATTGTCGTAGTAGAAAATTAGGAGAAAATAACTTATATTTTCCGTCGAATCGACGTAAAACTAACCAAAAATAGGTAAAAGGAGAAAGTGAAAATATACCTAAATAACACTTTTTAGGTATAATTTTACGTCGAATCGACGTCGAAAAATTCTCCAATTAGGTTGATTCGACGTCGATTCGACGTAACCTTACACCTATTTGGTTAGTGTTTTTCGTTTTCAAAGACTATTTTTAAGAAAAAATCTACCTATAATCGACATAATTTGTTAGTTGGGTATAATCAATAGTTTTTTAATTAATTAATTAATTTTTTTTGTCGTTCATTATTTTCATTTATACGCGCTACACCCAAATTAGAACGTTTCTACCAATAATAGTTTTGAAAATATTAACATGTATGTAGGTAGACATCAAAATCGCGCTTGCGTTTTCTTAGATTGCACACTTGATGGACGTAGTTCTACGTCAAAACAAATGGGTGACGGTTCAAAATTCATTTAATGATCAAAAACCAAACGTATTCACCGGTTTAGAATTAAGGCGTGATTACGTATGAGCTCGCCGATTAATGACGTGACTGAGGTACACCAAACACAAATTGACATCTATCGGATGATGGTTGCATGTGCTTAAAAGCGTTGCCGCACATACACACCTAATTACAGACGATTCGTGCGTAAATTTATTTTGCGTCGCCACATACAAGAAAAAAATACAGACGATTTTTGCAACAACAATTCTTTATATTTTGTTTTGAGATCTATAGTTCCCACTATAGAGGAAAGACGTGTTTTTGTCTCTCCTCTACATAAATACATAAATATGTTAAATGTGCTTAAATTAATTAAATAATTAACTAATATACTTAAGTGCATACATAAATAAATAACAATATTAATAATAATTTGTGTGTTTTAAGTAAAGTGAAAATTTATACAAGTGAATAATTGTGTTAATTTGTGTATGATGCGCTTGCAATGGCACAGAATATGTATATAACGATTTCGTTTATATGTATTTTGATGCCGTTGTTTGAATGCATCATACGCATTGTATGTACTTTTTAAATATGGGTAGGACTTTTTTGATGTCAAAGGATGCTCAAGCTAAGTGTTTTTTCATTGTTTTAATACATATTTTATTATTATTTATTATTACAAAAATTTAAGTATATAAACGCTAGGTAATGTAACACATAAAGGTGTACAATACTAGTGTTTTTATTATTTTAGTTTCCATATAAGTTTTAATTTTGTTTGTGAATGTAGATATGCACTTATAATAAGAAAGTACGCATTTATGGTGTGTCGCCCTAGTGTTGTGTGGTATCGTTTACGTGTGTGTGTGTCGTAGCTAAATGCATTGCGTTGTATTATATCCCTTTTCCAGCCCGCGATCCCAACTGTGCGTGCACGCAAGAGAATCTTGTCAAAATTTATTTTTGACACTATAATAATAATAAAATAATTAATATGTTGTCAAAAACAAATAAATGATTGTTATATAATTTATATATTATCAAATTATAATGCTTTTTCAAAAAGAAATCCGATTTAACTAAGATCCTTTAAAATTTTGAAGACATTACAACCTGTCATTTTTTTCGTACACATTTGTGTACGGTAGACTTAAACTTAAGTAAAAAAAGTTTGTCTTGCCGGAAAGGGGATATACTGTGATATACATTCACACAATCAATATATAATAAATAGTATTTGGTTATAAAATATAAAAGAATGCGGTGTTTGTGTTTATGCTAGTATGTGTGCTACCTACATGCTCTTAGTTGCTTATTATTCGTTTTTCGTCCATTTTTTTTATGCATTTTTTGTATGCCATTTCTCTTTGCTCTTGAATAGTAAACAGAAATTTCAAAAATGATGTGCGGTAAAAAAAAACGAATAGTGAGCGTTTAATGAGAAACAAAAAGGATTGATGTCATTATATTTGTTAACGAACGGGATCTAGTGCTCTTTTGTTGTACTTTATTCTATTTGAATAAGAAAGCGAACATAGGAATAGATAAACGTATTGTTGTCTGTATTGAATGATCGATGAGAGAATATAACTTCTCTCTACATTATTCTTCATAAGTAAATAGTAAAACGAAATATACATATTTTGTTTCTTCTCATTATTTTTATTGAACAGCATTACAAATAACCCTTGAGATATACTCGACGTGACGGCGACGATTGTAAATGTCAAAAACGTTATTCTCCATAGCCTAATGACGTTAATCGCGTCGAATATAATTGCTGTAGTTTAAAATCATATATTTTTACTTTTGAGTCACGTCGGTCGCGTCGAGTATATCTCAAGGGCAATGCACCTAGAAGACAAGGCAATACTGCTTGTTACGTCATCAAATTTATGTCTAAATAAACACATAACATTTAAGGGTTTACCGAAATGTTTAAGGCATATTTTGATAATAAATTAATATGTAAATTATTTTTTACCAAATATAAAAAACTCGGATCATTTATTTGAGTTTAATGCCATACCAAAGATTGAAATCGTCGACATAAAATGACGTCATAAAGTAATGAGGCCATTAGTATCTAGGTGCACTGCTCAAGGGTAACACTATTCGATCGGTGTGGAGAGTGAATAATACATTTTAACGAGCGAATTATTAACCTTCATATGTATGCATGTGTATGCATATGCGTATATGAGTATTATGTACGGCTGTATTTATGGATATGGATATGTTTAGTTACCTATGTGTATATTTATATATATATATGATTTGCTTTTTTTTACCTCCTTATAATTATTTTAATAATTAATTTGGAACATTATTATAACATATTAATATTATTTTAATGTATATATCGTCGATTTGGTGCAACGGTGACACAACTGAAAATTTTTAATTATTCAGTAGAGCGATTTGAAAAAATCGCTTAAAATTGTTTGTAAAAACAGCGTTTTCAAAACTAAATAAAAATACATTCTGATTAGTAAAATAATATTTTTTCTATTCCTACAACTTCAAGCGGATCTTAATTTTTATAATTCCTTAATATTTTGCAAATTATCTTAAGATAATTTGCAATATTAAGATATGTTAAGAAATGTTAATTTCTCTCTTTAACTGAGTGATTTTTAACATGGAATCTTACCTATTTCCAAGAAATAACTGCTTAAGAGAGTGTGTTTTGATACAAAATTATAAAAATATGAATTATTAGGTATCGAATATATTAGAAATGAGTGAAATTTGAGTTGTGTCACTGTTGCACCAAAGCGACGATGTGTTTATGATTAATTGTTTTAATTCGCAATACACCCAGGTCTGTATTTACACGGTAGATACGTTTCAAAGAATATAATCAATGGTGAGTTGCAAAATCTCTCATCGCCAACTGCTTGCTGATTATTTCGGTGTATGTACATTTCATCGGCTACGTTTGATGGAGCAGTGTCTACAATTTTAACACAATCGGACCAAACGTTCTTCTAGCAAGCATTCAAAGTATAGATGGTCTTATTTTGGACACGGACAAAACTGCATGTTTTATACAGTCCAAGATTGATTTTTTTCCACACGTCAACAACAGTTAGTGATTCATCCTCATCCATTTTATTTAAGTATATTTAAATGATCGTCTTATTTAAACTTAGGCTTTCTTATTTGCCATCCATTGAACTAGAAGTTCCATTCCATTGACACTTTTCAATGCTCATTGTCGGAGTAATCGATTAACTATGAGAGATATTAAATACGAATTTTTGAGACATTGCCGCTAAGCAACAACGTAATGCTACCTATTGCCACTTTGAAACCAGTACCACTCTTTTCCGTTCTAGACACAAATGTTCTGTTTGGCATTTTCTTCCAGAAATGTTAAGTTAAAAAGTTCCAGTGTTAAAAAATTTATCAGACGTATATTTACTGTCTTCAATTATTTTGGCAAGTTTAGAAGAATATTCTGTAATAGCTGCAGCACCCGCCGATGCTGTTTCACACTTAATTTAAATTATTAATAATGGCATGTCTTCGTAAAAAACCCTTGTAACCACCCGTTACTTGTAATATATTTTTTGGTCTAATTGGGATCACGTTGATGGTTCCAGTTGTTTCAGTTTCTCATAAATGCATACGGCTTTCTCCTTAGTAATACAGTTCAAAGATATACGTTTTTGGCTATGATCTTCAATAAATGGAAACAATCCCTTTTCCATATTTTCAATGGCCGCATTTCTAGTATATGAGAATGCGCTACTATATCCTGGTATCATCTGACACAGAATTACGAATATCCTTCTTCTTTTTTTTAATTGTTGGAATTGTACCTTCGTTCAACTTAAAGCTTTTACTGACCGATGTAGAACATTTACCTTTTGCAAATCGTTGTAATATATTTATTTTTGTCTCTAATGGTTTGCGTTATGAAAATCTTGACTTACCCAATACACAAAATTCAATTTTTAAATTTAAATAAACGAGCAGCAATGCTTGATAAATCATTTTAAACTATTTATTAAAATTTAATTAAATTTTATTTTAAGTAACACTAAAACTAAGATTGAAACAATGGCCAATACATATTATTATTTTTTTTTCTTTGTGTAAAAATAATCATTTGTGAAAGAAAAGAAAAACACCGTGGAGGAACAGGTTTGGGTGTATATGTAAATATTCAATACTTTTTTTTTTGTAGACTGATTTAAAGGGATGAGACCGGCATGGCAAAGGGAAAATGGTTTTTAATTTTTATTTTTGTGTTTAACGACAAGCAAATCTTTGATGTGCCTCGGGCTTTTAATGTTGACTATTTTTTTAGATTGCTCACTGCTGGCACTATTTTCACTAAAAGAATTTATCTTCTCTCGAATTTTGATTGATTTGAGTTCTATCTTCCATTCGTGCCGCCACTTGATGTCAATCATGATCTTTTTGTTTGATTGTGATGTGCGGAATTGTTGCGTAATAATTTTTGGACTGAATTGGAATTCTAGCATTTTAGTTTTGGTGAAGCTGAGTTTGGCTGGGTCATCTCTCAATGGGTTGTCTTGTTGACGGGTAAATGAAGCAATAGGATAATTCCTTGGCCGATTATTTTCAGCCTTATTTTGTAAAAAATCCAGAACTTCATCCGGGGTTTATGTTGGAATCCCGGTTCAGCTCAACATACCAGACCCGAAGATAATTAGTTAAGAAAGTGTTTAGCACGGCAAGATTCCAGAACTTCTCTAAAATCCATTTATAAATTCACATCCAATTTTGCTTACCTGATTTGACAATAATTGGTTGGGATATGGCCAAGTTCTATTCAGAATAGTCGAATTTTAGAACTTCATCAAGAAGATACGATACAATCCCAATATAAAAGTTGAGCCTAGTTTATTAGAATTCTAGCCCAGCTTTCCAAGCTGAATTGGAAGAATTTCGGTTGGGAAACGGCCTGGTTCCATTCATTATAGCCGAATGGCTTTGTTCACCGTATTTGATCATAATTTGTTGAAAGATGGCCTAGTTCCATTGAGCATTATGCTAGAGTTTCAATCCAATGCTGAATACCATATTCGAAAGTTATTGGTTGAGGAATGGTAAAGTTCCATTGAGAATGGTATCAATATCCTGGGGCGGTGTGTTGTGCCATCGCTTCGAATCGAGATTCGAAAAACTCGAATGGCGGTATGTTGTATCATTTTAGAAAAGCAAAAAAAGATATACAACTTTCACTTTTTCGATTCAACTTTTTTCGAACTCGACTTTTTCCAATTCGAAGTGATGGTGCAGCATACCGCCCCTGGGCAGTATAATGATACTTGAATCGAATATTCTCTGGAAATTTTTTCGAAATAAACTAAATTTATTTGAAATATCCAATCCGGAAGTTTATCTGACATTGATAGTTTTCCCGGAGCCATTGCCTTGTCTCACATATTTTTGCAATTTTTTGAATTTTTCGTGGTTGCCCAATTCAAGGGTTAAATACTAATGGATTTAAGAGTAATTTTTATTATTATTCAAATAACTGTGGTTTCAGGAAATTCTCTTGTAAGTTGTGGAGGTGCAGGAGGATTAAATTAATTATTGTTTATATTATTTATAGGAAGCCGGAAAATACTAATTTAGAATTAAATTTCAGGAAATCTACAGATACCTGTCAAATAATATTCATTTGAAATATTAATTGCTGATTGTGTAGTTTAGAATTGTGTTGTCATTGTATTATTAACTATCAACTTTACCTAGGTGCCTGGAACCGGGGCGATTCAATTAATCAGTTTTGTTTAGGAAGCCGAAAAGTATTAATTTAGAATTAAATTTTAGGAAATTTCCGGATACATGTGAAATAACATCATTTTTTTAGGTTGCTGATTTAAAGAAGCAATTGTTGAAGACCAATACCATCGTTATCCATTAAACCTATTAAACCTTTATCCTTTCTCTAGTAGATTAGAATTGTGTTGTCTTTGTGTTACTACCTATCGGCTATACCTAGGTGTCTGTAACCGGGCCGATTCTGTTCCACTTAACTAACCTATCCAATCCTTCGGTTTTGTTATATGTAAAACAGAGTGTACGGTGGGCCCGGCGTCACCCGGGAGCTCCTGTGTAAGAACTTGGTCGTACATTCAGAATCAATCAATCAATCAATCAACAATTCTTTATATTTTGTTTTGAGCTGAATGTTTAACCGCCATTTCTATTCAAAGTATCAAAGTGAAAAATTTTAATCATACGTTTAATCATGGTGCCACCATATTCATGATGAGCTTTTGATAAAAATATTAAATTAATGAGAAAATTTTTTTTTTTTTTGAAATTTTTAACATTTGTTTTGAAGTAATCAAAGAAAAAACACACAGAGAAAAAAATCGTTCAACATTTTTTGATGAGTTCGGAAATCGTTTTTAGGTTTTTGTGCGTTCGTTCACGTGTAAAATTATACCATTCAGAACAAAAATCGTTTCTAGAAACGGCTAAATAGAAAAATGATTATTTTTCAATTAAAATTATTAAATAATTGCAAACTTATTATTTTGGTTACTAATTTGAGATATTTTACATATTATCTCATTAATTTAAGTCAAAAATATGCTGTGATTAATTCATAAATGAAAAATCTGTTTTTAGAAGTCGACCGTAGATATGTGTATGTGGCATCGCTTTAACAACTGCACCGGAAATGGTTTATATATTTAGTGATATTCGAGAGTACGGAAATATTATGGAAAAAATTAACCATTGTGTTAAAATATCATCGGTAAGTAATTAAGAAAATGTTATTCAGAAGAGACATTTGCAATTGCTGTTTTTTTCAGATTGTTGAGGATGATGGTTTCCCTCAAAATATTTGCCAAAATTGCATGGAAACGCTCGGAAATGCTTATAGGTTCATGCTGAGTATACTCGTAATGTATAAGTAGATAAAAAAACAAAATTAAATAAAAACTATCCATTTTAACGAACATTTAATTTAAAACTATTAATCATAACAATTTATTCTCAAAGTTGGCTACATCCTTCTCCAGTATTTGAGCATGAGTGAAATTTGCTAATTTGCTTGGCCCATTTTATACATGTCCGCAACACTTTGTGCTACCATATCGATAGCTGATTTCACATCTTCCACCAATAATGATTTCAATCGTTTTCTAGTTTCAATCGTTTTCTAGTTTTTTATTTTTTTTCAAGATCATGAAATTGTTCATTGTTTTTAGTTAGTGAACAAGTAGCCCGACCGCGAAGTAAATGTTGCCAGAAATCATGCAATCGCTCAATTGCGGTTTTCGCTTTTTCCTTTGTTCGTGGTCGCCACGAACATCGAATATTTCTGGTCGCATTTTTCCATTCTCGTGTTATCATCTCATCAGTTACTGACTTTTCTAAAAGTCAGGATTCACAACCTTATCAAAATCCACAAATATATCAGACTGTTTTACACATAGACATAATACTAATACTATTGGATAGGGCAAAGAAGTGCGTGGCCTTTTTCCCGGTAAATGGCTTTACATTCATACATCTCAGTATTTATTGATCGTATCGGGCTTATGTGTGTTTGAAAGGTGACAGTTTAATTTGCACTTTGTCATACAAAACATTAAAATCAGTGAAGTGAATAAAAAGGTACAACATTTTAAACACGGAGATAAATTAAAAAAAATTAGATATATTTTACAATTTTATTACGACAAAGGTAAAAACGGGGCACTGGCTTGCAAAAAAATTTGTGCTGTTTATGGACAAGGTGCTTTATCAACATCAGTAGCTAAGAAATGGTTCGAGCACTTTCGTTCTGGAAATATGGATGTCAAAGATGCACCTCGCTCTTTTCGACCAACCACTGGAAAAGTCAATGAAATCATACAGAAAATTAAAGAAGACCGGCATATAAGCAGCCATGCAATTGACAAAGAACTAAATATTGATCACAAAACAGTTGTAAACCATTTCAAAATTGCTGAATACAAAAAAAGATTTGACGTTTGAGTACCACATGACTTAACAGTTAAAAATTTAATGGCCCAGATTTCTTTCTGCGAAACACTACTGAAACGGAACGAAATCGAGCCATTTTTAAAGCGAATGATTATTGGTGATGAAAAGTGGATAAGATACCCCAAGTAGCACAAATGGGTTGGGATAACGTCGTACCGCCGTTAGCTGGATGACTAGTGGTCGACTAGCCGATGTTGGTACAACGGTATGGTAACGGTGCTACAACGGTATTGGGGAATAAATCTTAGGTTGTCATAACGTCGTAATACTCACTATTTGACTTTTCAAATGACTGAAATTTTAGTCATATGGGAGTCGCTTAAACAACTATTACGTTCGTAAAAAAAACCTAATTTCGTCCGTCGGATTATATTTTGTGGAGAGAATTTTTTTTTTCAAAATATATAAATAATCGTGCTGTCTTTTTCATCACGTTATTTATTTCATTTTCTTGTTTTATAAAAAAGTACAAATGTTCCTACTTTGAAATATAGCTACTTTATAAAAATTAAAATTGATAGAAGCTAAACAAATAATTCAAATTTGGTGTTAATTGCGGCTTATTTTTTCAAACAAATTAAGTTTTATTGTAAGTACCTGTCTCCCAACTCAAAACGTACGCGCTTCCATAGTTTCTTTATTTTAAAATATAAGTTGATATTTCAAAAAAATAAAAATAAATAAATAAGGGTTATCCAATTCGAGGTTGATAAAGTAGAAATCTGTATACCGACATCTGTCAAAGATAAACGTCAAGTACCCTGTCATTTATTTAGTTGACATTCTGCCATATAGAATATGGAGCATTTAACAATCGACCAACGCGTTAAAATTATTAAATCTTATTATAAAAATAGTGATTCTGTCGTATACACATTTCGCGCTTTACGAGCAGATTATGGTCGTCATAATCGTCCTACAAAGCAAACCATATTGAATACAGTGAATAAATTTGAACAAACTGGATCTGTTACTGATATTGTAAGGTCTGTGCATCATCGAAACATTCGCAATGCTGAAAATATCGCTTCTGTAGCTGAAAGTGTGGAAGAAGATCCAAATTTGTCAATTCCTCGTCGAGCTCAACATTTAGGCCTATCTTATGGCTCATTATGGCGCATTTTGCATCTGGATTTGCATCTTCATCCGTATAAAGTCCATTTGACACAAGAGCTAAAGCCTGCTGACCATGGACAACGAAGAACATACGCAAATTGGGTGTTGGAAAAACAAGCCGTCGATGCTGATTTTTCGAACAAAATTTTCTTCAGTGATGAAGCTCATTTTTCGCTTGGTGGATACGTTAATAAGCAAAACTGTAGAATTTGGGGCTCAGAAAATCCACAATTGATTGTAGAGAAGCCATTACACCCGGAAAAAGTCACTGTTTGGTGCGCATTGTGGTCTGGTGATGTGATTGGTCCGTATTTTTTTGAGAACAACCATGGACGAACCGTTACCGTCGATTCTGAGCGCTATGGCCGCATGTTAACCGATTATTTTTTTACGAAAATCGAAGATTATGATCTTGACGATATGTGGTTCCAGCAGGATGGAGCAACCAGTCACGTAACACGAGCAAATCGAGATCTTTTGCAAGAGAAATTTCCTGGACGTTTGATTTCGCGATTGGCTGATGTCAATTGGCCTCCAAGATCCTGTGATTTAACGCCTTTGGATTTCTTTTTGTGGGGCTACGCGAAAGATCGTGTTTACGCAAACAATCCTCAAACTCTTGACGAATTGAAAACTAATATTCGTAAGGTAATGGCCGAGATACCGCCCGAAATGTGCCGAAAAGTCATTGAAAATTACCTCAAAAGAATCAAGGCCTGTAAGAAGTCCCGTGGAGGACATTTGAATGATATCTTGTTTAACTAAAAATGGCAAGGATCAATCTGTAAAATGAAATAAAAATTACAATACATTCCGAATATTTTGTGTGTTTTTTTTAAGTTTACTTTATCAACCTCGAATTGGATAACCCTTATGATTAAATTACTCTAAAAACAGCGTAAATCTTTTAAAAAATATCCCCATCACCCTTTACTGCATAGTTTATCATATATGATATGTTTATTACAAAATAGCCTATTTCGCTTAGATTACACTTTTTCATAACAAAACCACTGCAAATATATTGGATCATTGTATTACTTTGTGTAAACTGCGTTTATAAAGTAAAAAAACAGTTGCTCCTCATTTGAAACCGATTCGAAAAAATTGGCGTCGCTTAGAGTATATAGGAAAAACAAGCCAACGGATTAGCAACATCGTGTCCAATTACACCAATATTAGTTTTGTTTTTTATAATAATAACACAATAAAGAAAATTATTTTTAACAATAAACCTAGCGTTGATCGCCTTTCCAAGTCTGGTGTTTATAGGATTAATTGCAATGATTGTAGTTTCTCCTATATTGGCCAGACTAGGCGCAATTTTGGAGTTAGAGCTAACGAACATTTATCTGGTTGCAATCAATCAACTTTCCATATAAATGGTTATAGTTGGTAAGTTACTTTAGAAAATCATACAGCTAGTTTGAACAATTTAGACATACATATTACATATACAACCTAAAGGCAGACGTTTAGATACCTTAGAGTCTTACGAAAATCAAAAATCAATACATATTTCTTAACCAAAATATCCTTAACGAACAGAGAGAAATTCGTTTCTCACCAATTACAGGCCCCGCCCTTTTCTAAAATTTTACTAATACGTCGGATAATTAAATGTTTTTCAATATACCTTGAATTTTGTTACTCAGCCGATGACTAATCGCCCACCTGCGCGATCAATAGATTAATTTTTATTTCTTATTTTTCTCCCTTCTTTTGTTAATTTTTTGTTTTTTTCTGCTATACATATACATATAACAAATGTTTACTTTTACAAATCAGTAGATACTCCTGATGATGACCTAACAAGTTGAAACCGATCGAATAATTTTTTAAACTTTTTGAACAAATTTTTTAATTAAAATATTCAAAAAATCTAATTTTACGAAATAAAAAACAAGTGTTTAATAAAATGTGTTTATTAAGTATTAGTGTGTTTAGCCAAGTGCCTACAGCGTAAAAAGTACCAAATGAATTTGAGTACTCCTTTCTCGTTTTTTAATTATTTTTTCGACGATAATATCATCGCAAATATCGTACAAGAGACAAATATTAACCGAATGCAGAAAAATGCTAATAATAATAATTCATTTACCACGAGAGAGAGACATTAAAAATTTTATCGGAATATGCTTAGTAAAACGAGGAATACATAGTTTAGGCACGGCTCGTAAAAATCGTTTGCCGAATTCGAAACTTCCCGAAGATAAATATTGGAAAACACGGTCTAGAGGCTCCACCTTTTAGATGGAGGCCAATATCGAAAGAAACGAAATTACTGTAGTGCAATGGAAGGATACCAAAATATTGACACTAATCTCTACATTTGAAGGGAGAAACCCACTGCATTTGTCAACACGAAGGGAAAAAGGAGTTGGTAACATCAATGTCGACTGTCCGTCACTCGTAAAAGAACGCAATAAGTTTATGGGTGGTGTAGACCTGCTGGACACAAATTTAGGTTGAAATAAAATCAAAATACGATTAAAAAAATGGTATATAAGGGTGTTTTACCATATGCTAGATGTTACCTTAGCAAATGCGTGGATATTGTATAAGTTAGTTATAGAAGTTAAGTTGAATTAATTAAAAATATATTTCCCATACATTTTAAATTATTATTTTAGACGAGGCGAAAAACAACATGGCACGTCGGAGAAAAAAACTTGGGTTTTGCTGATTTCAAAACGGAAATATCGGAGACATTAATGAAGTACTCAGATTCGACAAGAGTTGGAAGACCATCATGAACTATTAGCGGCCAAATAGATTTGAAGAGAAAAAATCTACTGCAGGTCAGCTACCGCCGAAAGAAATGCGGCTGGATAATATAGGACACTTGTCCAATTGGAACGATAAAAGATTATCCTGTAAGCTTCCAGGCTGCAATAAGCTGGGATTTGTGCGTTGTTCTAAATGCAACATCGCTTTATGCTTTAACAAAGAGAGAAATTGTTACGCAGTATTTCATTCCTAATAACGAAAATGCAAAAAAATACCAATAGACTAAAGTTTGAAGACTGAAAATTGTGGTCTTGTAATTTACCAAAAATTATTTGTTTTTGAAATAATTCAATTTTTTCTTTTTATTTTGTATAATTTATTTTATTATTTTATATTTTTAATTTAATTTTTGGATTATACTGAATTTGTTGAATTTGATTAACTTGTATTATAAATAAAATTTATTTTTACTATGTATCGACATAAGTTTTTTGTGATCTTGAATGAACGGGATATCATATATGATATACATGGAAAACTTCGAGTTTCGTGAAAAACGAATTTTTCTCCACCTAAAATATTAGCTTTGGTTGGAAATAATTAAAAATCCTTATAAAAACAATTTTTTTCAACAAAATAAGAAACTGTGCAGTAAAGGGTTAAAATTATGATACTATAGGTCTATTTTTTAATTCAACCCGAGCAAGCAGGTTTACCCTGGGTAGTGTACACCGAGCAAAGGTTGCATAGAGTAATAAATTGTTTTTTATTTTGCACACTCTTCGTACACTGACATTAATTTCAGAGTAAAATTTGAAGAACCGAGTATGCACTGTGTAAGCACAGTTCACAAATAAAAACGCAGTGTGCAGAGTAAAATTACACAGATTGAATAAAAAAATAATAAGTATTTTTTGACAGTGCACTGCCTGCTCGGGATGAATTAAAAAATAGGCCCTATATTGACATATAGTCATGGAAATTTTCAAAATAACAAATTTTGTTTTTCAGAAGTAAATAATTTTTAATGAAACCTAAAGTAAAAATGGCGAGTTTCTTAATGTATATGAAAATGACAAAATAGTCATAATAAAGACGTATCTCACAAAACACAGAAAAGTTGTTTCATAATGAAATAAATTATTTATTGATTTATTTATTTTATTTCATTACCAGCTTAATCATTATAAATAAAATACATTGTGTGTACAACATTATTAAAACTAACAAGATTAAAAATTATTTACCAACAAACTTGTCACTCTGGCAACAATTTGGTAATTTGTTTAACTTAATTGTCAAAATTACTTTTTCTATTCACGTTTGGATTTAAGGGTTTGTTTAAGTAAAATTTTACTTTCCGATAACATAATGTGGAACTTCTTTTTTAATTTAAAATGATCCATATTTAATTATTTATAAATAATAAATGTTTGTACATTTGACGTTTGCCGATGAATAATATTCTCGATAAGATTGTCAAGCGCAGTCAATTATGTCGCAAAATTGTGATCCTACTTACGTGAAAAATATTATTTCGTCGTCGTGTATATGTGGCCAAATAACATGTATGTGAAGATAGCCCAAATTCCATCTCCGAAAAATGCGATGGGAACACTAACTATAGCTATCATGACATTTTTTATACTCTCAGCCCAAAAAATCAAGACATTTTTACTATCAACCCCGAAAATTTACTGTTACGATAGCTAAAACTATCATGGCACAAACATTTTTCTGGGCTGAGAGTAAAAATATTTCATTTTGGTGAATATTTAAGTTATTTTTGATTTTTGCTGTTGGTATATTTTGCGAAATTTTACTTTACGTATACATCGAGAAAATCAGGTAAGGAGTATAAATTTTGGAAATTTTTTTCCAATATTTTTTTGTATGTTTAGTTGCTTCGTCAACCTTGCAGACACAGATCAAAGAGTTTTCATCGCTCTTATCGCTTCTTCTGATAGTGCCAAAAATGTTAAAAAAATCAACTAGCAGAATATACAAAACATTTTTTAATGTAATTTTAATTCGTTGTATACCTTAGAGGATGGGGGCTGCCTCCCTCAAACCCTCGCTTTTCCACAATTTATACAATTCTTTAAGTGTCAAACTAAGTAAAAAAAAAAATTGAAAAAATTTCAAAATTTTCTTGGAAAAATTGCAAAATTTAGATTTATTGCTTTAATTGTTAATTAAATATCGCAATAGTATACATAAACATGTATAGTATTGCCATAAGCAACTTTATCGATTTTCAAGGATAGAAATTTGGATAGCCCAAATCACAAAGGTTCAAATAACTTACAACGCATTCCCAATAGAATTCCTTATGACTTTTTCCTTACAGAAAATTATGAAAAAAAAAACTTGAGATTTTTTTTTTTCTCAAATTTATTTTCATACTTTTCTGTAAGGAAAAATTCATAAAGAATTCTATTGGGGATGCGCGTTTATTTAAGTTGGATTTCAGTTTTGAAATGACAAAAAAGCGGCTAACTGGTCATTAAATATCGGGTAAAACGACCGGTAAATTAAAGAGTCGGCACATGTGTAAATAATGACTATCAAGTAACAGTAGTCGGGTAATAGTTAGAAAATGTGAAATAAGTTGGCCAATTCGATAAAAAATAACTTGATATTGACTGGTTATAGAAACCGTCGTATGGTGGTCAATGGACCGACCAATAGATAAGAAATTTTTGTTTTACGTTCAAAATGTCTAATAATTCAAGTTTCTAGCGGTTGCACTAACATCGGGATTTGGTCATAAAACTATAAAGTTATTTGGTGTCACTTAGGGACGACAACGTTGTGCGAAAAAGATCAAGGACGAAACGAGGTGAAGCCGCCCAAACGGTATCAAAGCCAGGATTAACGCCAAGAAAGGTAATGCTGTTTATTTGGTGGGATTGGAAAGGAATCGTGCATTATGAGGTGCTGCCACCAGGCCAAACGATTCATTCTAATCTTTACTAACAGCAACTAACGCGTTTAAGACAAGCAATTCAGTTAAAAAGTCCAGAATTGATCATGCAGAACCATCTTAATGGTTTTACATTAAACTCAAAAGAGGCCTGCGAAAATGAGTTGTCTCGATTTTTCACCTCTAAACCACAAAAGTTCTAGTGATGGAATCATGGCTCTACCAGAAAAATAGCAAAAGGTTATCGATCAAAATGGCACAAATTATTAGTCTCTCGTTTTACATCACAAATATATAAATTATTGCACTGTAGACTCGCCATGGTTTGCATTTATACGGTTTTTGAACACTTTGCAGTCGCAAACTCCTTATTGAAACCACTAAACTATTTAATGTTTTCGATCACAAATATATAATTGTTAAATATATCTATATAATATTCTGTCAAATAAATAACAAAAATAAAAATAGCGGCTTACAATGAGCACAAAATTTAGTTCTATTTGTAGTTTGTGGTTTGTAAGCTTGAGGAATTCGATTGCGGCAAGAGTAGGCGGGGCATTAAGCATTTCACGCAATTTGATAGGCTTACACTGCGGGAAAGATTGTGATAATTCTTCTCTCCACAAGTATGTATTCAGCATCAAGAAAATTATGAATTTCAAACACAATACCTTGGTGTATTATTCGGCACTGTAAGTCAAATAATATAAGTGGTACTTTTTTTGTCATGGTATTATAATAAGCACTCTACGGTACCGTTAAATATTTCTTGTTACTACAGCTATTAAAGAAGAACTTTAATTGCGCAGACCACGCAAATTTTTGACTCGCTCAAATTTTTCATAGGTAACTTAGCTTTTAATTATAAATATTTAAAATTACAACAGTCGATTACAACTTACATAATTAAATTTTTCTGTGAACCTGAAAGGCTTTCTTGTACTCGATTTACATTATCCAAACCAAATCAGCTCGTCAATATCGATTTATTTGCCACAAAAATAACGAATTTTTTCCTACCTTCGGTGAGTCCAAAAATATCAGTTAAGGTTTTTTTTATTATTTTTTTTTTATTAGCCCTGCAATCTGTTCTTGGGCCAAAGCTCTCCCAACTCTTCTGCACTTTGCATAGCCCTATGCCAGTCTACACTTGCGTAGAAGATGGGTCAGCCCATGAGTTTTGCACTATGGCAGGGGGTCATTGATGTGTTCCATTTCATCACAGATCGTAATCTGTTACCTCCCGGTACCTCCCGATCCAAACGCCAAAGCTTTAACCACTGTGCCATTTGGTCGGTCAGCCAATGTTTTTCCATATAAAACAGCGCTATGACGTTTCTGTTGTTATTATGTGGTAGCATCATAAAAATATTTATATTTTAATAAACTCTTATCCGAATTTCTGCATGTTGGTACTTTTTGACCTTGAAAAAGTATTGTTACGTGTTTCGCACGTCCGGTAATTATTCACACTGGATTTTATAGATAAAACACTCAGTGCTTAAGTTACAAGTCATATTACTACCATCACACATAATAATAATAATTTCCAATGACCAATCACACCTCCCTGACCACACGCGGGGAGTCACCTTAAACATTATTGTTATTTTTTGAATATAATTCTGGGGAAATTATAAACAAGGATATCATTCTACTAAATTAAAAATATATTTAAAAAAAACTATTTAAAAAACCACACTCATATTTAAAGGTTCTAAAAAGTAAATTATAAAATTTTTCTTCCTTACTCCTATCAAGGTATATTTAGTCTTAGTAAAGTCTTTTAGTAACACTAATGGAACAGTCTATTCTGATGTATCCTAAGAATAGATTTTTTGCTGGAGCATTTCAGTAAAAACGATATATTGATAGATAGTATATACAGTCAGAAGGGGCGCCCCACGCTTATATTTTTAGTCATATTAATTTTAAATTTCTACTTGTTATAAGTATACCTCGATAGGAGTAAGGAAGAAAAGTTTTATTTTTTACTTTTCAAAGCCTTTTATTGTATTATCTACTTTTCAGATCCTTTAAATATAAGCGTGTTTTTTTAAATATGTTTTATTTTCCACTTTTTTGTCATCGAAATTTTTTAATGACCAAAAATGTTAGAATCTTGTATTGTCATATTGGAGTTAAGCCTGCATACAAAATTTCAGCTCTATTGGACTATCGCAAGTGGATGAAAAATTGAATACAAAATTTGACGATACAAACAGACACACAGAGTGAGCTAATTTAATCGTGGTAAAACGAAAAAGGACGGCAAAAATAAATTATTAGTAATCGAAATAAAAAATGTATTAAAGTGCTATGATTATTAAAATGAAAAGGCTGAATCTATATATACTACATTTAGGAGAATGATACCCCGCCGCAAAAAAGGGAGATCGACCCCTGGTTTGCTTAGAGCAAGCTAATTTAAAACTGGGAAAAAGAGGAAAAGAAGAAAATATAACTTTATTCAACAATTCATTATTTTTCACTTTCACTAATTTCACTTTTACTGTTCATTTGGATATTCACTTTTTATTACTTTATCAAAACTAAATTCCAGACACGTCAACAATTAAAATTTTAAACATCACAAATCCTGCTACATCTAAATCTAATATTGAACACAGAGGTTTAACTTCGGTCTGGAACATCGAAAATAGTAAAAATGACCGTGGTCCAAAACAACTTTTCTCATAATTTTGAAGGTCTCTTATCCCAATAATGCAATAAAGTGCTGGAGGCTGATACCACTCTAGGTAATTAGAACTTCGGTCCTAAAATTGAAACTCCTAGAAAATTGGGAAACAACGCAACTTTTCAGTAGGAATTTTCTTTGCAAAACGCCTCATGAAAAAATATACTTTCAATACACAATTATTATTAGTTTGGAAACAATTTGCTTATCGTCATCTGGAAAATCAGACCAGTTTTAACATTTTTTCAAGATTCACAGTGAAACGAAAATTTAAAAATTTTCGGATTTGCTTAAACTTTGGTATGGAATATGAAGAAAGATATATGAACATATACCATAACACCAAAGTTTTTCCGTTTAGCTAAAATGACGATTTTTGACAAAAAAAAAAACTATTTTAAACAAAAATTCCGTTTCTGTACAGACCATTTGGATTCATTAGTCTGGAACTTCATGACAGCTAGGACCTTTTCGTTTCTCTAAATAGTTTGAAAAGTATATCATTCTTGTGAAAAACGATTATAAACTAAAATGTTCTAAAGTAAATTTGCAACAATTTTAGTCCAAATAATAGTTCTATAAAATTTTAAGCGGAAATGTCGATGTTTTACAAAAAACATTTTTTAACTAAAATACAGTTTATGTATAGTCAAACGAATTGACTGAGCTGAATGAAACTCGATACTTAAATTTTTTCCAAATTTTGGAACTTTATACTTAAGCTTTATCCATAAATTGTGAGATCCCAGTGGTTTTTGGCCATAATCGGTATACAACCAAGCAGCATTCATAGAAGCTTTTCTGTTTTTTTTCAAGGGTATATCGTTTACAATCATTCCGCATATAAACTAGAAGATCCTAAATTAATTTTGCAATAATATCGGTCAAGATCAGTTTATGAAGCTTAATGGAAATAGCGATTTTTGCCAGAATCTGATTTTCAACAAAAATTCAACCCTTTGAGTTTTCAGATTGAATGAGTAACCGGGATGCAACTTCGTAACTATAGGCCAAGATCAATTTTCTAAAATTTAAGCATAAATGACGATTTTTTTACAAAATAATGATTTTGTGCAAAAATTCGGTCCCGAAGCAGTCCAAACAGGAACTGGGGAAAAAATTTATGTATATATAATTTTTACTTTAACATTTTTTTTAAGCGTAAAAAGTTAGTAAGGGAATAATTTTCCCGGCCAATTTAAATGGAAAAATTATTCCCCTTTCATAAATAATTAGATCAAACTTTTTTCCTAGGCCGGGAAGAAAAGATTTCAACAGAAATTACATATAAATTCTTAGCTCACTAACGGATTGATATAGATCAGTATATGAAACTTTATCCTAAAGGTTTTTCATAAATTGGAAGGCCTTAGTGATGTTTAGCCGAAATGGGCTTACCGGAAGTAACAGCTTTCATAGGAGCTTTTCGCCTTTGGAAATATTTTTAAAAATATGTAGTTTTTACAAACAAATAATTAAAAACCAAAAATGTGTCCAAAGATTATGAGATTCGTCTTCTACAGTCCAGTGGCACTATTCTGGTAATTCCCCGGGAATAGGGAACTGGGGAAAGAATTTACATATAAATTATATTTAAATAATTTTTTTCTGGCATACTGAGGTAAAAAGTTAGTGGCAATTTTTTTGAATAAAATAAAACAAAATAAACAAAATAAAATTGGGACTAACTTTCCCTAATAATTTCGCTATGGAAAAATTATTCCCAATTTACTAATATTTACATCAAACTTTTTTTCTCAGTAGGCCAGAAAAAACTGATTTATAGATAAAAGCTATGTAAAATCTTTCCCCAGTTCCCTATTCCCGGGGAATTACCAGAATAGTGCCACAGGTGGATTGGCGATTTTGAAAGAAACTTCATACTTAAGTGTTTTTGCTAAATATAGATAATACAACAAAATTTGGCGAAAATTGCTGTACCACAAGTGGCAGCATTAGTGGGAGCTAATTCAATATTTGCAATTATGGTGAAAGTTTAACATTTACAAGAAAACGGTAAAGAACTGAAAGATTCAAATAAATTTAGAATTTAAATTTTCAGCCAGGGTTAAAGTGAAAAATAACCAGGTATTTATGAAGTTTACCAGGATTACCAAAAGTCCGGAAATTTTAATTTTTCGCTATAGAAATCTAGTGTGTTATATTCGAGGTTTGTATACAATGGAGGCAAAACAAAATCGGCTTGACCACAACAAATTCACCTCACCATTTTTTTATTTAATAAATATCTAGAAGCCTGTTTAAGATAATAAGATATATAATTACAAGAAGTGAACATTTTTTCTAGCCGTTTTTTTACAAACATACGATGTCGCTTCCATCCTTTATTCCGACACATGTATCAATTTATACGTGCTCTTGAAGCAGCTTTTTCTGTTTTATATCTAATATTGATTTTTATCTATTTAACCATTTCTTAGCAAATGTATAAATATAATATAACTTAAATAATATTATTGTTTTTTTTTTTCATTTTCCCTTAAAGGGATGTTACTTTCTTGTTTTAAGATCAACATAATATACAAATAGAAATGTATAGAGGAGAGACGCTTTTGCACATATAGCAACACTATAGCATGGAGCTGTATTCGGTAAATTAAATGAGCATTCCACGTTTGTTTTGATTAGCATTATTTCCTTTCAAATATTTTATTTTTCTTGCGTACCATCTCGAGAATGTCGAGAAAATGTACACAAAAAGGATACCGTACACAAGAGGTACCAAAAATATGTTTTATTTACCTTTCTAAGAACTTTGTATAAAGTCTAAAACCAACAGCAAAAAATGTCGGATCAACAAACATGATTTGGAAAAAGGATAAAGTTATTGTTTTCAATTTGCTTGCCAATCGTTTTGTTGTGATTGCCATCGAGATGTGTTCTTCTCCGCTACTGGGTAACAATATCCAGCGGGCATTTTTGGAAGATCATTAGTGTCTGTAAAATACACATAAAACAAAAATTATAATTAGAAAATGAAACAAAACCAAAAAAAGTTATGTAATAGCTTCAATTTTAAATTGCCTGTACGTAGCCAAGCATCCCTTTTATTTTAAATGTTTATATGTAGGAGCATTGTACGGTATATATGATATGATGTATATATCAAATGTGATATTATCCCTTTTTGTCGTAACATAACAATTTGTAAACTCATGGTAATGACATTTTTTTTTGTTTCCTGTTTGTTCATCTCCTAACGTACATATATACGTGGATATATAACGATGTCGACGACGATGGATAAAAATTGATGTTTCTCATTGTAAATAACTATAATTTAATGATATTAGGCGTCATTTTGTATCCTACCAACTCGTTTTGCATGTTATATATATTATCCATGTTGTTTTTTGGTTAAATGATATTTATATTTTTTAGAGGGAGGCATAATAAATAGAGGTGTTTCAAAATTACCCTAATATGATGTTTTGAGTTTATATATTTTTGTGTAGCAGCGTGCGAATAACGTTTAGAAATGAATTCTGATTTTCCTAAATTTGTATCTTTATTCCGAGTACATGGTATTATACATGTAATTTTACACTTCCCATGCTCAACGTTAATAGTATTGTGATTTTTGCCTTTTTCGGTATTTCATTTCCTTTTTGTAAAACATAAATTTTCATAAAAGTAAACACCTTCTGCTTGAGGGGATAAATCTCAATATAAATATTTAGATTTACTTTTAGATTATTGAAAAATTATGTAACAATTTATAAACCAAAAATGTTACAAGTTCAACTAAAATCATAAACATCTAAGCACAATCGATATTATTTAACGTGTTGCTGTTATCGCGAGATATAAAAACTTTTGTAAGACTTTACACTTATAATATTATCATATTTACACTTGTTTCAGTTTTCATAAAACAAGCAGCACAAACACTCTTGAATGCATTTTTCTAAGAAAATTCAATTTTATATTAAAAATTTTATGTTGTTGTTATCCTTAGTGTTTCGACAAAGAATTTGTTTTGCAATCATCTTATAAACGGATTACAACTTGAAGCAAATAAAAATATAGAAATTGTACAAAGTTGTTTTTGAAAGAAAACATATATTTCCAATTGGTTATATACTATGCTGGAATAAATCCAATGGAAACTTTATCTTCAGCATCTGCAAATTGTATTAATTTTTTGAGAGTCAGACTTTTAAATCGTATACGTTATAAATATACAGTTAAAGCACTGCCTCGCTTGTAAACAACCTAGCATATTATAAAAAAAATTAATAAGCTCCTTTTAATTTAATGTATTAAATATCAAAAATATATTTGAATATTTCTATATCAACAACAAGCGACCAGGGGAGGAAAAGGTAAGACGTTCTAACTGAAACATGCCTCTAACATAATTATGGCGGACGAACACACTAAGAAATAGTAATCGAAACAACCGCGAAATCATTTGAAACTTACATAGATGTTAAATTTAGAGGTAGGTATAAACTCTCGATCCAATGGAATCTTATTTTTACGTCTTTTTGTGACATAAAAATAAATTGTGTCTATATGCTGTATACATATAGTCGCCAAATAGAAAATTCCAATTTATTTGGCAACTTTAAAAATATTTTTTTAAGCACCATACTAGGCTACTCAGTATGAAGCTAGATTTAAAATGAAAATGTGTTTTACATCAATATCGTTCCATCCCATAACTTATCCAATCAGTTTGTCCTTTAATCAAAATGATTTTTCATTAGACGTCATCATTTTTTATATCCTTAACACACACACACACACACACATTTAATCCTGATAAATATCATGAAAATAGTTGTTTTCATTTTTATACTTTTGGTGGTGTCCTTTCTCGTATAATTTTTCTTTCCATTTTCATTTGATTTACACTTTTTTTTCCTTACAATGTTCCAAATTGGTAGAGTAGATGTGGTACAGGTAAAATATTTACTAGTTGTTGGACTATAAAGAGGAATGGTAAGAAACGATTTGATAGATTTGTTTTTACCTGATTTAACCGATTCTATGTCCTAGATCCGGGGTATAACTACATTTACAAATACGTAAAATAAATTTAAACACAAGGGGAAGAGAAAAGTGTATAGGATTGTTTTTCGGAAAATAAATGAATGTCACAATACCTTAAATTTAAACTTTGTGTTGAAGTTAGAGAAATTACGATAGATGTCGATCGAAAAAATTTATTTATCTAGATTTTTTTAAGTTAGCACGAGTATTTTAAGTGGTATTGTCACAAACAGGTACTAAATAATCAAAATGTCAATAATAATTACGAAAAAGTTCATTCAACAATAAAAAATATATTGAAATTTTTCTTTCTTTGAAACAACCGCAATGAACTCATGCATTACTAATGAACCGCACACATTTACCCATATACCAAACAAAAATATTATTTTAAATTTAAACAAACCCCACAAACTTATTAATGCATTTTCTTTTCAAAAATATCTTAATTACATTTCACATACAAATTTATTGCAATTTCTTAATTTTATTTTATTTTATTTTATATAACAACTTGACTCTGCAGAGTAGACGATACTCTATTTAAATTGGTTTTTCCAATTTTTATTACATTTTCAGTTTTTCTGTGCATTATACTCACTCTTCGTTTCAATTTACATATCACGCAAAGTTAAATTTTTATGTAATTTTTATTTTAATTTATGAAATGAAATGTAAAAAAAATCGATTTAAATTAATGTTATCGCTTTGTACGTCTCTTATAGCTAGGTCGCTTAATATACTTTGTAGCTGTAGCTATAATAGGGAACTAAGTTTATACTGTATATTTAATTACAGTTTGTAACATTGTTAATTTGTGTGATTGTGGAAAATTTTATTTCACTACACACATTTTTGTATAATTGTTATTTTGTAATTTTTGATTGATCTAATTTATATTTTAATGCTTTCGATGTTAACGCCATTTTAAATAATTAGCACTGTTGAACATTTAAAATACTATTGAATTTTAATAGTTAGCAATCTTGCGATTAACACGTTGAGTTTTACAAATTATACTTTTAATTCAGCAAATTCCATGAATATTTCCAAATTTCTCATAAAAAGCGTACAGCACATTTTACTTCTTAAAACTGAAAAAAGAATTTTTTTTGGACGTTTTTCCCCTCGTACATGCAGTGGAAGGATTTGGCCACCTAATAGATGTCTCGGTAATTACATGGTTTTCGGGATAACTATGTAATTATTATTCATTTGTATTATAACCAGGTCGAGGGTGCTAGATGAGGCATACTGGCATCCTGGGGAAGAGTAAGTTGTTATTCCTATCTATTTTACTTCCTTTTACATAAAAAAACAAAATTTAGTATTCATGAAAATTTTTGATCTCAGGATTTTTGCAGATTAGTCATTCGCTTCATTGTCGAAAACCGATAAAGTTATTTCACAAACGGCTCTGTATGTCAGATTTTAAATTTGTGTTCAGAACGATGTGAAACTTTAAACTTAAGTTTTTAATTTATTTTGCCGGTTTCAGTGAGTCGTGGCAGTTTAAATTTGAGCTTTCTCGATTTCTGTCAATATTTTGTTGAACGTACAGCATTCACAAAAATCTAAAAGAAACAAAATGATTTTAATTTAAATTTGAAACAGAAAAACTCTGGTTGATAGTTGATTTAACGGAATAAAAAGTTTGGAAGAAACTTTTTGATAAAAAAGTCTACATAAATTAATTTTATATGAATTAAAATTAGGTCAGGAAAATATTCTAGAATATCGCAGAGTCACGAGTTTTGATAAAACCGGGTTTCATTAAAAATTGGTATCTCAAAACCCAAACTAATTGGTATTAAACTTAAGTTTTTTCCATAAATTTAAAGATCTTAGTGAACCGGAAGCTTCCGCTTCTGTAAGAGGCTTTCTTAACATATTTGCTTTCTTAACATATTTGCAGAAGTGGTTTAAGAAAATTCTACTAGTATAAAAACTAAATTTTCGGGTTTCACACATAGATGGTACTAGCGACACATCTAATTGTCATTTAAATCATAAGTTGTATTTTATTCATAGTGATAACGATAACCAGTTGTAATACCAGCACATATTGCAACTCAAACATGTTTTTTCTAAGAACGAAAATGTCTAGTTTTGTGCGAAACAAACAGCATTTGTGGAAAGCTTTGTTTTTCTGCTTCAACTTTTAAAAATATGCAGCTAAAGCACATCATTTGCTTGAGGAGGCCTATGGCGAACATGTACCATCGAAAACTAACTGTGAAGATTGGTTTAAACGCTTCAGAAGTGGCGATCTCGCCATTGAGGAGAAGAAGCGATACAGAAGACCAAACAATCTAAAGACCCCGAACTTCAAGCGTTATTGGATGAAGATGATACGCAAACTCTAGATCAACTTGCGGAGTCGTTTAACACGACTCGCCACGATATTTCCCATAGGTTACATGCTATTGGACAATTCCAAACGAAGGGAAAATGGGTGCTGCATGAGTTGACTGAGAGACAGATGGGAAATTGAAGAGCCACTTGCTAAAATTTTGCTTTCACGGCATGAAAGAACGGGCTTCTTGTGTCGAATTTTATGAAGGATTAGAAATGGATCTTTTTTCAGAATTCCTAGTGGAAACAGTCGTGGCTTTCACCTGGCGAAGCATCAACATCGACGACAGGGCCAAATCGGTTCGGAAAAAGACAATGCTCTGCGTTTGGTCGGACCAGAAAGAGATCGTGTACTATGAGCTGCTGAAACAGGGTGAAATTGTTAATGGACAACGCTAACAACAACAACAACTTATCAATCTGAAACATGCATCACTGGAAAAATGAGACACGAGACACGAACGAGTGATACTGAAGCACGATAACGCTCCATGTCATCGCACTCCCATCGTACAGGACACAATCAAAACGCTAAGATGGGATCTGCTACCGCACCCACCTTATTCGCCAGACCTGGCTTTCTCAGATTATTTGTTGTTCCGGTCGATGGCGCATGGCTTGGCAGGGCTACACTTGGCCAGCTTCAAAGAAGTGCAACATTGGTTGGTTGAATGGTTTCGGTCGTTTTCTCGTCGAGGTATTCATGTAATGCCAGAGAGATGGCAAAAATGTGAAAAGAGCGAAGGAAAATACTTTGAATAAACCATTTTTATATTTCTAAATATTAAAATGTTCCATTTTACATTTTAAAAAAAACCGGAAATTTAGTTTTTGACCTAATATATGGTCCTGCCTATGTATGTTGTACTATGCATACTGAAAGTTTGTGGCTTCTGTGCATGCTAAACGAATTGACCAAAAGTTGTTTAACTTTAGAATTTAGTTTTTTCCAATTATTTAGAGGTCTCGGTGTGTTAAGAAGAAACCGGTTCATTTTAAGTTTCAGTTTTCATTGAAACAATTTTGTTGATTCAAAATTATGAACAGAAAGAATCCATAAAAATTTGCAAAAATATTGGTGTATATCAGTTTACAAAATTAAGCGGCAAAGACCAGTTTTTTATAAAAATTATTTTTTAAAACAAAACGTCACTTTGTAAACTATCTGACGCTATGGTCGATACGAAATGGTACTACACTTGGGTGCAAAAAACCGCACATTGCTCAATTTTCCACAAAAGTTCAAAAATATCAAAAAAATCCAATATTTGTTTAATTTTTTTCAATGCAGGTCCAAAGTCTATTTCAATACCTATCCAGTGGTACTTTGTATTTATACGTGCCATCAAAATGATTTTTTGGGGGTAAACATGAGGTTCACGGTTTGAGAATTTTTCAGCTCCCCTCACCCGAATAATAGCTTCTATTCGATACTGCATTGATTTCACCAACGTTTTCACAAAATCTAGAGGTATCGCCTGTTGCAGCTCCTGGAAACTCGTTGGAGCAACATATCATGCTCGAACCCTTCTTTTCAACTCGTCCCATAAATGTTCGATGGGACTGAAATCCGGGCTTCGAGCTGGCCACTCCATAACAGGCATATCCACTTCTTGAAGGTACTGGTATACTACACCAGCCGTATGCGGTCTCGCATTTTCCTGCATAAACAGAAAAGTTTCACAAATAAACCCAGCAAAAGGTACGACCTACTCTTCGAGTATTTCCTCAATGTACCGTTGATAATTCATTCGTCTTGATCGACAGCCAGTATTGGCTCGTGTAATGAATACAAGTTCTGTCTTCGCCTCTAATGAAATGCCTCCCTAGAATATGCACGATCCACCGCCATACGAGACACGTTCTTCAATGCAACATTGTGCATATTGCTCTCCTTGTCTTCTGTATACTCTTCCGCGTCCATCGGTGCCATAAAAACACATCCTGCACTCGTCAAAGAACATCACTGTTCACCATTTTTCTTCTGTCCAATTCAAATGCTCTCGGGCGAACACACAACGGGCTCATCGGTGGGTTGCGGTCAATTTCGGGCTGTTTACTGGCATGTGTGCAGTCAGATTAACTTCTAAAAGTTGTCTTGAAACTATCTAGCCGCCGTCCCAGTTGAACCGCAGTCATACGGCGATTTCGCAACGACGTTGTTACAGGAAAGCGATCATCACGCTGTGCTGTAGCACAAGGTCAGCCAGATCCTTATCGCCGTCTGAAGCCACCAGTTTCCTGATATCTCTGCCACACTCCACAAACGAAGAATCGCCTCAAATTTAGTTGTAGACCCACTTTACTTTGGTGCTGCCCCGCATAAATTAGTGCAACCACTTGTGGGGATACCTATGGTGTGGTATTCATTTCTTTGCTCCAGTTGAAGACGTAATCAATAGAGGGTCGTTCAGGCTAAGCGTCGATATGCGAATGATCACAATTCCGAGCGAGATATTTCATGACATTGTATTGTATTGATCTTGTTGAATTATTTTTAGAATTTAATTGGAAAACCTGCTTTATGCATTTGACAAAAAATCACTTTGTTGACATGGTACAAGTACAAAAAAGGTACCACTGGATAAGTATTGAAGTAGAATTTGAATCTGCATTAAAAAAATTAAACAAATAATGGATTTTTTTTGATATTTTTGAACTTTTGTGGAAAATTGAGCAATGTGAGATTTTTTTGCACCCAAGTGTAGTTAGAATTTTATAACATTTTCGAAGAAATGCGATAATTTTATATGGCAACCTTTTTCGAAAATGAATAATTTTTTGATGATGATGCTGCAGTTTTACGGTAACACAGTCGAATGGTACTGTTGAAATCAGAATTTTCTATTTCTATAACGTCAAAGGGTTTCATAATTAATTCTGAGAAAAAAAAATCATATGTTGGAACAATTTGGATACCATCTGAGTTACAGGGTGTGGAATAATTTTGTTCAGAACACGAATACACACCATTACTAAATATGTACTTACAAAATATTCAACGTGGAGAAACAAACTTAGATTTATTTAACTGTTATTGCTTAGTCCTACTTGAGACCTAAGTGTATATCTCTTAATTTGAGAGATATGATGCTTTATAAAAAGACACCATACGTTAATACTCCGGTATTTAAGAGACTAAATAGCATTCCGTCGAGTTTGAGTTCTTGATTACTTCATCTGAGATTTTGGCTGATGTCTAAAAATTTAATAGTTATTAATGCCATTTTGTGATACAAAACATTATTTTTGACATACTTACAATAGTCAATTTTGGTTCAAGAAGCGTTACTAAATTTTAAGGAAAAGTTGTTTTACTCCACGAAATTTTGATTAATATTGTAAGGTTCTTGAATGTACTTGAATACTACTGTGTCTTAAAAACAACTAAATAATGATTACTACTATTTGATTCTCCTGATTTAACATCATCTCGTTATCTTTGTTCTTTTCAGCTACGGAGACAACAAACCCGAAATATATTCCGGTTATTTAGTAGTTATCAGTTTCTAAAATAACTAAAAACTTCACTTCGAAAACAACTTTTTGTAAAAATAAAACAAAAACTCAACCGAATTTTGGAAAAAAGTAGATTTTTTTTTATAAAGAATCATTTGTAATTAAATTTTGAACAACTGATTTGGACCTTTTTTAGAATATTTTTGGCTTTTATAGTTTTATCGTAATTCATCAGTATACAAAATATTTGCAAAAAATAAAGAAAAGGTTCTTATAAAACTATTTTTTTAAATAAAAATCAAGATTTCCGCTTAACTACAGAAAACCAGGACTTCGGCGGTATATGGAAAGATAAATCTGTAAAGATTGTAAAAGTTCTTTGTTACTTTGTAAAAAAAAGTAAAAACTGCCCGAACAGTTTTCTCATGTTTTATTAATCATAAAAAGGGATTAGAGAAATTATCGTTTACCCGCGTTCATACAAGCGTGTGAAAAAATCAATGTAAAAAGGTAAAGTACCTGTTATGCTTCGAGTACACACTATTGAAAATTAGAAAACCGATCACTAGCGAATATTGCTTAGCATTGACCCTATATGGTACACAACAAATCTTTACCTTCAAGAGAAGGCACGGTATAGCAAGTCGATGGTAACAATGGTAAAATTTTATTTGTTCTGAAGATCAAATTGCTTCTTTGCCCACATATATTCTCATAATCTGGCTTCCAGCGAATATTATCTATTCTAAAACCTTAAAAACCCGCTGAGAAAGAGATGTGTGTAAAATGAGAAAGTCATTACGAAAAAATATGTCAATTATGAAACCTTTCCAAAACAATCTATAAAATTGGTATAAGCATGCTTTAAAAAGGTTGGATAAGCGTTAGATTAATTGTATCGACTTTTGATTATGATTAAACTAATTTTTGCTTATTCTTTGCAAAACTTTAATTATCAGACTAGAAACTTTTTTCTACCAACTTTCGTTTTATCTTTTTTGTTACCGAAATATTTTAGAGTGAGTTTCTTTTAAGAAGTAGAGATACACAAATCTGTTTGTATCTAAAAATAACAAAAAACAAAAAATTACCATAAATCCTATTAAAATCTAAAATATATATAGTCGTATCCCGTACATAAGACACAATTTCCATATGTCCTTGATGAAACCAAAGAATAATTCTTGTTCGTAAAATTCGTTTTTTAACTTAAATTTACCGATAAAATGCATTACCATTTTCTTTATTTGTGTTCGTGGTATTGTAAAATAATGGCTTACCAGAGCCATACAGATGATAAAATAAATCCAATTTTTTTTTTGTGTATTTTCGGTTGCTTACAAAACCAAAAGCATATAATATTAAAACGGATTTTTCATTTTTCTATGACTAGGTTTCTAGATATCTGAATGTATACGAAACACAAGAACGGAAAATGATTTATTTTGGAAATCGTATACTAGTAACAAAGCCGCAGAAATTTCAGTTTATATACGATGGTTGTGTTTATGTTACAATATACAAACGGATTTTGTAGAAAAGACAACCGCACCAGTTCCATACCATGGACAAAGAATTTAATTCGCAATTGAATTTTTTAAAAAAATATTGGAATCCTTAACAAAAACAAGAAATTGGAGTAGACTTTGCTATGTATTTTCACAATTTGAAATTGCTAAACCTGCAGAATATACAAGTCCTGGTTCATTTAGCAACAAATATT